>PVKZ01001854.1:0-307428 GCA_004027375.1 Macroglossus sobrinus | reverse complement strand
CCCCGGGAAAATAAAACAGAATGAAACGCTGGGTCTGACTGCAAACTCTAGCCTGCCTTTTCCCTGTGGCCTTCAGGCAACTAGCTCCTGCTATAGATATGCTAATCACTAGAGGAATTCTGCCTCGCCCAAGGAATTGGGGAAACGTGCAAAATAATGGTTGTTTATCCAAGATTTGAGGGAGCCCTCAAGACCGGACTCACAGCAGCAGGGGGCGGATGGGACTGGAGCAGAGATTTAGAGATTTCCTTCTCTTCCTTGGATCCTTGTTGGCGCCCAGAGGTCTGCAGTGTCCATCACCTGTTGCCCCTCCCATCCTCTCTTCCCTTGACATAAAAGCAGCCTGAATGCTTGGGCTCTCTTAAGGTGGATCTGAGGAAGCCCTAAGGCCCCCATCTTCTTGAGCTGGCGCCTGCTGATCAATAAACCTTTTCTTATTCCAAACTCTGACGTTTTCAATATCAGCCCTTCGAAGCATCAGGCTCACGGACTTTGGACCAGTAACCAAAGGCATCACTTGGGCAAACCCAACTCTCTTTTAGCGAATGCTGAAATGGACCTCTGTGTATGAGTCCCGTGCATCGCGTAACCTCTGGGGTAAGCAGCAGGATGGGTGTCAGGGAGCAGACCCAGAACCTGGAGGTCTCTGAGTTTGAATCCTGGTTCTGCCTTTTACTAGTTTGGATAAGCTAATTTCTCTATGCCTCAATTTTCTCATCTATATAAAATAGAGATAATCATAGTCCTATATCTCATAGGCTTTCTGTGAAAATGAAGTAAAAATAATTATATAAAAGCCTCTGGCACATAATTGCTCTCAGTAAGTATCACTATTATGATCCTGAGCATGGTTCCCTGCCCACAGAACAGGCCCTTTCATGCTTCTGCATCTTTGCACATGCTGTTCCCTCTATGTGAAATGCTGTTTCTCCCTTTCCCTACCTGGTAAACTCGTATTCATCCATCAAGACCCAGCTTAAATATCACCTCCTCGGGGAAGCCACCACCAAGGATAGGTGCCCCCTCCTCCCAAATCTATAGCAGCCATTGTCAACCTGGGGGCGTCCGATCCTGAGAAGCTGAGGGAGTGCACGGGTCCTCGATTCAAACGCACACCTGTCACCCACTAAAGACTAAATAAGTAAAAGGCCCCACAATGCAGAAACAACTGTTCTGCCAATGGCTGCTGCTGCTGCTATGATCAACAAGATATGAAATAAATAAGAGTTGCTAAATTCATAAAATCATGTCATGTAATTCTCCCATCCCCGAGGACTCAAAGTGCAAGGAGATATCTTAAAATTACATTGTTGTCATTATTTTGTGTCTGTGCCTTTAATCCTCATTTTTAAAAAAAAAAAAAAAAAAAAAGGTCTAAAGGACATACCTGCAGCCAACAGTGCTCACCCTGCAGAGTGTGGGCAGAGGGACCCCTATGAACTCTCAGGGAACACTTCTGCTCCCCTGGATCCTTGGGGTGGGCTGGGCAGAGCCAGGAGACTTGGCTCAGGTTGGACTCCCCCTTTCCCCTTTGAGTACCCTTCACGTAAGCTCCTGCCACAGACCTGCCTCCCCGCCCACACACACACACACTCCCAGAATTGGCTTGTGCTTGACTCAGGTCTGGAACTACTGAACCCTCAGACACCCACAGACGCTGAGAGAAACAGAAAGTGAGATAGTCAATGAGAGATGGCAGGAAAGCCACACTAATTAAACATACTGTAATATTAAGAACCCACGCAAACCTCGAAAAGCCCAGGTTTTCGGGAAAGACTACTAAAACAGAGAAAGGTGTTTTAAATTTCTTTAAAAAAAATTTTTTTTAATAGTACTATTCTACAGAAGGCTTGCTAAGGGTCTCATGGAAGGATCAGCCCAGGGTCAAGGCCAAGAAAGTTAGCGGGGCTGTGAGGCTCGCCCCTGGGGTGGCACTGGCAAGGAGCGCAGTCAGGGGGCAGGCCAGGGCTACTGGTCTAAAGGGCATGATGAAGAGTTTGGGCCATCCGATGAATGAGGCCTAGAGGTGTCGGGCACAGGCACTACGGGGCCTCAGAAGATGTCAGGATGTGTGGTCAGCAAGAGGGGCCTCACTGTGGCAGGCAGGCCACCAGGCGGAAAGGGCCCCAATCAGTGGATGAGGACCAGAGAGAGTCTCGGCTCTGGGAAGGGAGTTGGCTATGGCTGGGCAGGGTCAGGAAAGCAGCACAGGACACACAGGATATCAAACACAAGCCAAGGTCAGGGCAACCTTGGCAGAGGTGGGGACAACATTTTCAATGTGGCTGCCGTGAAGATGCCCAGGGCCCAGCCCAGATACTAGGCTTAAGACAGCAAGACTGGCCCAGGCCTCACTGGCTGGTGGGCCTGTGGACCCTCCTTAATCCTGTCAAGTTTGGTTCACAGAGCTCGTAAGAGACAGAGCTAGGATTTGAACCCAAATGGATCGAACTCCAAAGCTCATGACAGTGATTATCAGGACACATACATCTGTACTAGATGGACAACCACAGAACAGCAAACCCAGAAGGAACCCCAAACATCTTTAGGTCCCCCTCGGTTTATAAAGGAAGATACTGAGACTCAGAGAGGGGAAGGGTCCTACTTCAGTACTGCTGGGACGACAACATGTCATCCTGCTAAGTGCATGCTTCCGAAGGTATTTCTGTGTGTGACACCCCCTTAACCTGCCGCCTCTCCCGGAGAGGCTGTCTCATTCTGTTTGTGATGCTGTAACAGAAATAACACAGACTGAGTGGCTTATAAACCACAGAAATTTATTCCCCACCGTTCTGGAGGCTGGGACGTCCAAGGTCAAAGCCACAACAGAGTCAGTGAGGATCCCGCTTCCTGGTTTGCAGATAGCTGTCTTCTCAGTGTAACCTCACGTGCTGGAGGGGATGAGATCTCTCTGGGGCCTCTTTAATAAGGGCACAAATCCCATTCGTGAGGGCTTCACCCTCATGACCTAATCACCACCCGAAGGCCTATCTCCTAATTCCATCACGTTGGGGGTTAGGTCTCAATATATAAGTGGGGGTGGGGGATGCAAACATTCAGTCTATAGCAGAGGGACTGTCTATTTCTTCCGGCCCTCACTTAGTGGAGCATGGTTTGTGTGACCCTTAGCAACTCCCATCCTCTCTCTGGGCCTTGGTTTTCCCTTACTGAAATGACTGGATCTGGATCAGGTGATGGAAGCTGTCCAGAAGCCACGCCCCCTCTAAGAGTTGTCATTCTGTTAAAAAGATGCCTACAGCCCAGAATTTCCAAAGGGAGCAGGAGAAGAAAGAAAATATGCTTCTTTCTCTGATGAACCTGTAAAGAACCATTAAGCACTCCGAAGTATAAAGCAACACAAAAATGCTTAGTAACTGCCAGGGATCATTTGTGAGAAATGGCAGAGAGAAAAGAAATGGGGGAAATGAACGATTTTAAGCCTACAAAGTGGTTTTGCTCCCAGAGGACCTAAGAAAGATGCTTAAAGTTCAACTCCCTTTGAAGACAAAAATGAAAGATGTGACAGCCAGGGGCTGCGAACACAACAAAGTGAGAGCAAACATTTACCCAAAATATTACCGAACAGGGATTAATGTCATTATATTCAAAGATTCCTACAAATAGATAAGAATAAACATTAACCCCCAGTGGAGAAATGAGCAAAGAAAGGTCAGTTCAGAAATGAAAAAATAAATAAATAAATGGTTAATTAAAAAAATTAAAAGCCTGCATTAACAGACCTGTACATTAAAATAACAATTAGACACAATTTTTTTTTTACCCATGAAATAAGCAAAGTTGTTTCTTATTAAGAAATGTTCATTAAAACATGTCCAAAGTTGAGACGATGTATTCCCTGATAGGTGTAAATTTGTCCAACATTTTTTTGAAATGATAATAATAGTCATTAAAAGTTCATATCCTTTGGTGATTTAATTCTAGTCCTAGGGATTTAACCCAAGGAAATAATTAAAGACATGAACAAAGATTCATCTATAATGATAGTCATCACAGGATTAATTATAATTTAAAAAAGTATCAGAAACTACCCAGACATTGAACGAAGAAATGGGTTAAGTACATTCACTTAATGTATGTGAAACGCAAGCATGCATAAAAAGTTATATTTTCCAAAAACATTTAATGGCACCAACAATCACTCACAATATGATGTTAAATGAAAATATAAGATGCAAAACTAAATACATAATAATACCCATAAGTAAAAAGATGTAATTTCGGAATACATAAACATGGGTATGAAAGAGAACATGGAAGGAGATACATCATGTTCTTTTTTTAACAGTGCGAGTTTCATCAACAAAAAAATGTTTAAGGTATAAGAGGCCTTTGGGATCCTAAAGGAATGATTAGGCTGAAATCAGATTTCCTTTTAAATTATATGAAATAAGCCGCGAATTCCCCTCTCTCCAAATAAAACTCTATAAAAAGAAAAAGCATCATTATTCATTCTGTAAATGAACTGACAGAGTTCTTTTAGGTCCAATATTGTAATGGGTTTTAAGGATATAGAGACGACTAAGTCAGAGACCCCAATCCCAGAGACCTTGTTTGCAGTCAGGTGTTGGGGAAAATACACACTAATAATTATGGTAGAGTACAGTTGGCCCAAAAGAAACATGAGCAAGGAGGGACTGACTCCCAGCACCCAAAAAAGTACATGTAAACTTTCTTGGAAGGAGGAAGGGGCAGATATTTGAATGAGTCATCAGAAGTTAGCCAGATAGACAAAGATAAGGCAGGAAATTCCAGGTAGAGGGAACTCCATGTGTGGGGAGGCAAAATAGTGGTCCCCAAAGATGTCCATGTCCTAATGTCTGGAATCTGTGACTATGTTGCCTCATATGGAAATAGGGACTTTGCAGATGTGATAAAGGACCTTGAGATGGAGAGATTGGCCTAGGTTATCTAGTTAGGCCCTATCTAATCACCTGAGCCCTTAAAATCGGAGACCCTTTCCCAGCTGTGGTCAGAGGGAGATGTGATTACACAGGAACGGTCAGAGAGATGCAATGCCACTGGCTTTGCAGACAGAGGAAAGGCTGTGTGTGACAGCCTCCAGAAGCTACAAAAGGTAAGGCAACGGATTCTTCCCTGGAGCCCCCCACAAGGAAAGCAGCCCTGTCCACAGGGATTCTTAGCTCAGCGAGGCGCGTTTCAGACTTCTAACCTACAGAAATGTAGCGTCATAAATTTATGTTGTTTCAAGCCACCAGGTTTGCAGTGACTTGTTACAGTAGCAATAGAAAACTAATGCATTGTGCAAAGGCGTGGAGATGGGAGACGGAAATGCATATGGAAGAAACTACAGTGAGCTCAACCGCGCACTGTATAATATTTATTGATCACCTGCCAAACTGCTTTGTGCAACACCTCGCGGAGCTCAGGGACCAGCGATTGAAAAGTTAACAGAGGATTCTGGGAGGCTCAAAGGCAGGCAAGACCAGTGTGCTCGGGGCACTGGTCATGGCTCCATTGAGAAGGGGACCGCTGGGTGGCCCTCGAAGAGTGAGTAGCCACTCACCTGGGCGAAGCACCTTCCAGGTTTGAAGAAGAGCATGAACCAAAACACTGAACATACCTTCGCTTCTCTGGGGAAAGGCAAGTGGTCCAGGGCAACCCAGAGCCCGGGCAGAGCTACGGTGTTGGAACTCAAGCTGGTGAGGCATGATCAGTTTGTGAAGGGCCTCGAATGGTGGGTTAAGGAGTTTGAACTCCACCCTGTAGGGGACAGGATGGGACATCTGATTCTTGGCGAGAGTGAGCCTCCTTCTCTTTCTAAACCCCTGATGAACTGGTATTTTCTGAAGAGGACTTCCAGGTCTGGGGCAGTGGGAGACACTCAGACCGTGCTGGGCTGGGAGGCTGGGAGGCTGGGAGGCTGGGAGGCTGGGCCACTGCGGAGGCCAGTTTGGGACTGGCCGGCCCGGCTGGCTACAGCTTTACTCACACCTGCCTCCAGGCCTCTGGGTAGGATTTCCTTTTCAGGAGGCATTCCCAAAAAGCAGCAGGCAGGGCCTGAAGGCCGTCAAGCTCACCAGCCGCCTTCTTCTGTCCTGGCCCCCGGGCCAGCCTCAGTGCCACTGGGGGAAAAAGTTTATCTCCATGCCTCCCCATGCACACTCTAAATCCCCCTTGGCTGTGCCTTCCCCTTCCACGTCTAGGTCCCGCTGTGCGCTCCAGCCTCTTCTTTGACCAGTAAAGATCAGTAATAAACAGAACTTGGGAGTGAGGCAGAAACACAGTCCCAGAGAGGACTGTGTTAGCTCTCACAGCAGGAATGAAATGAAGACACAGTTTTATGACCTAAGGTTCTGAGGTCCCATGAGAGAGGACCATCCCGGAAGGAAGCCGAGGGCAGGCCCGAGCCTTCAGGCCGAGGACTTGCAGCTCTGGGAGGTGGAGAACAGGGAGGGAGCAGGCAGGTAATGCTCCCTGAAGCCTCCTTCCCACCTCGGGCAGGGCTGTGGATTCCTGCGTCCCCACAGGTGCAGGCAGAATCGGTGGCTCCGGCCACTTTCTGGACACCCCCTGGAGTCACTTTGGTGACTCCCTTTTCCTTTCTTTTGGGCCCATGGGGCTTATCATAAATACTGTCTGCTTCTGAGTCTATAGGAGAAAATGCCTTCTGAACCCATTAAGTTGCTAATGCATGCGTTCGCAGACCAGAAAGAAAGGTGCGGGATTGATGGATGGACTTGTCATATTTACGGTTTGTAGCCATGTGATTAATGGGCTTTGTGGTTTACAATGCAATGCTCATCTCACTCTCCTCTTCAAGATCCGGGTGATTTATAGGACGTGGCACTGCGGTGCATTTCAACGGGATGACAGTGATAACATTTTATCACCCTGGATTATCAATTAGTCTCCTCTGAGAAAAGGGTGCCCCAGATTCAGGAAGGGAGCGGGATGGGGAAAGGGGATGCTTCTTGAGAGCGTCTGTGCCTGGCCACCTGGAGATCGTGGCCGTTCTCCCAATTCAGCTCTGAGATGAGAGGCTGAAGGCATTCGGACGCGGGACAGGACCTGGTGCCCTCCCAACCCAGAGCTTCCCTTTACCCCTTACCAGTCAGTGCCAAGGACCCTCGTGGGTCTCCTTACCCCCTCCCTGCTCACTCTAATCCAGTTTACGCATATGGCCTTCCTTCTGAGGGATTGCTATGGACGGACTTGCACCCTAAATTCATGTGTGGAAGCCCTAACCCCCAGGGCCTCAGAACCTGACGATATTTAGAGACGTGATTACGGTAAAGAGGTCTTTAAAGAAGTGATTAAGGTAAAGTACGGTTGGTCATTAGGGTGGGCTCTAATCCAATATGACTGGCGTCCTTATAAAGATAAGAGATTAGGACAGAGACACACACTGAAGAAATACCATGTGACCGCACAGAGGGAGGTCAGCCATCCACAAGCCAAGGAGAGAAGCCTCAGCAGAAACCGACCCTGCTGACACACTCTGATCTTGGACTTCCAGCCGCCAGGACTGTGGGAACATAAATTTCTGTGTACAGCGCCCCCCGGCCTGTGGCTCCTTGTTGTGGCAGCCCCGGGACACTGACACGAGGGTCCCCCTTGCACATTCACACCCTCTCCTAAAATCCCCACAGTCTTCACGATCTTCTCACTGCGTGACCCTGGCCAGACCAGGCAGCCTGTCTGAGCCTCAGCTCCCTCGTTCGTAAAATGAAAATAATAATAATCACACGGAAGAGTGGTCGAAAGCATCATATCGCTTAGTATAGTACCTGAGGCACACCCCAGGCTGCATCCAGCTGCTGCTCCCTCGGGCCAGAATGCCCTTCTCCACCCGGTCAAATCACATCCCGCCTTCAAGTCCCAGCCCAAGGGCTCCCTCCTCTCCGAAACCAATCTGATTCTCCAGTCTTCACTTCTCTGCCCTTGTCCCGTTGGTTCTGTGCCTGCCTCTCTTTGCTCCACAAGCCCCGTCTCACCATGAGACTGCAAGTTCCTTTAGGGTGGGACTGAATCCAAGCCTCCTCTCTCACCCACACCTAGTGCACGGCCTGGCACATAGTAGGTGCTCCATAAAAGGACCCAGAAGGGCCAAGGGCAGGGCGAGTGGGAACTTGGAGCAAAGGTATGAAGCCCAGGCATATCCTGGTGAGAACTCAGTAACCAGAAAGGACACAGTCAGTTAAGAAATCCAAGTGTGGCTCCGACCTGCTCACATGTAGTCACCTACCCCTCTGCCTTTCTCCCTGTTTCCTGTTCTGCTTCCGCCCTTGGTCTGTCATCCAACAGACACGAATCAATGCCCACGATGTGCCAAGTGCAGATACACACAAGGATCCAGACAGAGAGGGCCCTGCCCTTGGGGGTGACAGCCTGGTGGGGAGTCCAAAAAGACGAGCCAGCACATAAGTGCACAATTACAAATCTGACCTGAGCTATGAAGACTAAAGAGGGAAGTGAGGACTCAAGGAACAGGTGATAAACATACTCCAGACGGGGCGGAGGGGGTCGCCGCTCCAAGGAACCAATACTCAGGGCGGATGAAAGAGCAGGGCTGGCAGTCAGGGCCAGAGCGGGGCCTGCGGGGCCTGCATGTAAATCAGACGCAGCCCTGAGCACGCACTCACGGTGAGAAGGGGACCGGCTGGATTTCAGCCCTGCTTGTTCGCCACCAGCCACCCACTACCCATCCGCCGTGGCAGACTTCCCCCTGGGCAGTCCACAACCTGCACAACAGAACACAGTGTCCGAGTATCCCATTTCTAGACTCAGCCCACATCTGGACTTGTTGACCCAGCTGGACTTTCTGATTTTGACCTTTTATGCTTCCGAGAGCCTAACTCCACACGTTCATCACTGGCCCCTCCCGCTCTTGGCTGCCTCGATCACGCCTTATCCCGCAGACCCAGCTCTGGACTCTGAAAAGCAGATGTTGGTTGGAGCTTCGGACAGGTGTCATCTAGGAGATTGTGTCGGGCCCCAAACAACAGGGCACAGACGCCAACACAGAAAACTAGTCAGTGAGTGCTGACTAGAAGTTAGTACACGGGGTAAGCAAAGAGGGACACTAACTAGGAGCCCCTCAAGGGCAGGGACCACAGTGCCATCACTGCTGGATCCCCTGCAGCCACCCAGGGTCTGGCACAGAAGAGGCATGCGGCAACTCTGATGGGAGGGGGCGGGAGGAAGTGGGGAGGAAGGGAAGGAGAAAGGGAGAGGGAGAGAGGGGTGGGATAGGGGAGGACGAAAGGAAGGGAGAGGGAGGAAGAGAGACCCTCAGCGGGGCAAGAACCCGGACAGGCAGTCTGAGCGGCCGATCCGTGGGGCAAGGGTGGGAGAGGAGCAGCAGTGAAGGCTGCTGGTGTCATCCAGGTGGGAGATGATAGTGGACACAGGGCACATAACAACGGGCACAGAGAGAGTGCACACGACATAACTGAGATAGATTTGCTGACAGGCTGGATGGGGAGTGAGGAGGGAGAAGAAGGAATTAAGGATGATTTCTGAGTCTCTGCCTTGAAAAAAAAAAAGGGGGGAGGATGGATATAAAACCAGGACCGAGGTGGGGAAGAGGGGGAGAAAAGCAGGCTGGGGGCAGGGATGAGAGGAAGTAGAATCAGGAGTTGTTTTGGAGTCGTAAATCTGAAATGCTTGTGAAAGACACAAGTAGAAATAAACAGCTGTCACGTAGATGGCTGGATATAACACATCCGAAGTTCAAATACGTCTGGGCTGAAGATATAGATTACAGAGGAGTCAAGGTAGAGCAGTGGTCCAGGGGCAGGCCAGCCTTTGGAAGGTGAAGAGGGAGAGGGAGCAAGGCAACGGGAAGAAAACCAGGGCAAGTGTGGGACAGGGGAGTATTTCTAGAAAGAAGGAAGGACCAGCAGGATGCAACGCGGCTGAGAGGTCATTAAGACAAGAACACAAACCAGCTGTGGCTACGTGGGGTTAGAGTGTGCGGGATACGTAGGCACAAGTACCCTGATCTGAGTCGAGAGTAAATGAGAGGCGAGGAACTCAACTCAAGAGTGAATGAATGACAGGAGCAGAATAAACCCTTTCAAAGAGTTTCGCTGCAAAAGGGAGGAAAGGAAGTGGGGAGGGGGGAGCAGGAGGAAGATGTGGGGTCGAAGGAAGGTTCTGTGTAAGACGGAAGTTATCGCAGCATGCTCGTGTGCTGACGGGAATGATCCAGCGTTCGGAAGGAAGTACCGATGCTGCAGGAGAGGACAGAGCCGATACAGTGGTGTGTGTCCTCAGGAAGGCAGGGCACGTCTCGTGCACAGGTGGAGGGCGTGGCCTTGGACGGGACAGCTCATCAGTGGTACCAGGAAGGAAACAGATCTGGACAGAGAAAGAAGCCTTGCACACAGGCGATGCTCACGGTACGTAAAAATCACACTCAACCTACCGCCCACTTGTTCCCAGAGCAGATCAGCTGCTTCTCATGTGTCTTCTTGGCCCAAACCCAGTGCTGCCGTCTGCTCATCCCCGACAGACCCGTGATTGCCTGGTGTGATTCCTCCGTGCTTTTGAGGCCTGCGCCCGCCCCCTGCCCCTCACCTGGACTGTCCACCGCTGGCCTCCACCCTCCACATTCCCATCCTCCCTGAGACGTCCAACGAGGTGCCGACAGCCAGTGCCCGGACAGGCGCCGGCGGTCAGGAGAATGTGGCCGTGCCCTCGGGGACCACGTGGAAGGTTCGAGAAGCTGGCAGCCCAGGAACGGGCCATCTGCACAGCCACACAAAGTCAGGGACCTCTCGCCAAACGTTAATGAAACGTCTGAATGGAAAATGAAAATGCTGCGAGTCCCCACTCTGCTTCCTCTCATCTCTGGAGCGAGCTCCTTCCACAGCCCCGTCCCCCCAGAAATCAGAGGAGCGAGGCTGAGCCAGGCATGTCTGCCAGAGCCAGGGGCAGCCCTGACTGAAAAGGGAAATTGGAGAGCGCTGAACATCATAGGAGCATACGAGGGACGCCAGGGAGACGCGGCCAGTGTTCCCTGCGGGTTCTCTGGGCTGGGGCGTCCACCCAAACTGGGGCGTCCACCCAGCACTGCACAGCAGTCAAATGTCTGGCAGAGGAGTGAGCCACAGTAGATTGATTTGAAATGGGTCAGAGTTACCTTCCTGGTCTTCTTAAGAGGGATTTGCCTCAAACGAAGCTTAGCAGCCTGGGGAGCCAGAACCCGGACCCAGGAAAAGCCTCGGCCCCAGCTGGGTAGTGGTCGTTCATTGGTGGGTAACTATTTTGAAATAGGAGACAGAGCAAAGTCTCCACCTTCGATGCGTTAGAAAGAGCGTGACTCCTGAGGGTTCATCAGAACCTTAGTGGATCTCTCCGCCTCGGCCTCTGCCCCTCCTCTTCCGTTCACTCCCTCGGAGTCTTTCTTTCTTTTTCTCTCCTCCTTGGTCTCCTTCTCTTTTCTGCTTCATCGGTCCCTCTTTCTTTATCTAGTTCTCTTTCTTCATTGCCAAGCTCTTTCTCTCCTTATCCCCCTCCTTCTTCTAAAGTGATCAGGAGAGGAGGATGTAGGCATTAATATCTGCTAATTAGCCTTTATTCCCTGAGTGTTAGTATTAAGCTTTGAACTAAAATCATTAACTAATACTATATATACATATGTTTATTTATCTATCTATATATAAATATAATTTATATTCCATACAACATCCCCAAAGAGTAAAAATAAAAAAATAATAATACACTTCCGGCATGCCAGGTGCTTCTCAACACACTTTCACAAGTATTAAGGTACATTTAATCCTCACAATAACCCTAAAGCCAGGTGCTATGATTATCTCTTTTTCACAGATTAAAAAAAGAAAATAGAAGCACAAGAAACTTGGTGCCCAAAGTCATACCATTTTGTACCTTGCAGAGTCAGATTTTAAATTTAAGCAGTCTGGATCCAAAACCAGTGCCACTGAGACTCAAAGAGACTGAGTGACTTGTCTAAAGTCACACAGTGGAGAATCTGTAGGGCCAGGATACAAGCTCAGGAGTGTCTGATCCCGGAGCCCAATCCTGCCCCCATCACAGGATCCACACTTGGAATGCAGAAGAGATGGACATTCTACACTTTATTCTGTAACGCCTTGTCAAATTTGGTTTCTTTAATAGGTAACCCTGTATGAAATCTGTTCTCCCTATGGATCCCAGACTGTCACTAGGAATTAAAAATGCCCACTCCTGACCCTACCTGAATCACTGCTCTTGAAAGGATACATATAATCAAGTATACTTCAGCTAAAATTGCCATGATCAGGTATTAATCGTGTTTTTCCTTTGAGGATTTATCAACGCCAGTGATCCATATGTATTAGATCATTTAACCAACACATTTTGAGTGTCCGCTGTATGTCGGAAAGAAAGTATCTCCCAGCCCTCGAAAAGCTTCAGTCTGGAAGGACAGATAAGGCAGGGTCATGAACTCCCAGTCAAGGCAAAAAAAAAAAAAAAAACAAAGTGATAGGAGCTTAAAACTGGAACAGGTAAATATTACAGTGGGAGCTTGGGGGCTAAAAGCATCCTGGAAGGCTTCCTAGGGGAGGAGGCACTAGAGCTGGGATCCTAAGATGCACTGGATTTGGATATTTCCTTTCTTGCAGAGTCTCGGCACCACCCCCAGCGACCTTGTAGGTCTGAGGATGCAGAAGGTTGTGGAGAAGGGGCAGATTCTATGTCATGTCTGGAAGCTGGATTTTTATTAGTGTTAACCTCTCGATGCTCACCTGACCTATATCACTTTATATGGGAGAATTGGTCTCTTTTGCTTAAAAAGAGAAGAAAAACATTTTTAATATATATTTTTTTCACTTCCTAGTTGTCTCAATACCAGAAAAACAAAGCTAGTCTTCTTAAAACACCATTTTTATCCTGTCTCCCCTAGGCTTAACACTCAGTGCCTCCCCACCCCACAGGCCTGCAGGATCCCATCTGAACACAGCAGCTGGGCGGTAAGGCCTTCCGTGATCTGGTTCCAGATGACGGGTCTGGTCTCACCTCCCACATGACCACATTTTTCACTCTAGGTGCACTATGGGAGTGCCCCGCACGCTGAAGGAAGAACAGAGATGGCTCTGAGGAAGAGGGTGAAAGAAGCGTCCTAGGTAGCAAGGTGGCACTGCGTAAAGACCTAGGATGTTCCCCACCGAGCTGGCCCTTCCCCCACTGAGTTTTCCTAACTGGCTCCTGTCTAAATAGTGAGCAAAAAAACACCAACCAAGCACTAAAGCAGAAAGTGAACCAGGGTGTCCCGGCAGTAAACCAGTGCAGCTTTGGTTGACCCAATTCAGCAAAGAATTCAACGAGATGTTTCAGTCATTATGGGATGGCTAGTAAGTAATGGGTGCAACATTACATAATACTGTAAATAAACCTGCAAGGCTTTTGATTAGACAGGCAAGGAGGCCTGGGGGTGGAGGGTGGGGGTCCTAGGTGAAGCACATGATATCCTAATAATAATAATGTCACCGTTGCTGATAGAATTACAGTTCAAAAGCGCAAGGCTGTAAGAATCGAAACTTATTTTGCCATCACTGAATTTCACTTCTCTCTTAAGCTTCATTTCGTTTGGTGGCAAAAACTAAATCTCACTTGGTTTCTGGTCCACTTTCTTACTAGGTAGTACTCATAGTCTCAAGAGTATAAATAATGTCGAAGCACAGGTATAAAGAACAGAATCTGGACCGCAGACATCTAAACATTTGGCATCTTCAGAGAGTCTGCTCCTCTGTGTGTCCTTGTCCCAGCAGCAAAGCCTCCAGGCTCTCTCACAGCTAAGTTCCACTCAGGGTCTTTGGAAAGCTCACTGGGGATGGCTAAGGCTTCTCTGGATTTTGTGATACAGTTGGGATCCAGAAAAGTCATTATCTGCTCTCCAGGACGCTTAGGAGACTCACCCAGTAACCTCTACATGATAGACACCTGGAACCATTTCTGCTCAATTCCTCGGGCCAAATGGGGCACAAGAGTACCATGGGGTAGTGCCTTCCTCCCAGGGCTTATGCAGGAAGAGGGGCCATGTTTCCTCTGCTATCAGGTACTAAAATTAATTGGGAAATTCTGTCACTTCTCCCCTTTTGTTTTCCCCGGAAAGAGAAGACAGGCAGAGCTCTTCCTAGAGACAAAACAGCTAAGCTCCAATCTTCACTGACTATTCTCTTTCTCAGTTCCAGAGGATCTGTTTCTCCTCTGTGATGGGAAAATTTTTAAATGATAATGCATTCTTACCCCTATATTGAGTAGACAAGAGACTTCATGTGGTAAGCTCATTAAAGCTCATATTTCTTCTTAAAAACTTTATTTTCAACTTCATTTCTATATGAAATTCAAAAATTTATTTTAGACCACAGATCCAATAAAAACGGTGGACCCCAAGCAGGATAAATACAAATAAATCCATACCTAAGTATATTATAGTCAAATGCTGAAAAGATAAAGAGAATATCTTAAAAAGTATAAAGAGAAAAATGCCACATCATACATAAAAGGGACAATAATGACAGCTGATGTCACAGTAGAAACAAAAGTAGCCAGAAAACAGTGGAACAGCATCTCTGAAGTTCTGAAAGAAAGAAAATTTTGTCAACCAAGATTTCAACATTCAATAAAAATATCCTTCAAAAGAAAAGGTGAAAGAAAAACATTTCAGACAGACAAAAAAGCTAGGAGAATTTGTCTCCATCAGACTTTTACCATAAGAAATGCTAAACCAAGTTCTTCCAGCTAAAGGAGGGTGAAATCAGATGAAAGCCTAAATCAATGGGAATAAATAAAGAAAGAAAAATGATAATGATAAATACGTGGGCAAATATTTTAGCTATCTTTGTTTTATATATTATATACTTTAAAAGACTGTTTAAAGCAAAAGCAATACAATTTATTGTGGGGCGTAAAACATACATAGAAAGAAAATATGTAACAACATATTTTGAAAATACGAAAGACAAGAAAGAGGTAAAAGGAAAACAGTTTTTCAAGGATCTTACACTGTGAAAGATAATAGTATGTGAAGATACAGCGATGAGTTAAAGATACATGTTATAATCTCTAGAACAATCACCAAAAACATACACAAAGAAGTACAGCTAAAAATAATGAAGGAAATTGAATACTAAAAATTATTTGACTCACCCAAAAAAAAAAAACTCAAGAAAGGAAGAATAGAGAAACAAAGAATAGATGAGACAAATAAAAAGCATGTCACAATCAATACAGAAGATCAATAATTTCATTAAATGTAAAAATGACTAAGCATTCCATTTCTGAACCAGAGAGTTTTGAGTAAATTTTACAAAATAACCTAACATGCTATTTGTAACAAAACATTTTAAATATGAAAACAGATTAAAAGTATTAAAAAAGACATACCATTGAACACTAAGCACGAGAAAGCTAATGTGTCTATATTAACATTTGGACAAATTTCCTGAAAACCACAACTTACCAAAACCTTCCAAAGAAAACACAGAAAGTCCAAACATGTTGAAGAAATTGAACTCTTAATAAAAACATTCCCACAAGGATGATTCCAGGTCAAGATAGTTTAACTAAAGAATTGCAACATTTAAGAAATAAGTAAAACCAATTTTACATGAACTCCATCATTGGTTGACCTCCCCAAGAAATAGACTTTGAGACAGAGTTTTAGTGGTGTGGTTCACTGAAGGATGTTCTTGTGAACAGTACCCATAATGGAGCAAAGGAAGAAAGACTGAGCAGAAGTTGAACAATGTTGGAATTGCAACAGAAGTTTCGGCCTCTTTAAAGTTGTCCCAAACAAAGGAGGGGTCCAGATCTTTGTAGTCCTGCATCAGCTTAGTCACTGGGTGCAGACTAGGCAAGAAGGCTCCATTTATCCCAGGAAAATTTCTGGGTAGGAAGTCACCTGCAGGCACCATTCCCAGAAGCTAGATAAATGAGTCTTTCATTCCTTAAAGGAATATCTGGAGTGAATAGGGGTACTCAGGATCTATTACAAATTTTTCAAAAAGCAGAAAGAGAAGAAATACTTTTCAACTCATTTTATAAGGCCAGCAAAAATTCAGTAACAAAAGAAAACTGAAAAAGATCTGACAAGAAAAAAAAATTACAGGCCAATACTCTTCTTGAACACAGATGCAGAAAGATCAATAAATATTAGCAAATTGAGCCTGCAATGTAGTAAAAGGATAATATATTATGACCAAGTGATGTTTATTCCAGGAATCAGAAGTTGGTTAAAAAAAAAAAAAAAAGGAATGCAATTCACCACACTAAAAGAATAAAGAGTGAAAATCACATAATCATCGCAAAAGATGCAGAAAAGGCATCCGACTCTATTCCCATCATGATTTTTTAAATTCTCAGAAAACTAGAAATAGAAAAGAGCTTCCTCAATCGGATAAAGTGCATGTATGAAAAATAGATAGCTAACATCCCACTTAATAGTGAAACACTGAATACTTTTTCCTTAAGATCAGAAACAAGTCAAAGATGTCTGTTCTCACTACTAGTCATCATTGCACTGGAAGTCCTATCCAGTACAATAAAGTAACAAAATGGAATAAAAAGCACAAAGATTGGAAAGTAAGACAGAGTGATACCTTTATCACAAATAAACATAGTGTTTATACAGAAAACCCTAAGGAATCTACAAAAACACTAACAAAACCCACAGATAAGTTTAACAAGTTCACAGGATAACAAGACCAGTATGTAAAATTAACTGTTATCTCTATGTACTAGAAAGGAACAATTGGAAGATTAAATTTTTTAAAACAATCTAATTAAGAACAGCATCAAAAATTAATCACCAAAGAATGAATCTAACAAAAGACATGTAAGACCTCTCTATTAAATATTAAGGAACTAAATAAATGGGAAGATGCCATGTTGATTCTCTCCAAATTTACTTATAATACAATCCAATCTTAATTAAAAACCCAGCAGTCTTTTTTGAAGAAACTAATAAGATGATTCTAAAATATATGGACATGGAAAACACTTAAGATGCCCAGAAAAGTCTTTCAAAAAGAACAAAGCTGAAGGACTTTCATAACATGATTCCAAGGTTTACAGTAACGTTACAGTAATTAAGAATGTATAGTAAGGCAGTGTAAGGTAAGGACAGAGGGAGCTTAAAGCAGGACAGAGACATAAGAAACAATCAAGATCACCAGGCATATTTTAAAAATGTAATTAAATAAATAAATAATGTAATTAAAATTGAAAACTCAGTGGACAGAGTAAATTAGAACTAGCTAAAGACACAATCAGTGAAAGAGAAAATAGGTTTGAAGAAATTGTCCAAAATGTCCATGAGATAGAAATGGAGATAGAAAATTAATAATAATAATAATAACAACAACAACAACAACAATGATAATGGCAACTAACAATAACAGCAGCAACAACAAATGCTTACATAGTGTCACATACCAGGTACTCTTTTAAGCACTGAGACAAATTTCATAAACCCCTCCCCCACACACACGTTCCTTGAGCAGCCTTGTATAGATTTTCTTTCTTTAGAGAGGGAGTCGGCATTTCAAGGCCATGGTTGGTTCTTTTAAGACGTGGAGTAAGACAAAGACACCTGTTTCCTTGCTTAGGAAGCTAAGCAACCTGAGATGAGAGAGACGAGAAGCAGGAAGACCAGCGGAGAGGGGCTGCAGCAAACCTGGCAAGAAATGGTAGAGAAAGGATTAAATACACGTATATTAACAGAAGAGGCAACAACGCCAGACCGATTTGATCCACGGCACCGTGGAGAGGGAAGAGTTAAATTTAGGTGGCCTTGCACAAGTGGCTTTCTTCTTCTGCCCTCTGTGCCCTTGTAACACAAGGGCGTTGGGCAGTCTCTTATGCTCTGATGATGGGAACTGGCACGTGGGCACAGCAATAGCAGGGCGATAATGAGTGATGCTTATTATGTGTGTTGATTGATTGAAACGGATCACCTCGAGGTACTACCGAGCCTTCTGAACACCAAGGAAAGATGAAATTACAGCCACCAAAGATTTGTTGTTGAGCGTCTTTTCTTCTTGCATTCATCAGGGAGTTTTAGAAAGCCTACTATGTGTCATGCACCGATTTGGGGACCCTGAGATAAGACAGACAGCTCCTAGCCGGGAAGAGTCCTCAGTCTGCAGCCCCTGATCTGGGAGAAGAAAGATCTCTCCTCCAGATGCTCCAAGCCTAGCCTGGGAGGCAAACACATAAAGATCCAGGAATGGCCAGATGAGGGCGCTCTGCCTGAGCCTGCACATGCGCTCTGGGAGCTCCTAGGAGGGCACGATGGAGTCCGGTACTGCACTTAGAAACAGGATGTTGATTTGATCACTGGGAAAACAGGAAACCCCACGAAGATGGTTTTGTTCTCTCAAAAAACCAGTTACATCTTAAAACCTTATTACATGGGGAGAAAAATGCCATTAAAACATAATCAGGTCTCTTTAAATACATTGTTTTTTTTTTTTTTCATTGCCAGTTACGAAAACACAAACTTTCGTCAACAAGTAAATAAATAGCTCAATGTCAATAGCGACGTGGAGAGGTGGCCCGGTGGGGTGGGAAGAACGGTGGGGTAGGGACTTTGTCTCCTCTGTCCTATGCAAGTCATAACATCTCCGTGGATGTTCATTTCCTCGTGTACAAAAGAGCTGTAACCGTTCCTGCCTGCTTCTCTCATGAGCTTCATAGCTACTGTGTTTTGAACATCTACCATACGCCAGACATCACACTATCCAGTTCACATGCATTTACCATCTCAGTTCACAAGGGCAGACCGTTACTATTTCCCTGTGACGGAGGCCACGAGGAGCTGACATAGCATCACGAGGTCAGAGGGCTCTGTGGTGTGGAGCTAGCTACGTTCTGTGCCCGGCGCTGTCTTGCTTGACAGCCTGTGCAACTGAAGCCGTTTTGCAGGGAGTCTGGAACTCCGAGGAAATAAACTTGGCAGACGCACGCCTGATTGGAAAGCACCTTGAACGCTGGGCCGAGGAACAAGGTAACACCATCCATTCTTTTGAACCACATCTTCCCCTGAACGAGGCCACTCTGCAGCCAAAACTAAGGATGCAGGTGTCCAAAGAAAGACACAAGTTCTGAGCACTCGCCACTCAGTGGGTAGATGCCTGTGAAGAAATAGTCACAAGTGGCTGGAGTTGATGCAACTTTACCTCCCGCCTCCACTGGCCTCTCTCTTGCCTCCAAGAGCTTTTCACCCCCAAACCCCATCCCCACAGAGCCAAGCACGCATGCAGACCCACACAGGAAACCCAAATTAGCTCAACCTGCCTCCCAGCTGCTGGATGATCCTAATTAGACCAAATTAATAATTTATTCAAGCAAAATGAGACATGCCAAGAATCTCCAGGGAAGCTGTAAAATGATAATGCCGTCTTATTAGAGAAATGTGTCAACACCCCATGCAAACGCTTTGGTTTTGGGGGAGAAGCAGGAGGCCAGCAAGTTTGATGTAATTCACCTTCCGAGGCCAGCTCCTGGGTCCTCCAGCCTGCATCCCTCCAGACATGACATCTCCTGTCTACACACGCCTCGGCTCCCCCTCCTCCCAGCCTTCCTCCTCCTCTTCCCCCTCCCCTGATCCTTCTCCCCCTCCTTCCCCTCCTCCTGCTCCTCCTCCTTCTCCCCCCTCTCCCCTTCCTTCACCCAGACACATCATTAACCTAAACTCTCAAGATCATTCTCCCCCACTAGAAAGGAAAGCCAGATGACAGGCTAATATTTCCATGTCACACACTGAGTGATTCTTTCTTACATAAAAATTAACAGGCACTTGACAAAGTCGTAATTACTAACTAATGATGCATTATGCAATTTCCATAATTAGTCGTGTTATTGATCTTTCTTTGCCACCCCAGCGCTGGTGGGGCCACCTTTATTTACGGGGAGAGAAATGGCCAGTTGGCCAGTTAGAGGAAAGACATTCCTCTTACTAACATCCACGCAGACCCAGCTCACACACTCCCATGGGCTGGTCCCCTCTGGACCTGATTTCTCTCTTCTGAGCGGCAGGAACAAAGCAATCAATGTGCACAAATGTCAATTGGAGGACATTGAGGGTTGGCACTTGGGCAAATTTCTCGAGTCTCCCGGCCATTTGAGGCATGTCGTGAAAGCAGATGCAAAAGTCAAAGGCTTTTAAGAACTTTGCAAATAGCTGTCTTCACTCACTCACCATGCTCACACCAACCCTCCTGGAGGCTGTGTCTATGAATTCATTCTACAGGTGAGAGGACTGAGGCTTCGCGAGGTGAAACAGTGAGCATGCAAAGCTGGAATGCAAATGCACAGCTTCCGATTAAAATCCTGGGAGGCTGCGCTGTCTACTGAGGTCAGCAGGTTCAAACAGGGGTTTATACACAGGGTGTGGCAAGGATTAGATAAATTCCTACTATTATATTATAAAATATATGACCAAGTGTTACATTGTATTACATTACACTGCATTGCGTTACATTGTACTACATTATGTATCTCTTGGTAAGGTGGTGCTACTTTGCAGTTTACCCACAGAGGTCCCTGTTAAAACAGCTGTCCCACTTTAATTGCTATTACTGCTGTTTCCCTTCCCAGAAGTATCCCAGAGTGGATCATAAATTATATAGACTCCTAACTTTAAAGCTCCTTTTAACCCCCCCGAGTCTGTAATTCTCTCCCTTACACTGTCACCTCTCTCCACCCTCATCAGCTGCAGGACTTGCTTGAATGTCACTTCCACCAGGAGCCGTGCCCTGTGTCCCCCCGCTAGGTGTGATCCCTGCGGGAGAATGCCTGTTGTTTCCATCTGCCCAGCAGCCTGAGCTTCCCTCTGGGAACCTCTGTGGGTCCTCAGGAGTGGGCGGGGTCGGCACATGACTCAGCCTGGCCAATCGGAGCATCCTGTCCACCCTGCCCACGGAAATCAGTGTGGAAACTGAGGGTCTGCTTTGAGAGTCTGCAGAGAACAAAGCTCACACGGAGCCAGCTGAGCTGAGAGATGAAGCAGAGACGTTGTGCTAAAGCCACCGGGATTCAGCCGTGCCCGAAGCCAACCTACCCCCAACTTGTCACTTGCCTGAGCCAGTAAGTGTCCCTGTTTATTAATCCGGTTGACTGGGGTTTCTATCACTTGTAAAGGAAAGACATCAGAGGGCCTTGCACTTTACCAGCGATAACTCTTGTCACGCTTGCCTGTTGGTCCAGACGTGGCATCTGACTCTCCCACCAAAACAGAGAGCCAAGGAGAGCGAGACACCTGCCTACAACTTCCCAACCCAGTGAGGAGCATGGCCCCCTTCTTCCCATCATTGCTGTCTCCACGAAGGTGACCTCTTGCCTCTCCTGACTGCCCCCTCTAAAATAGTTCCTCCCATGATGCTCTACCCCCAGGCTTCTCCCGTGATGCTCTACCCCTCCAGGCTCCTCCCGTGATGCTCTATCCCCCAGGCTCCTCCCATGATGCTCTGCCCCCCAGGCCATGTGGCTTTTCTCCTGAGCATCTGCCCTGTCACTTTATAATCTTTCACTGTAGATTACACGTCTGTTTGCTTTTGCCTGTCTCCTTATGAAAATGTAAAGTAATGTACCTTGCTTGGAGCAGGGACCTTGTTTCTTGGCTTCTCCGCTGTAGGCACACTGCCTGGACCAGTGCGACATCCAGTAACCATAATGAGTGAGTGAGTGGGTGAATAGACAGTGTTGGCTAGAGATCAGATGAGATGGTGGATGCACCAAGCTTTGGTAAGGGCAAGGTGGCTCAATAATTGTGGGCTCCTCCTTCTAGCACCACTTCTCCTATAATTATTCTTCCCGAGTGTTAACCACACCTGGCTCTACACCAGGCGCTGTCAGTGACACAGCTAACACATTCAGAGCTAGAGCTAAGCGTTTTACACACATTTTTCTGCTTAAGCTTCACAACGACCCCAAGAGGTATCATTGGTATCATCCTCAGTTTACGGATAAGAAAACTGAGGTAAGTTAACTTTCTTACGGTCACACAGCTAAGTGGCAGGGCCAGGGTAGGAATCCTGGAAGTCTGGCACCAGCATCCATCACTTAGTCGCTAAGGAAACAGCCTCCACCTTGTGGAGATAAGTAAGGCAGAGTCTTTGCTCCCAGCGAATGGACCAGATACACGAAACAGAGTAAGTTCCCCACACATAACTGTTTAATTAATCAAGTAATTACTAACACATTGCATTTGGGGGAGGGGAGCCACTCTGGGCCACAGAAGCCACCCTTACTCAGTTTCCCCTCTGTGGGCGGCAGGGGTGTACCCTCCCTTAAGCTAAGCGGTCATTTAAGTCATAATTTCAGCTTCCTGCAAACCTGGATGCATCATTAAAAGGGCTCCCTTACCTAAGATCTTTTCCTTTGAAGACTGGAGGGGGAAAAAGAGGTAGGATTACAAGGAGGAAGTCAGAGGGGGACCGAGGATTATATTCAGGATTATATTTGAAATAATTTATAAAGTGACGTGTGGAAAACGGGCCTTTACATGGAGCCTGGTCCTCCACGCTGCGGTTTCTCTTCTCCCCCATCCACGAGATGTGGTCTCGCTTCCCTCTCTCTCCTCCTCCCACCCCTGAGCACTACATGGGCGCATTTCAGAGACAGCTGGGATTAAATCAAACTTATGTTCCTCTGGCTGTCTCTCTGACGAGTGAAATGGGTCACTCTCATTGGCTCCTGGATGCTCAGGGAGCCAGGCGAGGGTTAATAATAATAATAATACTATGTCTTCTAGACCAGTGCTCAGCAAGGAGCACCTGCACACATTATCTTGCAGCCGCCTATATTATTAACTGGTAACAGCTCTCAGCCCTAAGTCGCAGGCTGGAATGAGGCCCCCGAGGCTAGTGAGAACTGAAAGCCGCTTCTAAAACTGGCTCCATCAAAGGATTAGTGCTCTCTCTGTGCGAGCAGCCAGTGTTTCCTTGCACCCGCCTTCCTGTCCCGAGGTCTCATCTATAAGCTGGAGCTCGCCAAAGGAAAGGCAAAAGGGCTCTTTAAGTTAGGAATATTTTCTGCTGCCCATAATAGAACATTGGCTAACAAACAAACAAACAAACAAACAAACAAACAAGGGGCTGCCAGAGTTAATTTGGTACCTCAAGACGTCAGGGCGATGACCTTATAATTCCCTAGTCCTTTCCCTCATGGTTATGGCATGGCTGCTACAGCTCCGGGTATTGGGCCCACATTCCAGGCAGAAGGAAAGGCAGAGGAGAGTGAAGACAAGTCTTTCTACCCCATTCACCAGTAAAGCAAAAGCTTTCTTAGAAGCCCTGTCCCCATGCCCAGCTGATGTCCACTTACACCTCATTGGCTAAAATGGGATCCCATAAACACAAACACACCTAGCTATATTCTAGATTAATCATCACGGGAGAAGTGTTGGGAGGGGGTGCTGGGTTAACCAGCTAGTAGTGCAGAGCCTGAAAAGAGTTAGACAATAGGGCTCTTCTATCATCTGAGGTCTCAGTTTCTGCACCTGTAAAATGGGGAGCACTAAAGCAAATGATCTGACGTGGAGTCAGCTTAAGACTTCTACAGAAATAGCCGGGCCTGACACAGAAAGAGGCAACGGGCTGCAATCCCCAAAAGAATTCAGGCCAGAGGGAAATCAGAGTGGGGACAGGGTGTTGAGACTCCTGGGTTGCCTTTCCTTGTTCATACTGCTCACTCCCCCAAGGGTCTGGGTGTGACTGGGATGGAGTCTTGTAACTTGTAACTTGAAATAATAACAATGTAAAATATTAACTGAAACTTCACTGTGCACCAGACACTATGCTGAGAGGTTCACCTGTGTTATCTCACGAATCCTAACAATCCCATAATGTAGGTGTTATTGATACACCCATCCGACAGACGCGGAAACTGAGGCTCCACGTCACGGCCTGGCCCAGCTTCACACAGCTAGGAAGTGGGGACGCTGGGGAGCAAACTCAGAGAGCCTTACCAAGAGTAGCACAGCAAACTCCATACTCTACCCACTGTCATCCTGCTCTCCCTCACTCCCATGGCGACCCTAAGGGGTATACGCTCTCCTCATCTTTTGCAGATGAGATGAGAAAAGCGTGTCTCCCAGACCTTACACTATTGTCCTAAAGGGACCAGCCACGGAGGCCGAACTGGACTGGAGCGCTGGCCCTGCACTGTGCTCTGCCTCAATGCCATGCTCTATGGGAGCATCCGGGGAAGGGTTTCCGGGAGGCTCCTCGCCTTTCAGTGGCCCGGCAGCAGCCCTGCCAGCCTGGAAGATTCCAGAAGGCCAGGCAGTGTGGCCCCTGCTTGGCCTTTCCTGCTAATTTTGGGATTTGCAGCCAGTGACAGCCTGGGGAGGGGGCATCCTGAGTGAGCTGTGCTCCTCTGGGGGTTCCCGTGGAAGGCAGTGGGGGTGCTGGGAGAGCTGTGACTGAGGGTGACTAACACCATAGATGAACCCCCACCTCAGCCAGCTGTTCTGGGGCTTAGGGTGAGCGGTGATGGGGTGCAGAAAGAGAAGGGAAACTTTGAGCCCCCCACAGCCCCCTCTGTGGCATTCAATTCCTACAAGAGCAGAAGGCAAATCGGACGGTAGCTGTGGCTTCCTGGAAGATGAAACCCCAGCACACTGGTCTGAGGCACTCTGGAAGCCTCACTCTTAGGGGCCACCGTTCACAGCTGTGCAGTGTGCAGATCCCTCCAAACATGGTGACCCCGTGAGCCCCCCGAGATCCCACAGCAGGCCCACAACCAGCCACCCTCAGTACTGAGGTGGGGGGACAGGGCACTTCCTATGAGGAGGCAGAGTCACCCGGTGTCTGCCAGAATCAAGAGGGAGCTCGGGAGAGCTCAAGCTCCCCATCGGCACCCCCACCTCCTTCCATCCACACATCCCCCACGAGTACAGCAGGGGGCCCAGAACAAGGGGTTTCCAGGCTGCACCCCTACCTCCCCCACCCCCAGCCCAGTGCTCACCACCTCACAACTGCCAACTGTCTGAAGACCCGCCCCCCACCCCCCGCCGTGCTATTCACATCACCCCTTTATTCTAACTTACACAAGACTCCGGGGCACCCTCACCCTCTGGACCCATCCCCACTCGGCTCTGTGAGCAGAGAGGTCACCCTGCTCCAGGAGCACCCTTTCCTCCTTTATTTTTCTCCACGGCTCTCATCCCCGTAAGAAATTCTCTGTGATCTGACAATTGTCTGCTTCCCACGCCATGAGAGTAAGCTTTGTGGGGCGGGGATGTCACTGCCTTGTCCCCAGTGCCTTTACGGGTGCTGAGACACAGTGGGACCTCAACAGACAGTTGCCAAGCAGATGAGCCAGCGAATGAATGATGGGGGAGCGCAGTAACGGATGCCTAACCACAAGGGGGGGGCCCTTCTTACTCTGCCGCACAGGAAGTGCGAAGGCAAACTCTTTCCTGGCTGTATACACTGGCAGCTCCATGATGCCAGGGGTCCAGCTGGTTTCCTCGTGATCCTCTTAGATTCCCACCATGCTTGCAAGATGGCTGCCATGGCCCAAAGCATCACGTCTTCCTGTTGTTAAGGGTGGCAAATTTTCAAGTGAGCCAACTAGCTATAAGTCAGCTACAAGGAAGAAATATCTTTAGATACCAGAATTTGTTCTACGTGCTTGAGTGTGGTTTAGGAGATGTATAAGATATGAAGATGGCCAACGTCTTCTTCTGTAATACACTTACTTGTTATACAGGGTGATGTATTGTGCTAATGGCCAAGTTCTGATTCTGTGATCTGTTTGCTTATTCTAGGCTTTATAACTGCCTCACTCTAAAACCCTGGGGCTGATCTCCTCTAACCCTACGTGGTAGAGAGTCAGTCGCCGGCTGGCTAATAGAGGCTCATAATTCTCTCTTATTCGGCTTTGTGGGTCCCTGTTCTCACCTGCGCCATAACACTGTGGCAATGTCCAAAGACAGGAAGGAGCAAGTCTCCACCCTCCGCCCCTTTTCAAGGATAAGAAAAATTTTCCCAGCAGCCTCAGCGGCCAGTGCACTTCACCTGCCTAAGCCTCAGTCCATTGCTGGCCTCCTAGGTAAAGGTGATTACCATGTTCAGCCTACACGGATCAGTACACGTTGCCTGTCCCCCAGCTGGGGAGGGGCCCCTGGGTTACCTGGGCACCCGTACCCCAACGAAGCCTGGATGCTATAGAAAGAAAGGAGGCAGGGAGGCGGGGATACGGGGGAGTCCGTTGCGGATGCCTACACTTTAAACCCAGTCTCCTTCTTAATTATGCTTCGCCCGTGGGCAGCTCATTTAATTGTTCCCCAGTGATTTATTGCCTTATTCTGCTGTATCCCTCACAGAGCCCTCATCAGGAAGGCCTGGCAGATAATGATGCCAATTCACAAAACAGGGAATGAGAACTAAAGAAGCTAACACCACCAGGTAGTGACAAAACTGAACTGATTTCCATGCAAAAAAGGCTCTTTCCACGGTGTCACAGTGTCTCCCTGATGAGGGTTACTTTATGTATAAAGTTACTTTCCTTGGGAGAACCTGAAATCTCAATCTCTCTCTCCCTCCTTCCTTCCCTCGCCTGTGTGTGTGTGTGTGTGTGTGTGTGTGTGTGTGTGTGTGTGTGTGTGTGTGTGTATCAGCCCTTTGCCACATCATTACTTTTATTCCATGTAACCCCTACAAAACCAAACTGCCTTGGGGTCTTCCCTAAACACAGTATTGCATTTGAAGAAGTATTATATTCTAAACTGATAGTCTCTACACTGTTTTTTTGTTTGTTTGTTTGTTTGTTTGTTTTATTTTGAGAAGCAACGCCAATCCTTACTTGGCCTCTCGCAAAACTTCTAAAGGATATTCTATTTGTAACATACAACAAACATCTCACAATCTTCTTTCTCCAATTCTCTCAACGTCTCCCATGAACGCCCCTCTCAAAAATCCTCTTCTCCCTTTCTCCAAACTCCCCTAAACTCTTCCCCAGTCACAGTCCCCTTCAATGCTTGTCTTTCTTCCACCTTCTCTCAATTTTCAGATTTTTTTTCTTTTCTTTTCTTTTTTTTTTTTTTTTGGCGAGGCAACCTTTGGTTGACCTCACAGATTGCAAGGACCTTGTCAGCTTACAGTCCCTTATTTTTTTTATTTTTTACGCCGACAGCACTTGGTCTTCCTAGGTGGTCTCCCTTCCAAGTACTAACCAGGCCCGACCCTGCTTGGCTTCCGAGATCAGACGGGATCGGGCTTGTTCAGGATGTAGACTGTCTTTTTGCTTGGAGCTGTATCCCTCTGCATTTCCTTCTCTTCCCAACATAAATCAATCCAGCCAGCCTGAGCAACCTGAGAGACTGTTTCTGACTCATTATCTTGGCCCTGCACACAGGCCCAGGAATCGACCTAACCAAGACAGAACCCCCTTCAGCAGCCTGGGAGGGAGGGGGATGCACCTGGCAGGTGGGAATATATCTTCCCGTCCCCATCACAGGTCAGGTGTTCAAAGAGCTTCTCACACCAGTGCTGCCTCTTGAGCCCCCTGGTGGGGAAGGACGCAGTGAATGAGAGAACACGCAGAACCTGGCCCCACAACCATGGTGCCTTTTCAGGGTCTAAAAAGCATTCCCTTTAGATTGTCGTGTCTGATCCTTACAATAGGCCGTCTGCCCAGGGACAGAGCCAGAAGGGGACCTGGAACGATGCTGGTGCGTGGCTGCTGAGTAAACGAATGCCCGCTGGGATGCACGCGTGTGTGGATGGATGGGTGGGTGAGCGAGCGGATGGATGAAAAGACTCCAAAACCCATCCAAGATGCACCACGTCACGCTGTCCCTGAGACAAATGCTTCTTCCGAAATCTTCCTCAAAAACCTCTTCTCTGAATTTCCTTCTCCCGTCGCTGCTCCCCTGGCTGAGATAGTGGAACTGGATGGAAGGTGATTCCCTGACAGGAATTCCAGAATCCTTTTTGTCCGTGGCATCAGATTTACCCTGTAGCCCCACAGTCAGGTCCCACCCAGCCTGGATCCCCACAGCCAAGGTCACTTAGCAACCCCGCCCCTGCTGTGGGCGTGGCCCCACTCTCAGGTAAGACAGAGTGAGGGCTGAGCTTTGGTGGCATGGATCTAAACACTGGACCCTCAAAGGGAGGCTCCCAGACCCACAGCACCAGCATCTGCTGGGAGCTCGTGAGAAAAGCAGAATTTAAGGGCCTCACCCCGGACCTAATCAATCATAATCTGCATTTGAATAAGATGTTTAGGGTGCCAGCAGTCACAAGCCTTCTTTTAGGGTACAGCTCATGCTCCTGGCCTGCCCCTTTCCTGTCCCTCACTTCCACATCTAGAGTTTTGCCTTGTTTACAAGAGAGGTTCCTACCTACATTCCACTTATGATAGCTGTATTCTAGCAATGCTTCCTATAACCAAATGCTTTGGGGGGGCCCTGCCTACCAGCCGGGCTCTCTGGGCCTGGGAGCCCCAGTTCAAACTCCTGCAGTCTTATTAGAAGAGAGGAGGTTCCTGTTTGTCCACAGATCATAGACAGACTTTGGAACTAGAAAGACCTGGGCTTGAATCCTGAATTGACTATTTCACTTAAAGTAAACTGCAAGCTCTCCATCCCCAACGTGTAAAATGAAGGCAATAAACCTCTAGTGCAGGATTTTTATGAGTATTACATGGATCACAGAAGAAAAAGTCATTGGCCCAAGGTAGGTGTTCAATATATGTTAGTTCTGCTTCTCAGCCCCATCCATAGACAGCTATGTCACACCTGCAGACAAATCTCCATGGTTTTGACATTGTGAATCAGTGATTAGGGCCCCCCCCCCCACCAAGTCTATTAGTGTGCTCTGGGCTACAGGTAATAGAAGATCCAACTAAAAGTGGTTTAGAAGATAAGAAATTTATTATCTCACATAACAAGAAGCCCAAAGAAGTTCAGGGTTGGCAAATATAGTGGCTCAATCCTACCTTCAAGGATCCAGGTGCTTGCTTGCTTTCTGCTCTATGATCTTCATCATGCCTAATAGGCCCAAGAAGGCTGCAGAACTTCCAGGCATCACACATCACATCCAGCAAAAAAGCTACTCCTACCATGTATAGATAGATAGATAGATAGATAGATAGATAGATAGATAGATAGATAGATAGATAGATGATAGTTAGATAGATAGATGATATAGTTACAGACACAGATGCAGATATAGATATAGATATAGATTTTTTTAAGTTTTCCAGAACAACAACAGACTTCTCAGTTCCATCAGCCAAGATTGGATTACATGCCTTAACTACTCACTGGTCTGGCCAATAATGACTTCCTCCTTGGGGCTGAGAAACAGCCCAGTGTGTAATGAAGGACATAGCTTCTCTGAGTCCATTAATCAACAGTGTCACAACACACCTGCTTGCCAGGCGGGGCCTTCCCAACACTGCCTGCTGCCCAAAAGCACCACCCCGGGCCCAGAGCCACATTCTCAAGATCCCCATTCTATCTCAAGCACTGCTCCTCAAACTTGCCTGTGCCTTGAAATTGCTTAGAGAATTGTTTTTTGTTTTTTGTTTTTTAATGCTGATGCTCGGTCCCCTCCCTGAAATTGTGATTTTAATTGGTCTGGGGTGAGGCCTGATCCCGGGGATCATTTAAATCTCATGAAAGAAGCTACTGTTTGAGAGCCACTTGTCTATACCAGGAACTCTCAACCTTTAAGACACATCGGAGCCATCCCCCTGAATTCTGATTCAGGAGATGTGGGGTGGGGCTGCATTTCTAACAAGTCCCCCCCAGGGGATACTGAAGATGCTGATCCAGAGGCGAGACTTTGAGAACCACCGATCACAGAGTAGTGCTTTTTAAACTTCAATGTACATATGAATCACTTGGAGAAAATCTTGTGAAAAAGTAGATGCTGGTCTAGTAGGTGTCAGAGGAAATGGGGCCCAAAGGTTTGCATTTCCAACAAGATCCCTGCTGAGGCTTGGAGGGGGAGCAGTGGAGGGGGCGGCAAACTGCACAGCGGGGTCTACAATGAAAATCAGCAAACAGGGGCCTGTGGGTCAAATCTGGCCCACGCCATTTTTTTTGTAAATAAAGTTTTATTAGAAACCAGCCTCGCTCATTTATTTACACATTGCCTATGGCTGTTTCTGTCACAACAGCAGAGCTGAGTGGTTGCAACAGAGGCCCCACAGCCTGCAACATCAAAAATATTTACTATCTGGCCCTTTATCAAAACAAGTTTGTAGAGCCCTGGTGCAGAATGGCCATTAGTCCCCAAATTTGGCTGTCCATCGAAATCACCTCTGGAATTTTAAAAGCTACTGACCCTCCTAGAGAGTCTAACATAACTGAAATGGGGTTCAGCCTGGGCACCAAATTTTTATAAACTTCCCCAAGGATTCTGTTGTGCATCTAAGACTCACTGGTCTCGTGGACTTCCTCCCAGACCCTGCGCCCACTATGTCCTGCGGTCCAGCCAGCCTCTGCTTCCAGGCTCCTGCTTTCTTAGCTGCTCTCGTTGAACAAGGCTGGGGCCTGAGCTGTGCCCCTCCCCCAAAGAGTACGTTGAAGGCGTTTCTGCCCATTCAGCTAGGGAAGGTGTCACACATTCTTTGGCAATAAACAAATGGACATTCCCATCCCTTCCCAGCTAAATCTCACCAGGACTGAATTTGCTAAAAAGTCCATCCTGCCCCCATCCCATTGAGACAGTCACTATTGTCTGGACTGAGCCGTGATATGAAACCACACACAGGATGTGCTCCTGAAAAAAATGGGAATTGTCCCACCTGGAAAAAAAGAATTACTGGCAACAGGAAGAGTGGCTTTTCAGGCCTGCATTTCCATATCAATGGGCTCCAATGAAAGGCCCCAGGAGCCCCCTGGCTAAAATATTTGCATTGTCCTTTAGAAAACCTAAACCCCAGCTTTAGAAGAAAAACAGTGTTTTTAAAAAAATCAAATGGCACTGCTGTCAAGTCAAAAAATAAAAACAGTCCTGCCATGTTCTCCAAACCTATAAAATACACACCAAGAGTGAACCCCAATGTAAACTATGGACTTTGGGTGATTATGATGTGTCATGGTAGGTTCATTGCTTGTGCCAGTATACCACTGCCGTGGGGATGTTGATAACTGAGGGGCGGTGGGGTGGGGAGGCTGCAGGAGGCAGCGATTAGACTGGAGATCTCTGTACCCTCCCTTCCATTTTGCTGTGAGCCTAAAACTGCTCTAATAAACAAATAAACAGTCCTGCCACTTCTCAACAACACACTCTTGACCTTGGGGACATCAAGAGATAGTGGGCAGGTTTATATTATTTTATCTCGAAGGCCTTTTTCCCTTAATCTAGAATCTCAGCTACCTTCTAGAGGATCCTTCCACTCTGCCTGACCATTAGAGCCACCATCTTCCTCAGCCTCTGTGCTCCTGGCCACAGGCGGTCAGCTCCAGAAGAAGCCCAGCTCAGTTTGTAGGTTCCCAGTACCGTGGCCTCAGAGGACTGGCCTAGAGCTGGGCTTCTGACTCATGCTGGGCCAATCAGAGCCCTTCCCTGGGATATTGGGGCAGAAAAAAAAATGAATCTCCATCCCTCTCTAGTCTCAAGGTTGATCTCTGTGAGGGAAGAAGCATCAGCAGCCATGGATCTCATCATGGGGACAAAGCCAGCCTGAAAGAACGAAGCAAACAGACAAAGCAAAGATGGGGTGAAGAAAGAGGCCTTGCTTGTGTGGTTTGGCTTGGCTTCTTGTGCTCCATCCCTGCTGGGAGAGGACCATGCCCTGGGGAGATGCTGGTCCCAGAACAGAGATGGTTAAAGCAAACATGAACCTGGAGCCAAGCTCACCCACGCCCAGAATGGCCTAGAAGAACCAGAGCCAGGGGAGCAAATGCTTGTTGCTGTATGCCAGTGAGTTTGGGGTTGTTTATTACTCAACATTATTTCAGCAGATACCTGATGATACAGGAAGTAACTGCTATCGGAAGCAGTCACTACGCCACAGGCACTGTGCTAGGCGCTTAACACGTATCTTCTTATTTAATCTTCGCAATAACCCTATGAGGTAGATATTATTATCCCCGTTTCACAGGTAAGGCGACTGAAACTCACGGTGGATATCTTCCCGATTAACACTGCAGATAATGACAGAATCAGATTTTGACACCTACTGACTCCTTACATCATGATGCGTGTACATTTTTTCTGCATATACATTTTTTTTTTTTTTGAGTTAGAAAAAAACTGTTTAACAGGGTCTCAGCCCTGACTCTGGGACATCTGTTATCGTCAGATCCATCATAGTACAATGTGGTGAGCTCCGTGGGGACTGCGCTGTCAGCCAGAGCGGGAGGAAGTTCCAGCTGGCTCCTGCCAGGCTGAGGGAAGGAGCCTGCTATGCAGGTTCGATGTGAAGAAAAGGTCATGTGTAGCCCCTGTTGACATTCAGTGTTGTTCTGACAAATACTGACCATGGCCTGCTGAGGCGCCATCCTGCCCCTCCCCCTGGTTAATAATACATTGATTTCATTCAGGTGGCAAGTGACCCGCTCAGGAGATGAACCATGATTGATTAGTCCAAACAAGTTATGCAATCTTACTTCCCTTTTCCAGGTACGGGCCAGGTATGGGCATTCAACCTGGTTATAAGATGCTCAGGAAAGTCTACAGGTGCTCCTGGAAAAGCAAGTTCTCCTTAACAATTGAGAGAGAGAGAGAGAGAGAGAGAGAGATCCTCTCCCTGACTGCTGGGTCACTGTGGCAAGGATGTGATGCTCCAAGCTGAAGCAACCATATTCCGATCATGATAGGAGACATCAGCCAACACACAGGATGACAAAGCATAAAGATAGAAAGATGTGGGTCCGATGACATCACAAAGTTGTTGAAACAGCCCTGTAACTGCCTATTTCCCTGTTACACAAATAATCTTATACTTTAAGTCATGGTAGTTGGGTTTTCTGTTACTAGCAGCCATGCTCATCTGTGTGAGTTATCTACTGCTGCATAAAATTACCACAAACTTAGCCATTTAGAACAATACACATTTACGATCTCAGTTTCTGGAGGCCAGGAATCTGGACATAACACAGGTCCAGGATAACAAGAGACTATAGGCTAAGTGTCTGCTGGGCCTGGAGTCTCATCTCATAGGACTCTGGTTGTGACAGGATTTGGTTGCCTCCTGGATGTTGGCTGGAAGCCACCTTCAGTTCCCTGCCACGTGGGTGTCTCCACAGTGCAGCTCACAATGTGGCAACCGGCTGCATCAAAGCCAGCAAGAGAGAGAGTTCGCAGGCATGACAGAGGTCAGAATCGTCCATAATCTATTCGCAGAAGTAACATCCCTTCACCTTTGCCATATCCCATTGATTAGAAGCAAGTCACAGGTCCCATCCACTCATATGGAAGAGATTAGACAAGGGCCTGGATACCAGGAGATGGCAATTACTGATGCTACCTTAAGGCCTACCTAGCACCTCGCCCCTATTGATGCGTCTATCCAATCCATTCAAATTAAAATCCTCCCCACCCACCTTGCTTGGATCCTGAGTCAAACAACCCAACTCCTAAAAAAATATTTTTGAAGTACAAGGGATATTTTGAATATAAACAATATATTAGATAATGTGAAGAAAATAGTGTTAATTTAGTCAGATGTGCTTATAGCATTGTGATTACATAAGAAAAAGATCATTTTTTAGAAATGCATAATAATGTATGTAAATGCCATGATACAGAAGTTTACTTTCAAGTATTTCAGCTGGAAAAAAAAAAGTTTAAAAAAGAATAGAACAAATGTGGCAAAAACATAATTGTTGAATCTGAATAATGCTTATGTAAGAATTCATTATATTGTATCTCAACTTTTGAGTATGTTCAAATCTTTTATAATGATTTTTTTTTAATCTGACTCTCCTTTTATAACCTCCATTATGCCAAGAACTCCACATTAAATACATGGGGTTGAGCTAAACTGTGTTGAGAACACAAGAGTGGCTCCGAGCTGAGGACAGGATTGTCCTCGAAGGTCTGTCCCCACTTGCCTCTCCATCCTACTGCTGTCCCACACTCGTGCTCTGATCCTGCCATCCAACCTCACCTAGTTCCCCCACACAGACCAGCTCCTGCAAGGCCTCTCCCCAAGCTTTTCCATTTTCCAAACCTTTGCCTGGGGATGTCTTCCAACACCTTCCTTACTGCCACCTGTCCATCTGGTCTCCCTCAAGTGTCACATTGTCAGTAAAGATGTCCCTGACCCCATCTGCTAAGCAGAATGGACCCTCCCTCTCTGGAACCCCTTTTATGCTTTATGCAGATGATTATTATAATATGTATCACAATATATTACAACGATTTATCTCCTTGTCTGATTTCCCCACCAGGCCAAGAGCTTCTTAAGAAAATAAAGGTTTTTCATTCGCTTCAGTATCCACAGTGACTAACACAGGGCTTGGCACATGATAAGTACTAAATAAGTGTTTGTTGAGTAAATAAATGATTGAATGAATAACTAAATGAATGAGAAAAGGTCTAGTGCCTTGTAACCATAGCTATAAATCCAATTTCAATCTATTGATCAGATGAAGATGAATCCTGGAAGAGTTTCAGCCTACGAAGAAATTTCTGCAACCGAGCCATGCCCTCCCCCACCAGACTCCCTTGGTCTAACTGTGGGATCATCGCAAATCCCGAAACAGAACGAGACTCCAGGACACTGAAATCAGGACAAAGCCCCACATGCAATTCCATTGTGTGGCTCAGAAATGAGTACCAATAACAATCCCCAACGAGAAGCTTCAGAAACTGTCTCAGAATTCATCTCAGAAAGGAGAGCTCTGTTGGCAGCTGCCCTTCTATGCAGGAGGTACTCGGGAAAATGGGGCTGTGCGATAGAAGACAGATTTGGGCTCAACATCAAGGATTTTCATTTAAAGCTTGAGTTGTACAAGAGTGGAACAAGCTGCCTCATAGGATCTGGAGTTCCCCGACTCATCCGAAAGTTAACAATGATTTACTGAGCACCTACTGGTCAGTGTTGGATTACTTCAAGGCACAATTCAAATGGTCACTAACTGTGGGGGATGATACCCCAGATAAGCCAAAGGCTGGGTGATTCCAGGAATACTGCAGGGGGGAAAGCGGGGCTCTCAGTCTGCTCCCAGACATTGGACCAGATGACTTCCAAATGTAAGATCTGTTTTTCTTATCCTAATGATCCTTTCTTTCCCAGTTATTTTCATGTAGGACTATTGGCTTCTAAGGATCTCCTAGAGAGATAGCCGCTGTCACGGAATAGTGGATAACTTCAGTAAACTTATATCTCAGCAAAACTGGGGGTGGAGAGAATATAAACTTAAACCTTTGTTCATCCTTCTTCCTCTGCACTTTCCTGGCTTAGGTGCGCCAGCAGCACTCAGCTCTCTAAACAAGCATCGCCTCCTCTATCAAAACATCCCTCACCCTCCTTACATTGGCCCTGTAAGGACGTCAATAATAGGACAGCAACTGATGAATGTGTATTGAGCACTTACTATAAGCAGGCTCCCTGCTACACCCTTGTCATTTAATCCTCCCATCCACTCTCAGCAAGGCACCGCAGTCCCCATTTCACAGATGAGGAGCCTGAAGTTGAGCATGTTGCCCAAGGGGCAGGGCCCAGATTCAAACACTGGCCATCTGACCCCAGAGCCCACGACCCTGCCCATTCTCACAGCACATAAACACTTCATCAGTGGACCTGTTTGTCACTTTTATCTCCTCCCACCAGTCTCTGAGCTCCACAGGGCTGGGACCTAGTCTGACCTGTTGATCCGTCTCTGCATCTCTGTGCCTCTGATGCCTAGCTCAACACATGGTGCATCTTGGACCGCACAAAGACTTGGGGAAGGAAGGAAGGAAGGAAGGAAGGAAGGAAGGAAGGAAGGAAGGAAGGAAGGAAGGAAGGAAAGAGGAAGGAATGTCTCAAGCTCACACTGGCAGCCACCTGCCACAGTGATCAGGAAATCGGCAGTCCTTTTGACTGCGGTTATTAACAAAGAATCTCAGTGTGGGATAATGACAGTTACAGTGTGTGTGCCGTCTGTTCACACGGCCTCCCTCTGTCTCCCTGCAAGCACGTGTGAGTGACCGGATAACTCACACTGAGATTTGCTTAAAAGGCATTTCACTAGGTTCTCATGTCTGCCAACCACGTCGGTTACTTGCAGTAACCTATTCCATGCATTACCATTTTAATTTCTAGTGTAAGGACAGTGGTGGCTTGGTAGGGCTTTTTTTTCCCCCTCTCACCACTTGAGTTACTGTCTGTTTTTGTGGAATAAATTGCTATGAATTGAGTTCCCAGCACTCTAAAAACGGGGAAATAGATTCTCCATGTTATATGGGCAGCTTACAACGTTACGGAAATATACGAAGTGTGTCCAAGTTTATGTGAATGGTGATGAGTAGTAATGGATGTTGTGAGAAAGGGTGGTTGGGCAATGGTGGTGGCCTCAGGCAGAGACACTCGCTGCATGCTCTTCCTCCTCCCACAACTGAGTTCAGCCTCCTCGAAGGGAGTTTTAAAGGGAGCCTGCTAGAAAGATTAAAGCTGCTAGAAAGATTAAAGGACAAACAAGAGGGCTAACTGCTGGAAAACCAGCTTGGAACATAAAACCAGCCCAGTTAAAAGTATAATGGGGACACTGTTGGTACCCCACCCTTACTCCTTCACATGGTTCTTACTTGTCCTGACTGGTACCCATCTCCCATATCCAAAGGCCACCCCTGAAAACGCTCTTTGGAAGCCTGCCTCTGGCTACTGGAGTGGCTTTGCAGCTTTGCAACCCCCTGGGGACAGCTTTTAACCAAAGATTGTCTGGTGTGAGCCAATGAAAGCCCAGCAACCTTGCTCGAAGTGGGGACGAGTGGGGACAAGCTCTGAGGTCTAGTATACACTCCAGACTGTCCCACAGAATCAGATTGATGCTTGGGGCTTCATCTAGCCACACGTTTGCTTGGCTTTCTCTTCCCTGTCCTCCTTTCCCTTTGCTTACTGCAGTACGAAATGATGTAGTGACACCAGGACTGACTACCCAAAGCCATTTGCACCCTCCTTTCCCCTGCCTCCCTCTACCATAGAGTCTCTAAAGTGAAATAGTCACCTACCCTGATCCCCCTGCAGCCAGGGGAGGTCATGCCACACAGTTCTGGCCAACAAGATGCAGATGGAAGACCCTAGAGAGGGGTTCCCTTCCCAAATAAAAAGACAAAGGCTGTCAATTAGGAGTTATGGCCTAGAATGTGGAAGTGATACTTGGAGAAGCAGCAGCTATCCTGGGACCATGAGAACCAATGCCAACACTCAGAATGGTGGAATGGAAAAAGTAGGAAGAGCCAAGGTCCTTGATGACATCCTTGGGCTTCTGTCCCAGTCCTGTACTGCCTACCCCAGACTTCTTTTTGCACATGATAAATATACCTTTTACCTTTCTAAGCCACTGTAGCAGTTTTGTTGTACTCAATCCTAGCTGATATGAGGAGGGCTTGACCCCGAGAAGTTGTGGAGGAATTGAGGGTACAATGTGAGTGACACGTAGGAGATATAGTTGATAGGAGATATAACTGTTTTAATTGATACATAGAAGATATATAGAGGATATATAACTGATATAATGATGCCTGACTGGACATGAGAGGAGAAAATCAGGGATAAAAAGTGAATAGCTTTCCCTAAATAAGGAACAAAGGAATAGAAACAGGTTTTAGTGGACAAAGGTAAATACTCATTATTTTAATATAAGTTGCTACAGACTGAATTGGTTTCCCAAAAAATTCATAAGTTGAACCCCAATGCGATGGTATTGGAGATGGTGCCTTTGGGAGATAATTAGGTTTAGATGAGGTCATGAATGTGTGTCCCTCATGATGGGATGAATGACCCTGTAAGAAGAGGAAGGGACACCAGAGCTCTCTCCTTGCCACGTGAGGACACAGCAAATGACGCCAGCTGCAAGCCAGGAAGACAGTTGTCACCGGCAACTGATTCAGCCAGCACCTTCGTCTTAGCCTTCCAGCCTCCAGAACAGTGAGAAATTAATATCTGCTTTTTCAGTCACCCAGCCTACGGTATTCTGTGGTGGCAGCCAAGCAAACTAATACCTAAGTACTCCGTATTGTGCTAACAAATGGGTTTTTTCTCCTATTGTCCCCAAATTGTGAATAAACCCCCAAACGGAAGACAATGAGCACCAAATACTCTCACGTCGAAAGACAGCTATGTCACAGCCAAGAAGGATGAGCTAAGAGAGGAGAGAAGCACCTCTGCTCTTCAGTCATCATCTCATCCCAAATCCCTCCAGGCTCGACTCATGCAGAAGAGCTGGAGAAATTCAAGGGGACTCCTCAGAGAAGGGACCCTTTGAAAGAGAGGGAGGGGGCTGCCACTTTTCCTTTCTTGCTACACAGCATCTCACATACACATATACACCTCAGACAACTGCAAGAAAACCACTTACAAAGACAAGGGCTCTGCCTCAGTTTGCATTTCCCCAGAAGGAGACCTTGAGACGGATTCCAAGACAAGTGACCTCCTTGAGAGACCATCCCAGGAAACACCAGGAGGAGAATGAGATGGACAGCTAGAGAAGGGAAGGCCGGGAAAGGGGTGTGGTTATGGAGCAAGTGGCCCCTGTGAGCATTGGGAAACGAATCCTGCTGGGGAATGCCGAGGGCAGCGAAGAGCATGAGTCCCCACCATCCTCTGGGGGCAAGGGCAAGGGAACCAGGTATTTATCATCAGTCGTTGGTTGCTGCTGGGGTATTGGCTTTGCCCTTTGGCTCCCACTCCTGCTGAGGGGCCCACAGAGAGCTCTAGGGTAAAGAGACACAGGAACCGCCGCAAAGCCAGCTGGTGGGCATTTAAGAGGCCAGGGAAGTGGGCGGGGCTCCCAGCATCCGCAGGAGCCAGCCAATAGCACTGAGGAGCCCAAGGAAGTGGGCGGGACTCTCACCATCTGCAGAAGCCAGCCAATGAGCACTGAGGAGCCCAAGGAAGTGGGCGGGGCTCCCAGCATCGGCTCCAGTCCGCCTGAGAGAAAGGAAACTGCATCCTGTGTTGATGCTGCTGACCTTTCGACCTCCCCACTAGGTCTAACTGAACAGGGGAAAAAAGAATTGGAGCGGGACATGGAGGAGCAAGAAGCTGTGTGCTCCACTGTCAGCAACGGGGGTTGAGGGTGGTCAGAGGCGCGGCCCCCAGTTCCCGGAGGCATATGGCAGGACAGTGGAGATGTCTTCACGGGGCCTCTTTGCTCTCAGTCTTCCCTAACCCCCTGCCAATGCAGGTCCCTGGGGCCACAGGTCAAACCTGAACTGGAGAGAGAAAGGCGAGCACTAAATTGAACTTGGAACAGAGTTCTTAGCTTCAAATAACCGAAGCGCTACATGACTGCCTGCCACGTTATTAGAGGGACCCAGTAGCGCTCATTGTGTCCCCACCTGGTTAAGAAGATCCAAGACATCCATCTAGAGGACAACCGGCTACTGAGTACCAGACACAGAGCCAGGTGCCGCCATGGGTGAGCTCACGTCGCCCTTTCAACAACCTCACAAGGAGGGGATCACTGTCCCTTTTGTACGGCTGAGAACGTGACACTCAGAGAAGGTCTCTGGTTTGCTTAGGATTACACAGGCGATTCATAGCAGAGTGTAAATTCAAACCCAGGCTTGTAGACTAACTTTGGATGCCTTCTCCACTGTCTAGTCGGTGGAAAACACATTACGGTATATCCATACACCAGAATACTGCTTGGTAACAAAAAGGGAAGAACTATTGATATAGGACAGAACAAGGGTGAAGCTTGAAAATGTTATACTCAATAAAAGGAGCCAGACCACATTCCGTAGGATTCCATTTATATGAAATTCTAGAAAAGGCAAAATACAGTGACCGGAAGTAGATGAGTTAGTTGTCTGGGGCCAGAGATGGGGGAGGAAAGGGAGCATAAGGAAATTTGGGGGAATGATAAAATCATTCTGTATCATGATTGTGTTGGTGGTTACCCTACTGTATGTGTTTGTGGAAACAATTGGCCATTTGGAATGGTAGATCACATTGTATATGAATTACACCTCTCTAAAGCTGATGAAAATCTTGGATGAAAATCTGACATGCTAATGGAATGTAATGGCAGAGATGAGTCTGGAGCTCGGAGGAAGCACTGGGCTGCAGAGAGATGTGGGAGTCATTGGGAGGTCCACGACAGACCCCAGAGGTAGATGAGGTTACCCAAGGAGAGGGCACAGAGCAAGGGGAGGGTGCACCCCTGCAGAACCACAAAACGAATGGGGCAAGCTCAGGAAGGAGACTGCAAAAGAACCGTCAGAGCAATGAAAGGGAAACCAGAAATGGCGTCCAAGAAGTGACCAGAGGGCTATTATCTCAGTCCTGAACTCTTTCCTGGCTGCGGTGGCCCTGGAAACCACAGCGGCAAGGTGGAAGGATGAGTAAAGCTAATGGAGGCAACAGAGATATATCAGGTAAAAAGGGAGCAGAGTCTTCCCTGGTGCATGAGCGAGAGCAGAAGTTGCTGACCCTCTCCCTCTCCCCCTTCCTGCTGTCCTCACCCAGGTTATCCCTGGTTCCTCAGATACTGACTCCACTGAGGACTCAAGACCTCCCCCAAGCATGCTAACAGAACCAAGGAAGCGGGCGAGGACAGGGAGAGGAGCTGAGTAAATATCTGGCCGGAAGGAGCTACAGAGATGAATTCTAGGCCACCCCCCACACACACACACACACATCTAAAGCTGAGAAACTGAGACCCCAGAGGAAGGAAAGAGAGAAGCAGTGGCACTGGTGGGTGCTTACCTGTCATTCATTTATTTGACAGCCAGTTTCAGACAGCATACTGTGGTCTGCACATACGGGAGTCAAGGTCAAATAGGGCAGAGTCCAGATCTGTGGGAGCCCACAGCCCAAAGATGAGGACGGACAGGCCCTGCGGAAATGTACTAGCTGTGCTGCTCAAGAGTATGAGTGTCCCAAGTTCCCAGCTCTGAATGATCAAAGTATCTGCATGAGATGGGGTGAATACAGATTTTGAAGACCTGAAGCTTATTTAGAGCCCTCTTATGGAAAAATAATGCAAAACTGAGTTTAAAAAAAAAAAAGAAAAAAGTACAAGGGGTCTGTGCAGGTGAGACACCCTGAAGCTTAAGCATTTTTTTGGCTTTTACAGCAATTTCTCCTCTAACCACACTAAAGTTTGAAGGGAAAATACTTCTAAAATTGGGCCAGCAGTACCCTCTAGTGGACATAAGGAGGAAAGCCTCAAAGAGTCCACAACTTCTCAGACACACCCATCCAGACATCACAAAGCCAGGCTGGTCTATTTGGCCATCAGCTTCCAGGAAATTTCTCATCAGCCTATAGTTGTACAGTTACTTGTAGTCTGATCTGAGGCACGTAACTACCCTTTTCAGCTTCGATTTCCTTTCTCATAAATAAGATGTATCTTAATAAGATTAAGTAAGTGCGTACGTCAGAGGATGGTTCTGAGGATTTAATAAGCAGCCTCACGTGGAAGTGCTTTACATAAAGGGCATTTGACATGTAAGTTATTTGTCAAGGTAAATTTATTGACGTTTTTCTGCTTCTGCATCAACTCTGCTGAAGAAATTACTTCCTATGCACTCAAGAAAGCCCACCCCGGGCCCCAATTACACTACGCAGTGTGTGTGGGGACTTCATGCACCTCTCTGCAGACCCCAGAAGAGTAAGGATGGAGTCTGTTCACTGCCAGAGTCGCCCCCAGCATTTCCGTGTCTCATGGGCCATCACAGGCTTTAGAAAAACTCAGAATGATGAATGACTGGAGGGGGCCCCAACACAGATGTGAAATGGATGGAGAGCTAAAGGAGCATTTTCTTCTTTTTTTGTTTCTAATTACATTTTGACATAATTTCAGATTTAGAAAAAAAGTAGCAAGAAGAGTGCAAAGACTTCTCAGGCACCCTTCCCCCAAATTCCCCACATGTGTACGTGTGCCTCCCATGCCTTATCCTTCTCAACTCTCCAGGGAGTGGAGGGCATATGTGTTGTCTTCTGAACCATCTGGAGTGAGCAGAAGACCTAATGATCCTTTGCCCCCAAATCTCCAGTGCTTATTTTCTAAAAACAAGGACACTTTCTTACATCATTACAATCCAATTACTCAAAATCAGGCAATTAACATAAACATAATACTATTGTCTACTGCATGAATCTTATTTAGATTTCACCAATTGTCCCAATAATGTCATCTGTACAAAAGGAAATCTAGGATCATGCATCGCACTGAATTGTTATGTCTTTCTAGTCTTTGCTAATTTGCCATCAGTGCCTTGGTCTTGGGCACGCGCACCTGCACACGCCTGTTCGTGACATTTTTGAAGACTTTTTTTTTTTAGCTCAATTTTAAGTTTCCAATAAAATTGAGAGGGAGGTGCAGAGGTTTCAACTGACATATTTTAAAGAGTACAGACTAGTCAAATTGTAGTATGTCTTTCATTTGGGGTTTGTTTGAAGTCTCCTCATAATTAGATTCAAGTTGCTCATCTTTGGGACAAATACCAAAACATTTATAGTGCCATCGATGTACTGTGTGACCTTGGAAATATCACTCAACCCTCCTGACTGTCATACTCCTCGTCAAAAACAATAGGATGAGACGAACCAGGTACCAAAAAGGGTATAAAATGTGGATCTCAAACCATCCCCCTCTACCCTGCACAGTGTCACCAGGGCCCTGGGTGGGCCTTCTTGAGAAGAGCTGATGCAGAAGCAGAGTCGGCCTCTGGGAACGAGTTCTGCATTTGCTGGGTAGTATGGAAAACTGACAAAGGTGTCCGCCATGTTGATTTCTCTTCCACCAGACTTTCCCAGAAGGTTGCAGCTTTGAGAATACTTTGAAAGCAAAATTCAAGAGGTTATTAACATTATTTCAGGAGGTACATCATCTAAGGTTGAACATCATCTAAGTTCGACCTTAGTCATCTCATAGAAAGGAGGCACAGAGAGGAGTGCAAGAGACAGAGGCCCCCAAATCAGAGATAGAACAGAACTCAGGAAGCCAAGAGCAGGAAAAATACAGAGATCCATTCAACCGCTTTGGAAAACAGCTCGGCAACATCTGGTAAAACATGCCCTAAGACACAGCATTTCCACTCCTAGGAGTCTTCTCAAGGAAAATCTCACACAATAGCACAAGAGACTTGAACAAGATGGTGTGCTGCTACTTATAGTAATTTTTTAATGGATGTGATTTAAACACCCATAGTGATGAAAATAAATAAAATTTGGTACATTGCCACAATAGAATATTATAGAGCTATGAAAATAAATTACCTAAATATACATGTATCAACATAGATAGATAGCAAAGACATAATTTTGTGTATGTGCCTTTTATAGCTTGTTTCCAATATTGGTATTTTATGCCTTTTTTTCCTGATCAGTCCAACTAGAGATTTATCAATTTCATTGATCTCCTCCAAGTACAACCTTTTTTAAAATAAACCTTTTATTTGGAATAATTTTAGATTTACAAAGATAGTACAGAAAGTTCTCATACATCTTTCATGCAGTTTCGATTTCTTCTGTTTATTAATTCACATTACTGCTGTTTATTTGTCAAATCTAAGGAACGAGCACTGGTATGTAACTGTTAACTAAATGCTAGTCTTTGGATTTTACCCTGCAGATGCCAAACAAATAATAAGGAAAAACTAAGAACAACTCTACATACAGCTCTTGTGTATAGAGTGTTCTTAGTGTCTGTAGGTTTGGGACGCTTGGTTTTGCTTTGTTTTGTATTTGACAAAAAAACTGTATATATTTAAGATGTTTAACATGTTTTGATATATGTATACTCGGTGAAGTTATCAACCAAACTAATTTACATATCACATCCCATAGTTACCCTTTGATAAATATCTCCCCTTTTCCCTCACTCTCCCCCACCCCCCACCTCTGGTAACTACTCATTACGATAAGTTTGAGGGTTTTATTTTTTGTTTTTTGTGGGATTATTTGGATTCCACATATGAGACCATGCCATTTTTGTCTTTCCATGTCTGGCTTATTTCACTTAGCATAACGTCCCCTAGGTTCATTTCCTTCTGAGTGGTGTTCCATTACAGGTAACATGCACATTCTCCATTCATTCCCTGATCAACAAACACTTAGGTTGTTTCCATGTCTTGGCTATTGTGACTAATGCTGCAATGACTATGGGGATGCAGATATCTCTTCAAGATACTGATTTCATTTCCTTTGGATAAATACCCAGAAGTGGAATTGCTAGAACATACGGTAGTTCTATTTTCAAATTTTTGAAGAACCTCCATACTGCTTTCCGTAGTGACTGTACCAATTTACATTCCTACCAACAGTTCACAAGGGTTCCCTTTTCTCCACACCCTCGCCAACATTTGTTATATTTGGACTTTTTGTAATAGCCATTCTAACAAGCGCGGGGTGGTATCTCGTTGTGGTTTTGATCTGCATTTCCCTGATGATTAGTGATGTTGAGATCTTTCATGAGCTCATTCGCCATCCGAATGTCTCCTTTTGTTAAACGTCTATTGAGGTTCTTTGCCAGTTTTTTGAATGGTTTTTTATTTTATTTTTTTGCTACTGAGTTATATGAGTTACTTTTAGGTTTTTGGATATTAACTCCTTGACAGACATAGTTTGCAAATATTTTCTCTAATTGAATAGGTTGCCTTTTCATTTTGTTGACCGTTCCTTTGCTATGTTGAAGTTTTCTAATTTGGTGTCATCCCACTTGTTTATTTTTACTTTTGCTGCCTGAGCTTTTGGTGTCATGTACAAAAAAAAAAAAAGAAAACATTTTCCCAAGACAAATGTCCAGGAGTTTTCCCTTATGTTTTCCTCTAGGAGTTTCATGATTTCCAGTCTTACAGTTAAGTCTTTAATCTATTTTGAGTTGATTTTTGTGTATGATATAAGAGAAAGAAGGACACAGTCTTTGGGTTCCAAGCTCCCCAGCTGGTCTGCCTTCTTCTCACCAACGTTTGGTGTCTCCTTACATTTGTTTTGCACAGAATGTCCAGAATTCTTCATTCTACTTAGCAGGAGGAATAGAGAAAAGTATGTCTACTCCATCTTTCCAGAACCAGATGACTTCTGGAGTTTCTTTTACATCTTTCATGCCTCTGGTTAGTATGCTTAATCTTCCTCTACCTTCTTGAACATACAAATATAATTAATTTTTAATGTCGCTGCCTACTCATTCTATCATCTCTGTCTCTTCTGGGTCTGTTTATATTGATTGTTTTTTCTCTTCACTATGGGTCACATTTCCTTGCTTCTTCGTATGCCTCCTAATTTTTATTGAATGTAATTTTTATTGAATGCTCCATAGTGTAAATGTTACCATGTTGGACACCGGATATTTTGTATTCCTATAGAGAGTCTTGCACTCTGTTGTAGGATACAGTTCACTTACTTAGACACAGTCTGATCCTTTCGAGGCTTGTGTTTAAGCTTTGGTAGGTGGGATCAGCACAGCCTTTATTCCGGGACTAATGTCCCCCCACTACTGAACACTCTAGCAAATATTCCATGAATTCTGAGGTTTTTCCATTCTGGCTGATGGCAACCTGAACTCTTCCCAGCCCTGCATGAGCTACAGAGGTTGTTCTCTATGATCCTTTGAGCGTTTTTTTTTCCCCCAGCCATTGGTAGTTTCTTTGTACACATGCACTGATATTCAGCTGAAGACTCGGGGGCTTTTCTATAGCGCCCTGGATCTCTCTCTGAACAGCGCCTCCTCTTCCATACTCTGCCTGACTGTTCCAGCCACTGTGACGTCCCAAACTCCCAGCTCCATCTCAACCCAGGCCCCACCTGGGTTGTCCTTCCCTACACCATAGTCAGGAAACTTTAGGCCAGAAGCCAAGACAACCGTAGGACTCACCTTGCCTCCCAAATCTCAGAGACCTCTGTTCTGAGCTGCCTGATGTCCAGTATCTACAATCCCTTGTTTCATATGTTTTTTCTAGATTTTTTGAAATTGTTTCAGGCAGCAGGACAAATCTGGTCCCTATTATTTTGACTTGGCTAGAAGCCAAGTCTCCCAGAGATGTAATTTGAGTGGAAAATCACAAGTTGTTACCAACAGGTACATCTAGTTCTACACCACTTACGTACCTTTGTAAAATGGTGCCAGTCCAGTGCAATATAACATAACACCCTGTATTCAGGAGAACAAACCTTCCAGGTATTGGGCACTGCTGTGTAAGTACTGTGCTTACCTTATTTCCATTCTGAGAAGAGAGGGACTGGGGCCCAGAGATGTCTAGTAACTTGCTCAAAGTCACACAGCTGGAAAGGAACAGAGTTAGACTTTAACCTAGGAAGTCTGGCTCCTGGGTTCATGCCGTTACCCATTAGTTGGCTCTGCCTGTCATGCATATCTGTGACCAGAACATGGACAGGTGGGACGCACACCAATTTAAATTCCTCTGAGAAGAGAAGAAGGGGAATTACTTATGGGTGCTGGGGATAGAAATGAGCGTAAACTGTGTTCACATGTTTTTCTTCCTAAAAGAAAATAATAATAATTTAAAATAAAACTTAAAAGCTGAGGTTATTATAAATAGAATAATGTTGGCATTTGTTCAGTCTGGGAGGTGGGTACATGGATATTGGTACTTTGAAACATAATTTTTAAATATTTTCCTGTGGGGGGGGGAGAAGGAAAGATGAAGTAAAGGGTCACTATCACAAGCTAGACATGTGTGACAGAAGAGAGAGCCAGGCAGGTTCGGAGGAGAAGGCAGGAACTGGCCCCACCCCTTCTAGATTAAGTACAAACACTCCGTGCGGCCCCAACCTCTCCCAGCCCACTCAGGAACTGTCCCCACTGGGGACCAGGACAAGCCACTGCTTGTCATTCTGAGGATATGGTGCAGCCCTGAGCCTTCTTGCCTTTTACAGGGCTTTTCCCTTCAGGAATACCCTCCCATCCTATCCCATTATGCCCCAATCCAAGGTCAAGGACCAGCTTAAAGATTTCCTCTTTCCTGAAGCCTAGGGACCAGCCAGATGACCCAAAAGGGAACGGATAATAAAGCATGGAAGGGGCAGGGAACAGCTTGATGGAGCCTCCCTATGTCTTTCCCATATTCTCAGACAAGCTCCTCCACAAGGCAGGAGGCATGCTGGGACCATGGGTGGTCCCAGGTTCATATCTTCATCATTTGGATGAGAGACACAAAGGACCTCTTGCCTCCATCATCCGAAGCTTTAAAACAGCCCCAGGAAAGCCCTGGCGAAGGTATTATGATTACCTGAAGTCTGGGCAGTGGTGACAGGTGGACTGGGCAGACCAAACCCATCACTACTACACCTTCTGTAAGTCTCCCAAGCAATTTTCATCTCTGTCTCCTGAGTTCCAAGAAAAATAGTTTGCCCCACTCTTCATTGGACAGCTAATCAAAGGATCCATTGAATGCCTACCATGTGCCCAGAGGGACAAAGATAACTTAGAACCTATCCCTGAGGACTAGGGAACTCAGGTTACACAAAAGGGTTGTTGCAATGCAAAGTGGGAGGTCAGGAATAGAAGCATGTTATCAAGTGGGTGGGAATCCCAGAGGGTGACTTTTACAAGGGGCATTCCAGCTACATCCTGAAGAATAAATAGGAGCTTTCTTGGAGAAGAGTTGTCAAAAGGTGTGGAGTTTGGAAGACGCACCACAGACAAGGATATGTGTGCACAATGGTATGGGTGCATGATGGGGCACTGCAAGCCTAGGGGACGGTGAGAGGGTCACTGGGGCTGGGGCTGGAGAGGAATTTGAGACAGGATAAGAGAGGCCATGACTTTCTATGGTAAAGGTTTTGCTCTTTGTGGTGGAGGTAACATGGAGTTATTAAAATGTCATTAACTAGAGCATAACCTCATCTTTGCAGTGTTTTATCCTGATAGCTAGTAGGGAATAGACTCAGAAGTGGAGAGGGGGACCTGAAGGACAAGAATGAGTTAGGACGCTGTTGTAACAGCCCAATGTTCAATGAGGGATGAGGGCAACTATTGTGGGGCATCTTTTCAATTTGTATATGTTCTTTATGGATTTGTTTTATATTTCCCACAACACACACACACACACACACACACACACACACGAACGCACACACAAGAGTAAGCTCCTCAAAAGCAGGAACATAGAGTATCACTGCCTCACTATAGTAGATTTATTATTCATCTTTCCAGAATAGAGTTCTCCATTCTTTTGTGGACCTACTTCTGCCCATTCCTTGTTCTGCCAACAACAATCCATTACAATACTGACTGAGCTAATGACCCCAAGCCAGCCAATCGGAGTTCTTCCCTGGGATTTTTTTTCCCCATAGGAACTAGTGTGGGAAAGCTCTCTTTCCTCTCTGGCCAGGAGACAGACTATAAAGATGTAAGTCTGCGGCCATGGAGACTGCCAGCCTGAGAGAGTGCTAAAAGGGAGGGATTTAAGTCCCTGGCCTCAGTTGTCTGGAGGGCCAGCTTCTCTCTGGCTCTGCATGTTTTTTTACATGAGCCATAAATTTATTCTTGTCTCTTAAGGTAGTTTTAATTAGGTCCCATCAATCTCAGTCAGAAGGGCCCTGACTAACATGTGTACCCATCACTGCATCACCTGTCAGACTTAGCTCAAATAGACTGCTCCAATCACATCTGGAAAGGGCCAAGCCTAGAAAAATGGTTGGAAAAGGAAAAGGTCCAAATCAAGCACAACTGGATGAGCCACCACTGGCTACTGCCATGCACTGGGCAGTGTGACTTGGGTCAGGTGGACCAGAGAATAGCCCCAGCCCAAAAAGGAGCCAGTCTTCACATATCTCAGATGCCATCTTCAACTCATCACAGGACAAGGCATTCTACTCACAAAACCCACTGCGATCAAGTTCCCCCCCATCTCGGGCTACCAAGAAAATCCTCCTTTTTCTCTTCCCAAGTTTCAGAAACAAAAGAATCATAACAGGATATTCAATAGAGAATATTTTTCCACCGAGCCTCAGAAGAAGGCTTTGCATCCATTCTGGCTCCCACCACCCCTCCACTTCTGACTGAGCTACCCTGCAGGGTACATCTCCTCAGAGAAGCATCATCCCCTTGATCACTATTTTAAAGAACAACCTTTCCCATTTCCACTCCCTCCTGACTTTTTTCTCCGCCTTTGATCATCACTTCACATGTTATATCTGTTTATTTATTTTCTGCCCTCAAGCCCAACTAGAATGAAAGCTCCAGAGAGTCAAAGACTCAATTTTGTTCACTACCCTATTCTCAACACCTAGGACAGTGCCCGATGCACATTTTCTGTAAATATTTGTTAAATGAATGAATGAGTGTGTGTACATGCATCTATACAAGCCTGGGAGCAACTCAGTAGAGAGCAGACTGAGGAGTGAGTGACTTTCAGGTCTGCAGGGGGTTAAGATGAGTAACAACATGATATGTCCATCCTCAGGGGGGATAAAAGAAAGAATGGGACAAATGGGACTCATGAGGCATTCAGGTCGAAACTAGTGGCATAGTTGGGTAGACAGCTATCATTTTTGCCCACCTAGCACCCATTCACCTTTCTGACAATAACCCCTGATTTTCCTTGAGTCTACCTTACTTTGGGGGAAGAACATGTGACCTGATTTAGCCAGTCAGCATAGCCCACACCCTCGTTTACAGTGACTGCTTTCTGTTTGGACACCTGATCCAATTCACCAACAGGAATAATACCATGACATCTACCAAAATGAGTGGGAAAAAGACACTTCCTCTCCAGGGACACTGCTAGTAGTAAGGACGATAAAGCCTGGAGCTGTCGGAATCACCATCTGGAGCCTGAGAACAAAGCCAACTCAGAGGAGAGCACCCTAGAGAGATGTCAAGAGACCTGAGTCTCTCCCGGAATCCAGTCACACCTGATGGTACTGGACATTTCAATAAAGGCAACCGATAAATTCTCTTCTTCTAAGAACTACTTTGAATTGGATTTCTGTCACTTAAACTGAAAATATCCTGACCAATACTGAAGAACAGGAGAAAAATACATTCTTAAGGCTCTTCAATACTTCACAGGGAAGCCTAACATCAGACGAGGTGTCCCAGGAGTGCAACCCTGTACGTTCTCGTGAAATTTATTGCCTGTCTTTTTGGTGAGGAGGATGGAGGTTGCGGAAAAAGAGGTAATGATGCCAGTTGTATTGGTTATTTGCTACGTTTTAGGAATAAAGTCGACAACTTTGTCTCAAGTGTTTTAACATCTCAGCTTCCCACAGTTGTAAGAGCTATGATTAAACAGAATGCGATATTCTACTTCGTGCAGAGGGAGAGCACGTGATAAGGTGAAAAGAGCATCAAACTAAGAGTCCAATAAACTGGTTTCTTTCTAATCTTCATCTGATTACCAATTGGCAGTGTGGTCTGAGATAAATCATCTTGCTTCTCTTGGCCTCAATTTCTAAGTCTGTAAAATGAGCACAGTATAACTATATCACTTTCAGGCACCTGTCCAATTCTGGAATGGTGAGGCCACTAGGATTGGGCTTCCCAATTTTTGATGAGATCTAAACCCCAGAAACATAGCCACGTGCATAAACACATAGTTATGCATACAGTTTCATGGGGTACACAACTCTAGAAGCCCATCTATATCTCTAACTGCTCCACTCTACAGCAACGAGGACACTTCTGCTTGTATTCCTCTGGTGACAGGGAGCTCACTATCTCACAAGGTCGCCAAATACAGTTAAACAGCTCTAGAAAAATAAGTTCATCTTCATATTGGACCATGATCTGCACATTGTAGTTTCTGCCCATTGGTCCAAATTCTCCAGACAAACCAGAAAAATGCCTCTCTCTACTGTATGTGACATCTCTTCATTTCTCTGAAGACTGTTTCTTTTAAATGCAAATAACTTACGAGGAGAAATGCAGATGATCTGCCATGAAAATTATTTTACAGTGCACTCTTATAAAGTATTTTTCCACCTCACTCCAAATATGCCCAACACCCAAACGTAGATGCTAAATTCCGAAGTCACCACTGCATTAATGTGCATGGACCTAGGTTTTGCAAAGAGGAGAAGTACTGCATCAGAATATCTTGAAAGAAACAGCATAGTCTTCCGGAAAGGGCACTGCATTTAGAACCAGAAGACAAGGGTAGTGACCTGCCTCCTATTCCAGACACCTGTGTAGCGTTGCGCAAGTCAGGTAACCTCTCTGAGCCTGTTTCTCATCTGTAAAATGTGACGAAACCTATCTCAAGTAGCATGCAGTGAGGAGTCAATGATGAAATGTTTGTAAATCTCCTCGCCCAAGCTGGGCGCAGAGCAAATAAATGCCCTGGGAACGCCAGTGCCCGCGCTCTGCCCGCGCCGCGGTGCATTCGATGCGCTCGGCGCTCTCGCTGCCAGGATTCCCCTTCGCGAGCCGGAGTCTGCGCTCTGGGCTCGACTGAGGCTCCCTGGCGGCTCGCGCTCTTCTCTCCTTCTCCAAGATGGCGGTGGTCGGCGGCGCGGAGGCGGGATCCGGGCGAGCCAAGTGAAGGTAGCGGCGAGCAGAGCCCCCACGAGACTGGCCTGGGCCCCCACCCCGCGGCGGCGGCGGCTCCGACCCGCCGCCACCCGGCGCCCGGGGCCCGCGACACTGCCCCGAGGGCGCCCCAGGCCCGTCGCGGCCTAGCCCAGGGGCCGAGCCGGGGACTGGAGTAGCGGCCGCAGTCCGCCCCTGGGAAGGGGCTGGAGCGGGCCGAAGGAGGAAGGCGGGCGGGCGCTGTTCAAATGGGGAAGGCGGGAAAGCTGCGGGGCCGGGAGGGGGCGTGCGGCCGCCCCGGGGGCCTGCGGGCCGGGGCCGCCCCTCCCCCTGCCGGCGCCGTCTCCGCCCTCGGGGGCGCCGGGAGTCCGCTGGGGATGCGGGAACCCGGGTGCCGGCCGCCGTGCGGGTGCGGACCGGGGGTGCGGGGTCCCCGGGGCTGTCAAGGCAAAAGGGCGCTGGGAACGGGGCAACGGGAGGGCTGGGTCCTTGGCTGGCAGGGGAGGATGCGAGTAGCTTTCTTTGCACAGAGCTTTGTTGAACTAGCTGTTGCTGTAAAACTGCCGGGAGAATCCCATTGGTTTGCCATGGGGACCACAGAAGTGGTGGTCCTTGGGGGGCTCTTTGTGATAATAACCCGGTGTCTGCACTCTGCGTGTGACCCAGTTTGAACATGCCTTCGTAATGGTCTGCTTTCTCCATAAGGGCCCATTTCCCCCTACAGCTTTTACTTGTAGATTCACTTTATTTGATATGCAAAAGAGAAACATCTCCCTCCTTTCTCATGGTTAAGCTGCTGGCTGATTCTACATCTTCATAGCAGAATAAATAAAAAACTGAAACCCAAGTCGAGCCTGTTGATTGATTGGAGGAGGCTTATCAAAATTTGTATTGCTGGTTTTTTGGAAATGTGTGTTGTCAGCTGATCTGTGCGGTGGTCGTGGTTCCGCTTAATTGCACTGCAATGAGAGGATTCAGTCCCCACCCCTGGCTGTCAGCATCTCTGCAGTTTCCAGAGCTGGCAGGGGCTGTGAGTGCTGCATAGGTTAGGTTCTTGGAGAAGGGAGTGGCAAGAATTCGGAATCGCTCTGTTCTGAGATTGGAGGAAACCGCGACGAATATGAGAAGATAGCACCTGCTCGTATCCTAGAAGTAACAATACCAAAAATTCTGACACTGGCAACAGCTGGATGTGCATCTTCCTTTTCCTACGTCGACTGGCAATCTGAGTTCCTGAAAGGAGTTCTGGAAGAAGAGAAGGCGGAATCTGGAACAAGGCTCTCATCCTGGACCAGACCTGGATTTAGGATTTCACTCACCGCCGGGTTTCCTGATTCACTTCGTTCACTCTTTCAATACTCATTTACTTTCTGGGATAAAGAAACTTGTTAGTGATTGCCCGGGCTTGGATTACATCAAAAGCATCTGAAAAAAAATTTTTTTTTTTTTCAGCATTTACAGTTTGAACTTTCAAAATAACAAAGTACTGTATTGAGGATTTGAGGTTTTCCCCTAATTACTTTGGTAATCCAGAAAGCTGTGCCTGGACAAGATGCGCATATGCTTATCTACAAGAAGAAAGCCACTCTGCCACCCCACCCCCGTTTTTTCATGTCCTGAGGAAAAGTCCCAAAAGTACCATCTAACAATTTGCACATTTCAAAAGTGCACATTTTTTTGATGGCATGTTTATTAACTTCCATCAGCAGTATTAAATAATGAGCTTTTACTTATGTTGTCAAGTCTTTGCACACTGAAAGGAACAGAACTGTAAAATTATCCCTGCCTCTTGGAAGTTGACAACATCGAATTCTATAAACCAAAATTATGGAATTCAAGAGAATGGATTTTAACACCTCTTTTATATTTGCCAACATTTAATTATGACCTGTTTTCTGATGTGAAAACCAAACCTATTATTTTTCATTTTCATCCTCACAATCTGCTGCCTAAGCCTGCACTCTGAATTTGCCATGGACAATATTCAAGACCCAGAAGGAATATCGGGAGTCCTGATCTTATATAAATGTTGCCCTAACTCTGCCTTTCTTCCACACTGTTGCTTAAGACTTTATCTGGTTTCATCTTTCTTCTGTGAGCCAGCAACCAAAACTAACTCCTTGGCTGCAATAATATCCTGATTTTAAAGAACTTAGAAATTCAGGGTCCATCAGTTCCCAGCTGTGAGTGACACAGTCCACTGTGTTTAATTTCAGTTTTTTTAAGTTCATGGCTGTGCCAATTTTTTAGTGAATTGGACTTGTCTTCAGACCATGTTTATTTTTTCTTATGGTTAATTTACTCCTATAATTTATAAAATGCCCTTTAGTGTTTTTTTTATCAAAATTTAAATAGTAGCAGCCTAATTCTAATATATGATGCTGACAGCAGCACAGGTCTTCTGTGTTGGCCTGTGCCTCTGAGCATCAGCTCCTAATTTTGTTTCCTTTCACAACTTTTTATATTTGCTAGTAGTTTTTCAAAACAGTCACCTTTTTCATAGTTTAGTAAGTGGCCATTGTTTTCTTTCTGATACTGTATTCAGAACTTTATTCTGTTAGTTGTTCAACTCTGTTTTATGTTAATTTTGGTGTTACCAAAAGGAGGGCCTGGTTATTAAGTCCTGCCTCCACTTCATATAGAAGTGCATTTTGTTGACAATAGGTGGTGGCCATGTTGATGATGATGAATATTTATGATTTTTCCCCCATTATTTCTCATTTTTTACCAAAATTTACTTGGCATGAGAAACATTTAACTTGAGGTCTCAAGTTGTGATATTTCTTAGCATTATTAGCATATAAAAACTAATGGGATCTATATATTTTTCTAATAAACTCAATATTTCAATGTCAGTGAAATGATATACTCCTTTCAAATGAATGGATATGACTTCAGACGACATTCCCCCTCCCATTTCCCCTTTTGGAGTTAGTGTCCATGGTGGAAAGGGGAGGATAGTAATAACCTATTTGAGAAAGTTTAATGCTAAATACAAAAAACTGGCTACATTATGTATCTTGCCTTGTATTTTTACGTAAGGCTTGACCTCATATCCCATCCATTTCCTATGAAATAATTTTAACTGCGCCTTTAAGGAAGCAGTTCTCCAATTTATCTTTAAAATAACTCAGTTCATTGCATTTCTTTTCTTCACTCTAGCTTCTCCTACCTTGACCAAATCCATTCTTAATTCCACTTCTTAGGGAAGTAAAGAAATGCTTTTTTATGTTCCTTTCCTTAATCTTATTTGTAAGTCATTCTGGGTAACGCTTTCTGTTTTCAACTTAGGCATGTCTGTGCATTGTATTTTATCTGACTTGTGCAATGAAGTCTTTTCGTTTAACTGTAATTTATGAAAGTTTTCCTTGTTAATTCATCTCTTTCACAAAAGTTACTAATACTTCAGTATTGGCCACACCTATGTGACGGGATTGGCAATGTCTCATTGAAGTGTCCTTCAGCATTTCTAGATCCATTATAATAATGAAGGTAAAATAAAATTTAAGTAAATGGCAAGTCTGATCAACTTTTAAGCATTTCGCTAACTGGATGAGAACATGTTCCATAATCCTTAGAGTATAATTTTTTAATTTCCTGCAAAGACTTTTCCTGCAGGAATTGTGACATTGCCTGTCCATACGTATTTTAAGAACTTAACTTTAGAGTGTAGTTTATGGCTTGTCATCTTCAAAGTCAAAATGGACATAAATTTGAATGCCAAAAAAATAATTTTAACAAATTTAAGACAATACTTAGAACATTTAAATTATAGTAATTCTTCAAATTAGTGAATAGTTTCATCACTCATGGACAAATAATAATTCTTTCACCTAGCCTTTAAGAAAGGCTTGATAGTGTTGAAAGGTATATATGGCCAACTAATAAAAGAAGTGTACTACTTTTACATTATTGTGACTTTGAGCAAATTCATATAGCCCAACAAAATGCATACCAAAAAAAAATGCTCTAAATATCTTTACTATCCCTATGTTGTCATTTCTGTCTAAAGTGCAGTACAATAGATTTTAGCCTGTCACCAATCCAAATGGTAGGATTTTATAGTCTTGAATGTGTGGTGTAATCTGTCTTCCTTTGCATCCTGCTTTATCCATGCATTCTGTGACCATACCTGAACCTCTCTCTCTGACTTAATGTCAGTTTTTACCTTCTCAGTGTTGTCAGTCCTGTTGGCATTTCAGAAATCTCACTAATGTTGAAATATTTTTATGTGTGAAGTATCTTATATACTTCCTCAGACAACAACTTTAAAACATGAATCGAATCAAATTAAGCCAAAGAGCACTTCCTGCAGTTTCAATCCCAGTATATTGACAAGTAGAATGAGGAGGTGACAAGACACTCCTTTATTTCTTGCTGCCCTTCCAGTCTGCCCTTGGATCACTCTGCATTTCCATCTGGAAGGTTGCTTCTCCACAGTGATTTCGCATTACAGGAGGGTTTTCCTTCTTTGTTTCTCAGACCTGGCCCCTGTAGACGGGAAGGAGCCTGGACACAGTGACATTCTCAAAGGCCCTGCAGGACCACCATGGCTTATGATGACTCCGTGAAGAAAGAAGGTATGACCCCTTAATCTGAGAAGCATTTCAAAGGGGGTGTCCTCTTCAGTCCTTTCAGCCCATGGACATAGAGGCCAGGACTGGCCATCACAGCCTGGACTCCCAAGTGATGACCCAGAGCACTGTTAAGCCTCCACGTCATCCCCAGAGTGGGCCCATGGAAACGAAAACCAAGACAGGGTTCCAACACGAGAGCCTGAAATATAGTAGTGTATTGGGGTGATCCCCTGCAGCACTCGTGGTCCTTGCCAGCTCCAGTGTGCAGGACTTGGGCTAAGAATCACATTGGACTCCCACAGAGCAGCACAGCGCCTGACTCCTTATTCTTTCAGCCTTACCTCTGCAAGTCTGTGTTCACCTACCAAATCACAACTAAGAAACCATGTCTGAGGATGTACATTGGGCCTTTGCATAGCATAGAACCACTGCTGCTTCAGGTTTGATTTTTGTACTTGCAGCCAACTCATCAACAAATATTCTTGTCCCCTTTTATTCCCATGGACTTATTAAGATTATTTTAATTTGGAATTGGAGGGGCTGTTGCATTTCATACGTGATGATTTGGTTGTTACTTATTTTCTCATTGCTTTCTTTTCCCAAACGAACCTGTGCTTCTCAGATTGCTTTGATGGTGATCACAACTTTGAAGACATAGGACTAGCAGCTGGCCGAAGTCAACGAGAAAAGAAACGTTCTTACAAAGATTTTTTAAGGGAAGAGGAAGAAATCGCTGCTCAGGTCAGGAATTCTTCCAAGAAGAAGTTAAAGGTAAATTCTAAACATTTGAATTAGGAAAGTTTTAAACTCTTATATATCGTATTTTCTAATATTTGAAGAAAGGCAATTTTTTAAAAAAAAACTTCTAAAAAGTAAACATCATCCACGTCTTATTATTTTCTGTTTTACGTTGTTTTTCAAAGTCAAATCATCAAAAACCAGATTGGTTCCAAACTGCTTTTGCCTCATCATCTTATTCATTGCTCAATTCTTCTTCCTCTTCAATTCCAGGATAGTGAACTTTACTTCTTGGGGACGGACACACACAAGAAGAAGAGAAAGCACTCCTCTGATGATTACTACTATGGAGGTGAGGCTGGGAAAGGGCAGCAGGTGGGATAAACACATCACTGGTTCTTGGAGTCGGGGTAGGGGAAGGGATCCAGATGTTGCTGACTCAGTGGCCTATTTAACAGGACAGTGGTTCTTGTTCTGAGTGCCGATAAACCAGTGTGAAGGAGGAGAGAGGTGGAGGGCTGGTATTTTGGAGGATTCAGCATAGAAGAACAGTCTTCATTTGTGATACACCAGGTACCAGGTTCCTTCTCTCCCCAATCATCCACTTATCTTATGCCCATTGTTATCTAGCATCCTTTTGCCATATGTAGTCCTGGGCCCTCTGGCCTGCACCTGTGGGTTACTTCTCAAGCCAGTACATATCCACTCATAGACCAGCTTTTCTTAGCTGTATTATGCACAGAGCTGACAAAACTAACTCTTTACTAGATTGGATTTGTCCCGAACACAAACAAACAGTACTCTGTCTGCAGTGTAATCTAAATCTAGCTACAGTTGACCCTTGAACAACGTGGGGGTTAGGGGCTCCGACCCCTGCGCAATTGAAAATCACATATAATTTTTGATTCCTCCAAAACTTAACTACCAATAACCTATTGTTTATCAGAAGCCTTATCAATGTATAAACAGTAAATTAACGTGTATTTTGTGTGCTATACATATTATGTACTTTATTCTTACAATAAAGTAAGCTAGAGAAAAGAGCGTTTTTAAGGAAATCATAAGCAAGAGAAAACACATTTATAACATTCATTGAAAAAATCTGCATGTCAGTGGACCTGTGCAATTCAAACCTGTGTTGTTCAAGGGTCACCTGTACTTGTAACGCCACCACTGTAGTCCATTCTTCTGGGTATGCTCTCTGTGGTTGCTTGTGAAGACTCAGTGAAGAAAACAGCTTCAGTGGTGAGAACTGTCTCCAGGGTCAGAGGCAGAATCTACCAAGCCTCTTCGTCTCTGAATCTCTACCAAGCACATCATCTCTCACTGTCAGGAACCAGTTGAAGGGGCTCCCGTTAAGTTATTCCTGTTAGCTTCTTCCTCATGTTAGTTGGGTGTTTTTGGCGAGAGAGGAAACTTGTTGGAAGTTGCTCTGTTATATGGACACTACTTCTCTTAATTATTTCTAGATATTTCGTCTTTGGAATCGTCACAGAAGAAAAAGAAAAAATCCAGCCCACAATCTGCTGATACAGCTATGGACCTGCTGAAAGCTATCACTTCCCCGCTGGCCGCGAGCTCCAAGCCCTCCAGAAAGACAGGGGAAAAGTCTTCTAGTTCTTCAAGCCATTCAGAGAGCAAAAGGGAACACCACAGGAAGAAAGTCAGTGGGAGCAGTGGGGAGCTATCCCTGGAGGATGGTGGTTCCCACAGATCCAAAAAAATGAAACCACTCTACGTGAACACAGAGACGCTGACCCTCCGTGAGCCTGATGGCTTAAAGATGAAACTTATTCTCTCACCAAAGGAGAAGGGAAGCAGCTCAGTGGACGAGGAGTCTTTTCAGTATCCCTCTCAGCAAGCGACTGTAAAAAAATCCTCTAAGAAGTCGGCTCGGGATGAGCAAGGTGCTTTACTCCTAGGACACGAGCTGCAGAGCTTTCTGAAAACAGCCCGGAAGAAGCACAAGTCATCCTCAGAACCACGTGCATCTCCTGTCCCCGAAGGCTGTGGGTCTGACTCCTCCCAGTTCCCAGAACCCCACAGTGCTAACCTGGAGCTTTCTGGGCTTGAACCTATCCTAGTAGACTCAGACTCATCCTCTGGTGGGGAGCTGGAGGCTGGCGAGTTAGTGATAGATGATTCTTACCGGGAAATCAAGAAGAAAAAGAAGTCGAAAAAAAGCAAAAAGAAAAAGGACAAGGAGAAGCATAAAGAGAAACGCCACTCCAAGTCCAAGAGAAGTTCGGGACTTTCTGCCGCAGCAGTGGGAGAGGTCACAGTGACACCTGGCCCGCCTCCCAGCATCCCCTACACTGGAGCAGCCGCCCCTCCCCCACCACTTCCTGGCCTCCACACAGAGGGGCATAGTGAGAAAAAAAAGAAAAAGGAGGAGAAGGACAAAGAGAGAGAGAGGGGAGAAAAGGTAAAACGTTTTTTAAAGTGTGGTTGGGGGTAAGAGATGAAGCAGGTTTTCCTTGGTAGTAGTGAGTGGATTTGGAATTGAGCAGCTGAGGTGAAGCACTGGAAATGTAGCAAACCAACTCTCTTAGAAAGATACCGAGAATTAAGTACTACCAATGACTAGGTCTGTCTGCTATAAAAATAGGAGCAATCATAATTATTCATGGGTTTTCTTAATAGAGTTGTCCCATTGTGCCAAGCACAGGTTTAGAAATACTGTGGCTTATTCTGACTGGTATTTAGAATTCATAGAATGAGCCAACCCCGATTCTTTCACTCTGAGTAGCTCAGTTTCTCTCACTGCCTGCCTGGGGCAGTTGAGAGAGATGAAAGGTATTTTATGAGTTCATTTTGAAAAATGGGTTTTCAAAATTAGAAGAAGAATGACAAAGTTAGCAGAATAAGCTACTGGCTTTCCACTAACTGGTGTTGGCTACGTTCTTGCATTTTTAGTGTCCCGTGGTTGTTCTTCCACCATCTGAGAGCTTGCTGTTTGCCAAGCCCAGTGCTGCAGTAGGTGCTAAGAGGTGCAGGGATGAGCAGGACTTCGTTTTTGACCTTAGCGAACACACTGTTGAGATAGGAATGGTTTGATTTTTCTTCACAACTTGAGAAATCTCTAGCATTTGTACTTTTGGGGATAATGAATATGTCAGTAAAGGTTTCGTTTTTAAAAAAGTGTTTTCCCCTGTTATCAAAGTAATACATCATTTTTGTAGAAATTTAGTAATTCAGAATAGTAGAAAAAAGTCAGTCATAGTTCTGCCACCAAAGGACAACCATTTTCTTCCTTTGTTTATACTTCTGCAAAATGAAATGTTGGAAGATCTGAAAGACAAGCTACTAAGAAAGAGAAAATCAAATATATTAAGAATTTGGGAATGGCAATTTCATTTCAGTCTGTAATCGAGGTGCAAGTTATTTTCCCCACTTCAGAAGGTGCCTTTTAAGAAAATATATATGTCTCAGAAAGAAAAAACAAAACTATGCCCTCTGAGCCAAGAATCAAAGTGAGCATAAAGAACTAGGTAGTCAGATACTAAGTCAGGCTTTATTCATTTGTTTATTTGAAAATTTCTTCACAAAAAGCATATATTCTGTACAAGATTCTGTTTGTCCTAGGAATTTCCATTTTAGTGATATATGATAATGTCCTAAACTAATCTTATAGCTGAGTGGGGGGAGGGAAGGGTAGTGAAAGAAATCTTAAAGAAGAAATAGGATTTCAGTGGCAGGAAATGCATGGAGGCAGAGAGGTGCTTAGGAAGTAGCATTGCAGAACAAATGAACTCTAGTCCTGTTTGTAACTGCCTGATAAATCTACCTGGGTGCCTTGGGTACCTCAGACTTCTAACCTGCATCTCCTCTTCCATCTCTTTCTGTTTTCCCCACATCCTACCAGTCAACCCACACTCAAACCTATATGTATATTGCTTTGCTCAACACTTTATTATGAAATTTTTGAAACAAAGAATTGAAAGAATTGTACAGTGAACACTATATGACATGCACTGAAATTCTGCAGTTGATATTTGGCTGTTTGCTTTATCATACATCTTTCCATCCATGAATCCATCTTGTCTTTGTTAATGTTAAGTTCAAAGTAAGTTGTAGATATCATTCACGTCACCCCTAAATACTTAAGCTTGCATATCGTTAACTTAAGCCCACATTGTTTGCAGAGCTTTTTTACATAAAACTATATACAATAAAATGCACAGATGTTAAGTATACCATTTGATGAGTTTTGATAAATGCGCACACCTGTGTGACCAAGCCTCTATCAAGATAGAGACTTTACCTCCGTCGCACAGAGCGCTCTCCTACCCCTTCCCAATTCCCGCCCCCCCGAGACAACCACTGTTATGATTTTTTTCATCTTGTGGTTCCCCTTTTTTATGGTTCATGTTTACATTTCCCTCTTACCTGCTCTCCTCTCTTTCCACCCCAGTGTTAAGCCTGACATTCCCGCTCCTCAACACCACTATCTTGAGCCTCATCCCTCCCTGTACTTAATGCAATAAATGGCCTCCTTTCCATTTCTTCCTTCATGCAGTTAGTCTTACACATCGATACCAGAATGATCTTAAGTACCGCTTTGGTGATGATAGTCCTCCGTTCAGCATCCTCAGTGGACTCTTACTGCCTTTATGTTAGACCAAAAGCACCGAGAGGACCAGGATCATGTTTCTTCCTCTCCACTCCATCCCTGGTACCTAACCCGCAGTCTCGCCTGTGGTAGATAGTCAGTAGATACTTGTTGAATATCAAAGTCCAAACCCTTGGCCAAACATTTATAATTATCTGTGACTTAGGCCTAAACCTCCTTTTTCCACTTTACCTCCTATTAGTCTGCTTTTTATATACACTGTGTGGGGACTAAGCTTGTTTCCCATACATTCTTACCTCCATTCCTTTCATTTTTTTTTTCAGTGACCTTCTTCCCCTTCTCAATTGATGATATCTATGCCTTCCTTTCGAGACCTAATCAGATCCCACCTCTAAGACGTCTGGCCCTCCAGTCAGAATTAACTTCTCTGCTCCCATAACACTTTGCTGTCTCTCTTTCGTTGCACTTATTTTCCTCCTAATGTTGGAGTTATCTTTGTACATGTTCCATTTCCCCTATTAAAGGCTATAAGCTGCTTACAGGTGTTTTAACTCCTTGGAAACTATTTTAGTCACCTTAATAGTGCCTTCAACTCCTCAGTGTCCTTGGTGCGCATCTTGTAATATATGTCAAATGAATGGTTGACCATATGGACAAAAACATACTGAAAAAGCATGTTGGGAGCAAATTGTAGAGAGTTTTAAATGCCGAAAGAAAGGATGTGGCAGTGAGCACTCTGGCCTTGTGAGCACGGTTTAGACGTGCTCTAAAATATAACTTAATAAAATAATAGTACCAGGGGGTTTAGATTGGGGAGAGACTTGAGACAGACCACCCAGGAGGTTTTTATAGTCCAAAGTCACTAATAAAAGCCTTAGAAATGAAGTTGAAGAGACAGAATCAGGGGACACTCTGAAGAAGCCGACAAGATCTGGCAGCTGGGCTTGGATCTGGGAAGTCAGAGACATAAGTATAATGATGTCCCTTAAGGTTTTGAACCTGGGTGCCTTGGAAAATAAAATTATAGTTTTCTCAAGGGTAGAGACTATTTACTCTCACAGTTGCTAGGGAAAAATGAATTCTAGTTTATGGCAAAAAAAAAAAAACATTATGGATCAGTATTTGATCAGGACTGATCAAACCTGAAGTAGTCATATTCTGAACATAGTCATTCATTTGTCCATTAAATATGTAAGGACACATGCAGTGTTTCTCAACACAGCCTAAAAATTTCCTATGGAGCTTTAAAAATATATCCTTTCTTCGGTTTTGTTTCAGTATAAAAGAGAAGTACCTAAAAGTTTGCCTAGAGGTTGAAAGGAATGCTTCAGGAATAGTGTCCCTCAGCCTGCGGTGAGCCAGGACCAGAGAGCCACTGGAGATGCTCACGGCCTCTGTGACCCATAGAATCTACCTTAGATTCTGTGACCAGGACTGTAAGAAAAATATAGAATCAAAAAGAGTAGCTGGTTTGGGAGAACGAGATAAGTTACGTTTAGATTTTGAGATATAAGCATCAAGAGAGTCGACATATCTAAGTGGTGGTTAAGAGAGTGAGCTGAGGAGCCAGACCCCTTGGCTTCAGACCCTGGCTCCACCACTTACAAGCTGTGTGATGTTGGACAAGTTTCATGACTTCTCTAAAACCTGGGGGTGATAATAGACCTGCCTAACGGGGTTCTTAAGGATTAAATGAGGTAATAACATGTAAAAGTGTCTAGGGCTTCCGTGTGGCAAGGCCTGGACGCCACAGCAGACTCAAAGGGGCACCACTAGATATTTTAAATAAATTTTCAAAAGAAACGGCAGTAGTTGACATGTGTCAGATACCTTATGAACTACTAGCTCAAAGTAGTTCAGTTTCAGCATTTGATCGCGTTACATTCCTTTTAGTAATACCATTTATTTTCAAAGCTGGGTTTTCTGTGATTGCTATGATCAAAAGCAAGTACCACATGAAAAGCCACGTAGGCACCGTGAACCAGCAAAATGTGGGAAATTAGGCTTTGCACAATGCTTAGCACATTAGTGATCATTCAGTGACTTTAGTTGTTATAATCATCGTTTCGGGAGAATTTCCAGGGAGCAACAGAAATGCAAGACCTAGAATTTAGAGGAACAGTTCGTGTGCAGTAAATGAAATATGTGGGCGGGTGAGAGGGAACGGAGCCCAGAGCAGAATCCTGTCACGTCGCATACCCACATTAGAGCACTGGAGAAGGGAGCAGGGGCAGTTGTGTTGACGGAAAGCCAGAGTGGGGTCAGTGTCACGGAAGCGAGGGCACAGACGGTTTCGAGAATGGAGTGGGCTCAAGCCAGAGAGGACAGGAGTTCAGGGGTAGTGGGGAAGAATGGAAGCCATTGAGCAGAGTTCATGGAAGCAGGGGTGAACTCTCACTGGAGAATTTTGACTGATGCAAAGAAGGGAAATGGGACTGTCTCCCTGGTGAAAGGTAACGTTTTCGGTGTTGAGTTTTGTTTAGGGTGTGTTTTTGTTTGCTTGCTTGTTCGTTTGCTTACTTGTTGAACCCTGCTTTCTAAGGAGGAGCAGAGAGGTCACATGTTGATATTCTGATGATTTGCACTTAAAGACCATCCCATTGGAGTAGAACTTCTTGTGTATTTTGGAGGAGCAGTATAGGTGACATTTCAAAGATGCCTTCTTTTGGTTTTACTAAATCAGTAAAAGCCCATCCACTACCTCTTAAATAATGTCTCTGATGCTGTCACTTCAGAGGCCCTTCATTTAGTTCCTCCAAGCAAACTAAGGCTGTCGAGGTGGCCCAGCGCCTGGCACACGCGGGCATCATTGCCGATCTGTTAATAAGGTGGATTCTGAACTCTAACTAGACTTGTGATGGTGTACTCTATAGAAAAGTCTTTCTCTGCTAAGCCTAAGCTAGTAACTGCCATCTCTTGAGTGCCTGCTGTGTGCCGGGTTCTCCTAGGCATTTCACATGCACAGTGGCTGTGACTGTCAGGCATCGTTAGCCCCATCTAACAGGAAGAAGCTGAGAACAGAAGACTTGGAGCAGGAATTTGAATACTGGTTTCTTTAACCCCAAACCTGTACTCTTTCCACACCACCATGTGCCTTTCTCAAGCTTTAAGAGATGGCTACCCAGTGGCATAATATGCCTCTGGCAAAGCTAAAAGTAGGTTCCAGGTCAGAGGAAACCAAAATAGTGTGATGCTGTCTGAAACTAGTCCCATTGAGACGTAGAGATGTTTTGAAATTAAAGGGGCAGAGTATAACGAAGTGGCTGCAAGCCACTTATCCTGATGATTTTCACTTAAAGACCATCCTGGACTCTTAATTGAGCAGACTTGGTTCTTAGTCTAGGCTGCTACTTACTAGCTTTGTTCTCTTGAGATTGCTTCCTCACTTCTCTCATTTGTAAAATGGGGTTATTTAGTTTAAATTAGGTGATTCATGTAACAATACACTTAGCACAGGGCATGGCTCAGTGAACACCTGTTGTTACAATTACTGTTGCTTTCATCCTAAATTCTTCAAAGGCACAAAATACACTCGAAAACATCCTTAAAAAAAATTTTTTTAACCACTCACTTCATATTAGACTAAGCAAGAAAATTCTGCTTTTATGGTTTTGTTTTGCTTTCTACTATGACACCCACCTTTTCGGAAGCAAGCTCGGCAGTGATCTCACCTATCTTGAAAACAGTGAACTAGAAAGAGAACAGTCTCTCCAAGGAGCAGAAGCAGGTGTTGCAAAGCGAGTTCCTACAGCTGCTTGGACAGCTTCCTGGGCGCTGGGGGAAGGAGCGGGGCTCTCAGGTCCGTTCTCTCAGACTAGCCAGCCAACCAGTACTCAGCCTACTTCACCTGCAGGGGGGTTGTGAAGGTCAGACGAGGTAATACAAATGGATGCACACTCTGGCCTTTTTACACACAATCCTGAGACTCTTATTCATTCAGTGCATATTCTGCACTCACACTGCCCCAGGCACTTGGCCAAATGCTGTGGATACAAAGATGAGTAAGACAGTGTGCTCTCAAAGAGCTTTGGGTGTAGAAATAGAGGTTGGAAAGTATTCAGTATATTGAACTTCATCAGAGACGTGTGCTGAGGGAGCACAGGGAGAGCCTGGGAGTGTCAGAGGAGGTTTCCTGGGGGAGGTGTCTTCCGAATCGAATCTTAGGACCACAAAGGAATTTAGGAAGAGGGTGGTAGAGCTGAGTAAAAATTAGCAAATAGCCATATTTATAGAGGTTTCACCCTATAGAGTGTTCTAAGCACTACACTGAGTTTTTTATGATACATCAGTGAATTTTCACAAGAACCTAATGATGTGTAGAGTAAACTCAAAGAAGTGAAATTACCTTCCCTAAGACACCTGTTTAGTGGCAGAGGAGGAATTTGAACCCAAGTTTTTCTGATTGCAGGATCCATGCTCATGCAGTTTCCACTATACAGGGTTTAAATTATATTCATTGGTGTATTAGAGATAGAAGGAGTATAGAATACATTATACAAAGATTTCCATTCAGAATGGTTAACATAAAAGCTTTGGTGTGAAAACTACTTCTCTGGCACTGTCTCCTTTAGCCAGATCAGAATTAGGGATCTCAGTCAAGTTCATTCAAAACAACATCATATGGATGTAATGGTTATGAATATGGGCTCCAAGCCAGACTGTCTGAGTTCAGATGCTGGCCCTGCCAATCCCTAAATGTATGACTGTAGTTCTCAGTTTTCTCATCTTTAAAATGGCAGTAGTGATGGCACTTAGAGTTGTTAGGAGGTTTACATGAGTTTCTACAGGTAAAGCTTTTATAACAGTGTCTCCTACACAGTATTAGTATCAGTGAAGAGGTGGGGTTCCAGTCATCAGAAGAAAGCCAAGTTGTATTTTTAAGATTCAAGGTTATGTTTTGCCTTAACCCCCATATGTGTTACCCTTTAAAACAGGTTGTTAAACTAGAGGGCTTTTCACCAAATTCTCAGAGTCCTGTGACCTCAAAGCGTTAAGCAGAACTGCTTTATAAAGAGCATTAACAAGTCCTTTGAAATGTCTTGGTTATTGTGACAAATGTCATGGAACATTTAAAAGGATGTTCTGGCTATAAAGTTACAACATTCTGAGACACACTTAGTAAGTGCACTTGTTGCAAGGCATTTGCTACTAATAATACAGTATCCAAGTTTTCAGAATGTTAGCGTTTTATTAAAGGCGAGTCCACATTATTCCAGAGGCAGCCACTGTGATTCTGTTGCGGAACTGTATGTTTTCTTGCACAAGAGAGTCTAGAGTGGAAATACTGGCCTTGCATTTGAATCATGTGGAAATGTTTTATATGTATAGAGATCACCCATTGTTTGTGTATTTCTAACTACACAATGTCTGCCCTGGAAAAAGTTTAACCCCTTAAGTTTGAATTTTGAACTTCAGGTCCACAGACTGGATTTGCATCTTGCACAATGGTTAGGTTCTAAGGTCAGCATGTAAGGTGAAAATGGGAAGGCTCCACAATGGAGGCCAGCAGATTCAGAGTCTAACAGAAGGTCAGCCTGATGAAATCATTGGTATATGTGCAGGAGCCATAATTTTTTAATGATTTTGAATAATGTTAGCTCCAGACAGAATCACACTTGATTGGTAGTGAGTTGCACACACTGAGAGAGACCAAGAACTATCTATGGTCTATGTCGCACTTGCCTCAAGGAGCAGGTTCTTAGAGTGGAATCACCCAGGCTAATCGAATGTGATTAATAAATGAACGGCAAAGTACTTTGATAGGTTACTTTTTTGTTACCTTTGAAATCTTTCCTTTTTAGTCTCTGCTTTTTCTTTGCCATTGAAATACTTTTAATATCACACATGAGAAGAGCCATCCACTTCTCGTGTACTTTATTCATGATCAAATAGTATATAGTATTGGTTGAAGCTGGGAAAACCTGGTGGGCCTTTAAACTTTAAAGTTCACGTTTTTTCCACTATTTTGTGCTGCATGACTGCCTTAGAACAAGATTTGGGCTTTGAGTTGATCCTCTTTAACTACTTACTATGCCCAGTACAAGTACTCGATAAATACTAGTTTATTTTCAAAAGGGACCCTTTCTTCAGTATGTGGATTTGGATCTAATATTTTGGCCAGGAGTTCTAATGAGCTGTGTAAAGTTACCTTTAATTTTATATTAAACCATAGATAGCCTTGTACAATAGGGAGCAGTAACCTTTTATAGTAGTATAACATGTTTGAGAAACATTGCTAAAACTCCTTGTAGGTTTTATAGTATAACCAGATGAGCTCGGAATCTTCTCAAGCACATGTCCTTTCTGTTGTTCTCAATATTTAGAAGTGAGAGTGAGTCTACAGTTGAGAAAGATCTGGCTATGTATAGACTTCCACAAATTATTCTTTCATCATGTATTCTAAATGTCAGACCTATTGATAACCCATTTTTAAAGATTAATTTTTATTTTTTTTAGTTTAAAATTTTTGAAGCTAAACTTGTAACATGCCACAATTTTTATCTCCAAAGAAGGGCCATCTCATTCAAAGCATTTACTGTGGACGGTCTTACGTGTTTCCATTCCTCAAAATGGTTTTAGAATTCCTTTTAGAATTAAAGTCAGAGCCATCACCCAAGCTTTTTAATTGCCATCAGTCCCAGCCAGTCTTTGGTAGTTATTTTATGAGAACAATATTAGGTACTGAGTCAGGTGAACAGAGTGTCTGATCAGGCTTAGTTTAAAACAAGATACAACTCCACAGAGTCGTGAGACAGGACTGACTGTGTTGTTTGGTGGTCTGTTTTTGGTCATAAAATCTGACTTTTAAGGCAAACAAAAGTTCCCAGTAACTTTTAAAGCACCAAATAGTCATGTCATTTTAATAACTGCAAGATCAGAAAGGATGTCTTGGGAGGACTGATCATCATATTTCAACATTCAAAGATGAGGTTTAAAGGAAAGCCATACTGAAAACATCTAGTTTATTAGATAAAGATTATAAAGGGATAATCCCTTCTTTTTAAATAGTTATCTCCCTCCTCCCGCCGCCCCAATAAAGAAGCAACATTTTTTTTTTCCTTTGGCTCGTAATGCATAGCCTGGAAGTCAGACTACCTAGGTTGTGGTCATTCTGGTGTTATCACTAACATAGTTGTGGGACCCAGGCAAATTACTATTTTCTGAGTTTCCTTTTTCTCATCCTCAAAATGAGAGGTTTTGATAGATGCCATTTAATGTATTTTTTCAGACAGGAAAACCTAACTTTTCCATCAGTCAATGGATAGTTGTAAATGGAATGTATAGTAGGATGTAATCTTTGTTTTAAATATCCCTCATTGAACTGGCTCTTGCTTAAAAACCGTGCTTTGCTCTTGGAATTGTCATGCCAGAGTGAAGAATAAACATGCTTCAGGTAGTACAGAGCAGTTTGTTGAAGCAAAAGAGGTTCATTCATCTTACATTGACTACCAAAGATTTGTCTTTAGTTATTTATTTACCTCTCACCTTACACCACAACAGTAAAATAATGATAAACTACAAGTGGCAGTAAGAACAAGATTGGGGAAATTATAAGATTACAACTCAAAACCAGAGGAACAAAAAAAAATTGATTTGGCTCTTGGTTTTTAAAGTTTAAAGGGAAATTATGTGGTTGTTATTTTCAAAGGTGAGAGAAGTGACATCCCAAGAGAAGTAAAGCATTTTCTTAGCACTTAGTTCTGAAAGAATATGTAAAATGGGATTGTATATAAGAATAATAAAGGGCTTTTCAAATAATTATCACGCAGCTGCAACAATCTGAAACATCTAAAAATAAGTTAGCATGTATTTTCTACCTTCTAGAAGTAAAACTGATTATCATCTCTGAGTGATAAGTAACATGGATTAAAAATTAATTTTCCTGTTTAGGAAAGCTAGTTAGTTATTTAGAATTCTTTTATGACAAAGTGTAGATATCTTTCCTATTTTGTGACCAAGATTCAGGGTTACTCGACTTTGGTTCTAATTAAGTCTTACCCTGTTCTATTTTTATGTGGCACTAGCCAAAAAAGAAGAACATGTCAGCCTACCAGGTGTTCTGTAAAGAGTATCGTGTAACCATTGTGGCTGACCATCCAGGTATAGGTAAGAACATTTCTGATCTTTAGTTTTTTACTTTCCATTTGTATCTCTGAAGCAGTGCAATTAATTCAGTCGGTCAGCAGGCAGCTTCTTCCCATAGTATTAAAAGAATACAGATCTCATTTTTTTTCTCAGTTCTACAAGTCACTCGCCCCAGCCATAAGAGATAAGCTTTTCACTTATATCACTTAAACTGATAAAATGGGAAACCAAGTAAAATTAAATGTTGTGAGGCACAGTACATAAATATGCAGTTTACTTCTAAAACTCTACAGTTGGCCTTTTCATTAAACTGCCCTTGGGTGTGGAGTTATAGTGACATGACTTACATAATTCATATTTGTCTCTATATTAGAAGTTAGTGAAGTGAGAAAAACACTACACTCTAGACCTTGGACAAGGTACTTAACCTCTATAAATCTCATTTGCCTAAGATGTAAAATAGCTTCCCGAACTTCTCATCAAGGCTATTCAACAAGAGGCACAGGTCAAATACCATAAAAGATATGAAGGAGCTTTATAGAGACTGGCCTTGCTATACCAGCAGAAGGGCAGCATACACAGCTGGAGGACTGCTTCTGAGATGCTCTAGGGAAATTCTTGTGCGGTTCTGAGCTCTCAGAAATTCAGTAAAAATCTAACATCTTTTATCAAATTTTACTTATTTTCCTTAACCTAAATTGATAAGCCCTGTATCATGAGATCAGATTAAACGACACTATAAAGATGCTTAAGGAATAAATTCCCAGAGAGTAGGCGTGTGAGGATTTGAGCCTCTCATGACCACCAAAACAGCCCCTTCCCTACAGAAAATAATCAAGAGAACCGATGGGGTTTGGTTTGGTTTGGTTTGGTTTGCATTTCTGAAAAATCTTATGCCATTTAAATCTGAGTTTCACAGCTTTTTTCCATTTGTTGCTCTCATCAATCTTCCGTTTTGCTCATAGTAAAACCTTCACTTTATGGGTTTTTTACTCTTTTATGCCAGATTTTGGGGAACTTAGTAAAAAACTGGCTGAAGTATGGAAGCAATTGCCAGAAAAGGACAAACTGGTAAGTATACTTTCTTATGAGCACATTTTTAAATTGCTTTATGCCTTCCAATATGTGTCATTCTCCTATAGACCACCCAGCCAAACAGTGCTGAAGATAGTGAAAAAAATGACAAATCAATGGAAAATGGTTTAGTAGAAAAGGGCATTAACGTTGGTTGGTGCCAGTTTATTCTTGGTGAAAATTTAGCTGCAGGGAGGCTGTCTTTTCTAACCTCTTCTAATTTTTTTTACAACAGCCTTGCCTTTGAGCCAAAATAAGACCTAACTTGGGCAGTGATTAAAGTGTTAAAAGAGAATCTGAAGTCCCATTACTACAAATACCCACTAGTCAGTCGGGGTCTGAGAACTGAGGAAAGTCGTCCAGTTAATAGTCACTGAAAGGAATGAAAACATGGAGACTGTGTTTACTAGGTAGCCAGGTTCCAGGTCATCATCCTCATCAGCTACTACCAAATAATGTGCCCTACCATTGAGATGCTAATAAGACAATGACAAAGTCATGTCCGAATCCTTCAGAGTCATTTTCCAGTTGGATGATATGAAAGTGGTCTGGGAATTAAACTTTCTATCTTGCCTTAAGGTACAGCATATGTTTTTCACTCAGGTAGATTATCTTTAGTTTCTGTTTTTTATGTCAGTATCGTCTGGCTATTGCTGTTGCTAAGCAGCAGGTTAGAAGAAATATTTAAACCACATGGACATTACAGTGAGCCAGATGTTTACTCCGTGATTTTACATTAGGACCTCAGAATGATCTAAAACTCAATGCTGAGATCTGGCCATTGGCACTGAGAATGTTCGTAGTGCTGTAATCACTGTCTGAAGCCTAAATGCTAAAGGTTAGCATTAACCCTCCGGCTGCCCCCTCACCCTGCTCCACTGTTCCCATTCTTTTCTTCATTCTATTCTTCCATGCCTGTTATCCCTTGTACTTTTCTGTCCCTTTTAATTTATTTATTTTGTCCTGATCTGATTGCAGATTTGGAAGCAAAAAGCCCAGTATCTGCAACACAAACAGAACAAAGCAGAAGCTACAACTGTGAAAAGGAAAGCCTCCAGCTCAGAAGGTTCCATGAAAGTAAAAGGTAGTAACCACATCCCTCTCCTGTTTTTAATTATTTTCCTTAGAGCACTGTCAATTTTCCTTCCTTACTGAGAAATTGGGAGAGCAGCCTATATTAGAAGCAGATCTGAATACCCAGGTATTATTACTGAATATTATAGATTGCAAAATGAATGAATGAATGAATGAATGAATGAAATCAGAAGTCAGGAAACTTTTTCTATAAAGGGCCAGAGTGTAAATATTTAAGACCTTGTGCATTTTCTTTGTTTTATCTATAACCATTTAAAAATATAAAATTATTCTTGCCTCACAGTCCATACAGAAACAGGTCATGGGCCAGATTTGGCCAACAGTCCATAGTTTTGCTAATGCCTGGATAACTCATAAAAAGGGAAGATCAGGAAAGACATTTTTGTGGTGTTCAAGGCCATAGCAAGCTTGATCTCTTTATTTCGTTTCTGTTCTCAGCTTCCTCTGTGGGAGTACTGTCACCCCAAAAGAAATCCCCACCCACCACCATGCTGTTACCAGCCTCGCCGGCCAAAGCTCCTGAGACAGAGCCCATAGATGTTGCTGCTCATCTCCAGCTGTTGGGAGAGTCCCTCAGCCTCATCGGACACCGCCTGCAGGAAACTGAGGTGAGCACAGCTGTCAGCAGCATGACTCCCATGAATGACGTAATTCGAATCCATTCAGTCCATATATATGCATTGAGCAACTACTTTATGCTAGATTATGCCAGGTATTCAGGATATAGTGATAAAGAAGATATTTAGTAACAAACATATGAAGATTTAGAATCAAAATTTACACAAAAAACCATCCTATTGAAACAGAAGCACAAAATAGATTGCCCTATAACATTTTTCCTAGTTTTGCTGAGATATAATTGATATAACCCTGTAACTTATTTTTTTTTTTAATGCAATGGAAAAAGTACAAATCCTGTGGAAGTTTTGATCACTTGTACTTCTAAGACTTCTGCACATTTCCAGCAAGGTTTGGAATAGACAGATTAGATTATACAGAATTAAAAGTTCCTCTACTTTTTTTGATAATTGGTAGCAAATAGGGAAATTGAGGTTCTCAAGCTCATTACTCTGTACTTTACTTGACTTACACAGTGCGATGTGCCCTAGGGAGATCTTTTAAGCTTCAATTTCAAAATCACTTAACCTGCAAAGCTGTCATGTTCCATTTCTATTACCATATTCAGTTTCTAATCATATTGCCCCCTTGGCTAACTCAGGAGTATAGAATGTCAGTTTTCCTCTGGGTTCTAAGAGGAGACTGTAGCAAAGAAATCAGGCTAAGCTGCGAAAACCGTTTTTAAGCAAGAAATCAGTGTAGGAATATAAAACTGTTCACTTCTATGTGGAAGTTGAATTATTATTCAACAAATAAAATGTCAAAGGTCTTAAGAGATAAGCTATATCTGAGCTCTTTGGCTAGTTTCAAAAATTTAGCAGGTGTTGAAACAGCTAGAGTACTTTCATGTAGACTTAGATGTTTGAATGGATATAGATATTTCAAGAATAAAATATAATGGAATCCTTATTTATTTTAGTTAGACATTCTTATGTTTACTAAAAAGTTAGAATTAAACATGATTTATTATATGCACTGTCCAATTCTACATTTTTCCTCATATGTCCACTTAGTTTAGCAAATAATTTGTTGAGTACCAGGGCATTATTCCACAGACTTGAGGGAGAAGAAAATCTGAATAGCTTCCTGATTATTTCCCGTCATCAGGAAACTTGCAGTCCAATTAGAAAGAGAACAGATACATAATTAGAAAATTAAAAGAAGCCAGCTTCTGAGAGCATTTGCTGTGTTACAGTTCAGTGATCAAAAAAGGGAAAGAATTTTGCAGAATCTCTAGTCCACTTTTCTTTACATACGTCTTCTTGAGATATAATTCACATACCATAAAGTTCACCTTCTTAAAATGTAGAACTTAGTGGGTTTTAGTATATTCACAGAACTGTGGACTCTTTACTAATCCCAGAACATCTTCATTACCCCAAATGAAACCCCATACCCATTAATAGTCATTCCCATTTCCCCCTCTACTTCACTTTTTCCGAATTTAATTATTTGCATATATCCTCCCAGTTTTACAATTTTCACATATCATTTATACTGTATTTACTGCTTTATACTGCTATATACTGCTTTATATTTTTCTGCAAATAAATCTGTCCATGCTTTCAGAATGATATTGTCAATATCATTGTGATGATATTCTTCTAATATGCATCAAAATGGATGTATATCAAAATAATTTATGTTCACCTATGCGCCACCTGCAATTACACAATACCCTTTAAGGAACATTGACTTTCTATAGTTTGCTGATTTAAAAGCTTGACTACCTGAAGCCTAATGAAATTAAGTGACTATTACTAATCTACATGGATCCTGCCCTCAACGTACTTATAATCCATTAGGAGAGTCAGACATAAAATGTTAGCTATAATTAACTGTAGGGCAAAAGTAATTGCTAACTTCCATGGAATGCTTACTCAGTCAGCTTTGGTTCAGAGTTCTATATGGATTCTTCCATTTAATTCACAGTGCAGCTTTGAGAGGCAGAATTTTTATTCCTATTTTACGAAAGAAAATAGGTTAAGTAACTAGCTCTGGAGTTTAGCCCGCAAATGCTGTAACAGAGGCTTGGATTTGGTGGCTCAAGGTACGTGCTCTTAAACCCTTGCTACACCGCTTCCCTTGGAGGGGAGAGCTCCTCCTGTACCTTGGACAAGGAGTAAAGGGAAGGAAGAATCAATAGTGGCCTTGCGACTGGGCACTTCTATGAATGGCAGTGACCTTAGCAGAGGAAAGGATGCTAGGAGGAGGGGTAGGTTATTTCTCATTACAGCACATTGAAATTGAGAAATATCCAAAGTGAGAGACCTAGCAGGCAGCCAGACAGAAATGCAGTTTTGGCAATGAAGATGTTGGTAATAATAGTAATAATTACTGATAGTTTCAAGCCCTTACTATGTACCAGGCACCATCCCAGCTACTTTATATCCATCATTCACTTAACCCTTTTCATGCTACAGGTGCCGTTAGTACTCTGTTTTACAGGTACAGCAAAGTAAGCAGCTTGTAAAACAATGAATGGGACAGCCAGGTTCTGGCCCCAGCAGTCCTGACCCAGAGCTCAGTCTCAGAAGGACTCTGCTATGCAGCCCCTCTAGGTGATACATCCTCACAGTACTTGCAGTTGAAGCAGATTATGCAAGAGCTGGGCAGTGGTATTTGCAGCAAGCAACCTTATTTTCTCTTTGAATCAAATATATAGACAATATGAATTGTACAAGATGTTAAAATTCGGGATGAACCATATTTACTTCTTTTTGAGAGAGAATAACAACCCAGAAAAATACTATCATCAGCTATCAAAAGCCATATGTGTGCATGCTTATATTAAATGTTAATGTGTAGGACTGTAGAATTCTCAGTTCTCACATTTGAGCTATATTTGTTGCAAAGAAAAATACTTTTGCATACATGATCCCCACAAATCTTCCCAGTAGCTCTTTGAAGTAGGTAAGGCATTTTTTTACTATTCCTTACGAGTTTTTTGTTTAACTATTTGTGGCTAATCCAAGGTCACATAGAAGGTACGATGGGTAAGAAATATAGAAAAAGACACCTGGGAATGTATCATAAAAGTTTTCTTTTTAAACAACTACAGACTTCTCAAAGCAGATCCCTCCCATATCTGCCACCAGTTTCATAGAACTGCCTAAGGCTTAAAGAACCGCGTGAGGAGATCAGCCACAGCGTGGAGGGAGCATCAGGGCTGTGATTGGAGCTACAGCTCACTCCCCTTAACACTCGGTTTCAGGGCATGGTGGCTGTGTCTGGCAGTTTGTCGGTGCTTCTGGATTCCATCATTTGTGCGCTTGGCCCCTTGGCATGTCTGACCACACAACTACCTGAATTGAATGGCTGTCCCAAACAGGTCTTGGTGAGTTTTCCTTTTTCTTCTTGGATTTTGGGGGCCAGACCCTTTGGGAGCCAGAGAGGCCCTGTCTTGATGAGCCCTATCAGGCGCAAAGCCATAGGCTTCCTGGCACATGACACATGGGCTCCCTTCATACATCAGCCCAGGAACACGGTACTTTATTGTTGACTGCATGCCATGCTCTCAGTGAAACTCAAAAACATGCCATTTCCTAAAACAGTCCTTTGGAGAGAAGCATTCTAGCCCTTAAATGAACTCCTGTGTTTCCTGTTCGCTCTTCACGCAAAGAAGGTGCAGGAGTCCTCTGCCTCTTTTTTACTGGGATAATGGGGAAAAGTCAGCAAAAAAGCTCCTAGCATAACACACGACAGGGTGCCATCTTCATTCCCCCGATTTTTCTTTCTCATCTCTCTCCTGAACAAAGAAATATGTGTCAGGGAACTAAGGTATAGTACTACTCTTCAACTGAACCTTTTTCTCCTGTTTTTCAGTCAAACACTCTAGACAACATTGCTTACATCATGCCTGGACTGTGACAGCAAAGAATCCTGGGACAGAAACCTTATCCTACCCCTCGCTGGTTTGTGTATATATAGCTGTTCCAGATCCCTTCACTGGCCCCTGGGTGTAGGTTTTAAATTTTTATATACATACATATATATATACATATATATATATATAATGTACAATATATACATAGGACTGTAACTACTCTGCTTTTAATAATTTTATGAAATGGCAAAGGTTTAGCCAAGAAGAAACCTTGGCATGAATATAGGCTTGGGATTTTTTCTCCTGTGGTGGATAAATCTGCCTTAAAAATCAATGTAACTTAGGGGCTGGGGGCTTGTTCTGGGTGCCAAGTGCATCTCTTTATGGACAGCTAAAATGTGATTTTTTTCCAAATTCACTTGTACCTCCAGACCCATCTCTGACCATTTGCCTTACCTGTCTTAGTCTGAAATGTAATAGGAAAGATTATGGGAAAAGGCCAGTTGACTGAACGTGCAAAAGCCTTTCAACTTGAAGCGACCCAGGTGGGAGGTGATAAAACCATTCCCATCTTAGAGTTATTGCAGCAGCTTAGGTGAACTTGGTAGGGGGTTCATTCCAATTCCTGCTATATAGGTGTCCATGTCTCGAAAATTATTGTAATCATTGGTACCATTGGCAGCCTCAGGAGGGGCCGAGGAGTTCTTTGCACCCTGGCAGCACCATGGAGAGGGTAAAGTTGTCAGTGCCACCAGCTGAACTGCATCTATTGTAAGCTGACCCAGAATCTCTGGTCTGCAGAATGAAGGGCTAGTATCTTCCGTTGGCAGCATTCACTTAGCCACCAGGTCCTCACAGGTTCTGCTGCTTTGCTACTTGGTGGTTGTGGAAGATGAACTTTGCCCAGCGGGATTCTTGGGTTCATCTTATTGCCCCCCCCCCCCCGGTGGGCAGATACAGTGTTCTGCATTCCACACATAAGTGAATTGCAAAAAATGTACTCGTGTCTCATGCAGGTTTATTTATGTACGTGTGTGAATGTGTGTTTTAATTATGTGTATTTAACTCTTTAAAATCTCTTAGATTTTAATTTATCCTGTAAATTTCTGTATATATAATTTAATAACAAAAGCCTCCACCAGCAACAGCATGTGGAAGATACAGATTTGTTTTTCTTCCTCCCTCCCTTTCTCTGGCCTCCTCTGAAAACTCCAAATCATTTACATTTTAAGGTGTCGTGCCTCAAAAAGGAATTATTATGTCAGGATTCTAATTCTTTATAATTCAATAATGTTGAGAAAGTAAAATAAAAAGGAATGTTTCCATTCCCAGCTGCCCTTTTTTCCAAAGAACCAGACTTTTGCTTCCTAGTTCCAAAGAAGACAGTTGAGCGCGTCAGGGTTGTTTTTACATGTGGTGGGAGATTCCCTGCCAAAACCCAGCTCCGACATAACTGCTTTCCTCCCCGGGCCTGGACGGAGCTCCAAGCATCAGAGTAGACCTCTGAGGACACTGCAGCCAGCCTGCATCCTCCCCGTCTCCCCTCTGGTGTGGTCACGGGGCTGCGTTTCATAAAGGTATTCTGGCTGCTGAATGTCTTTCTCAGCTCAGAGAAGTTTTGAGATTTAATTGGGGAAACAGAAGGAAACAGGAATGTTTGGAAACCAAAATCAAGAACAGAAATCTTGTTTTGATTTCGTGTTGTTAGAGCCTGTACCACGCCTCATCTGTACCTATGGAGGCTTCCTGTTTGACACAGGGTATGAAGGAAGACATGGATTAGTACCGAAAGAAGTTAGTCCCGCCATTGTCATTTGTACACATTAATGACATCCTGATGAGGACCTGCTTTATGTTTGTTTTCCTTTAAAATCCAGTCCTATTGTATTTGTATTTAAAAATTTGTATACATTTGTATAATAATCCGTACCTTGTGGTATTTGGTACTATTAGAGGAAAAACTTTGGATTCAGACCTTCTTGCAATTTTATATCATTGTTTTGTTTTTTAAAATAAAATCTAGCGGTTTGATCCAAATTCCATTACAGTTGTATAAAGAAATAAAATTTTGTACTTATATTATTAAAAATCACATTTTTAATGTTTGTAGTCCAGTCTCAGCTATCTTTTCCCTGCTGCCAACCAAAGTTGCTTCAAAATTATAAAATCCGTCTGTTTTTCACATTATAGCCTATCATAATTTTCTTGAAAAGAGAAATCAAATCCATCTGAAATAGAGGTCAAGTTTCTGATCTTAACCCTGAACAAGCCCGATCCCGTCTGATCTCAGAAGCAAGCAGGGTCAGGCCTGGTTAGTACTTGGATGGGAGACCACCTAGGAAGACCAGGTGCTATAGGCATAAAAAATTAAAAAATAAGGGATTGTAAGCTGACAAGGTCCTTGCAATCTGTGAGGTCAACCAACGGTTGCCTCTCCTAAGAAAAAAAAAAGTTTCTGATCTTAGCCATTTTCCTAACATACATCTTGCTTTGTTTCTGTTAACTTTTAAGTGTGATGTCTCTCGTGTTCTTTTGCAAACTGCAAACCCAGTGACTGAAAAGTGTAGCTCTGTTCGTTGGCAAATAAAATTATATGTACATTACGGTGTTTCCTTAAGAAAATATCACTCTTGGTAAGATTCACATCTGAATTATGCTTAAATGTATTTCATACTGTTTCAGTAGTGTTGTGACTTAGTGATATTGGATAAGTCACTTTATAGGTGTCCCAAGTCCCAACTGTAAAAACTGTTAATGTCGCTTCCTGTCTCCATGCTGGCAGCCAGGCAGCCTGACATGAGCATTTAGTAATACTGGGAACATTTAATATATGGAAATTTGACCTTTTTCAAGGTAAATGTTTCAGTGCAAACACAAGGTGTTAATAGACATAGTGAAATATGATCGAAAGGCTAACTTCTCATGGAGAGGTAGCAAGAAAGCCATATTATAGAGTGATTTGCATATTTTATCTCACTTAATCCTCTCAAAGCCTTATAAGTATTATCCCCCTCTACAAATGAAACAGATACAGAAAGGTTTTCTTAAGGTTTCTTACAGCTAGTAAATGGCAAAGCAGACCCAAAGGCACTTTCAAAGTTAAATCTTGTATATAATTCATCAGACTCTTTCTCCATTATCTACACTACTGAACAAATGTGATTGTAGGAAAACTAACAGACTTTTCCATTGTTCAGATGTCCTTTTTTTCTGCCTGGAAGGCCTCACTTCTTGTCATACTACTGTCTTTAGACTTTGTTAGCAAAGTATCTTGATTTGTGTCTAACAGTATGTACCTAAAGGATATAAGAGGTTATGTTACACTTATGCAGTATGTCAATCTAAAGGGAGGTAAACATTTTTACCTTCAGGAAGGCATTTGATATTAATAATTCCTAAAACAGGAAATTTTAAAATACATCTTACTAAATGAGTTTGTTTCTTGTTAGCACTTTAAAAAGTTTTAAACATCAGTTTTGTGCTGTATTTAATATTTGCCATTTATATGCCTATCAACAAAATCCACACACTTCTAATTGAATAACTATATAGTATTCTGTTTGCATGGAGTTAACATGATTCCACTCCAAGTTGTGGGGAGGGGTACGTGGGTTGTTTCTGCTTTTTTACTATGAAGAATAAAACTTATGGCTGTTTTATTCTTGGCAGTAAAGTTAAGATCTTCTGCCCATAATCACTCGAAACCAGAGTGATTGATGCAGGAAGGCAAGAACTTCTGGTAAGTCACCACCCACACTAATGGAAGAGTCCAAAGGAAATTCATGCTAAATAAACTCCATATAACCAAGCAATATTCTTAAATGAAGAAAAATATGGGTAGTACCTGACATGAAAACCATCCTAAATGTACATGCTCCCCATAGTCCAAATAACATTAGTGAAAGATAGATTGATTTAAATTTTCTTGTTACTCATGGTGCTACAGTGGAGAGCAAAATACACATAGGATCCCAGCCCTGGTGGAGCATCTAGACTAGCTGGAAGAAGGGCATTTATTAAGTCTCGTGCACTTCAAAGCACAGGAGTACCTGACTTCCGTAAAGTTTTTATGTTGTGCAGTGAAGATAACAGCCCTCAAACAGGCTGACACATCTGTTAAACAGGTTAACAGAGAAGTGTTTTAAGTTCGAATTTAGGTTTCCCATCCTTAAATTTGTGCAGTCAATTTACTAGACTACAAATTTAAGAATCTCAAACATAATCAATAAATACTAAAGCCTCAAACTACCAAAGCAGTAGTTATTGTATCTTTTGGAGTGCATATATCGGAAGAAAAAAACAATATAGCAGGTATCTAATGTGTAAGTGGCATATCTGAAACATGGTGTGACGGAAAAAGCTAAAGGAGATAGAATTACAAAGGTGGGGAATTCTGAGGAAGGCCTTTGAGTTAATTCTTAACTTGAGGTCCACAGCTGTGGACCCTAGAAATTCCCTGAAGTTAAATTGTGTCTGCCTTTTCTCTTCAGAAAGGCTCGAGGCTTCAAATTCTCAAAGGAGCCTGTGTCCTAAAAAAAGAAAAATTGCGTCCTTGATCTAATTCCAGCATCAAGAAAAGAGATGCTCGCTGTTTGAGTCACACAGTAAATGAATGGGGCAGAGATGGGTCCCAAACCCTACTCGTGACTACATCTATAAGCTTTCTTCCACCTTGGACTCTACCCCGTCCCAAGCTGCAATTCACTGAGTTGGCCCTCAGTGTCCAGGGGTCTGAAACCCCTGGACCTCCGACCTCAGGAAGAGTTCTGTCAGTGCAGGGAGACAACAGGCTAGAGAGGCTGTCAACCTCAGCAGTGGGTGTATAGTCAAAAGAGTAAGTCCCAAAGGCTAAGACACTTAGGAGTGACAGCTGTAGTCTGAGCTTACTCTGTAACCTTACCCAAGCCACTTCTGTGGTCTGAGATCCGGTTTTCCCGGCGTGTTAAGAAATTGCTAGGCCACGCCCCTAAGCCTTAAAAATCGTCGAGGGCGTGGCTTAGAGGCCCACGTCCTCCCCCAGGCCCCCTACCGCGCTACGTCGTGCGTGACGTCCGCCGACGCCGAGTAAGCCCAAGTGAGGTCACCGCCCTCCGCCTCGGGGCGCCCGACCCTCCATGTCAGGGGCGGGGCCTGTGGGCAAGCTCCAGACTCCCTCCGCCCCGCCCCGCCCCCACCGGCGCCACCTCGCGGACCATCGGGCGTGTCACGTGACGGGTCGGCGGTGCTGGCGGTTGCTGTCAGCTGATTCCACGGGTTGGTGGCAGCAGCAGCCGCAACGATGGATTTTCTCCTGGGGAACCCGTTCAGCTCTCCAGTGGGACAGCGCATCGGTGAGTCCCCGGAGCCTCGGCCAGCCCCGCCGCAGGGCTCGGTCCCCCTGGGGCGCCCCTAGGTCCCCAGTTACAAGCTGGAGGGAGGCAAGGAAGGGGAACGAGGCTGGCGCGTCTCTCCCTACCTGGCCCCGCCCAATCTCCCGCCCATCTTGATTGACAAAGTTTGTGGTCCACTAGGAAGCCTTGGATTGTGATGGATGTCTATGGCAGCCAATAGGAAAAGACAGAGGGCGGGTTCGTCCTCAGCATAGCCTATGTGCGGCTGTTGGGGTCGCGAATCCAGAAAGTTTAGAGGGTTAAAGGGGCTGAGTGGTTTTGCAGTCTTAGAGCTCCTCTTCTGTTTCCCTCGTATTCTCTCCACTTCGGGTTGCGCCGCCTGGGATCTTGCCATTTCCTGTCTTGCGAAGCCCTCTGGACACAGATACCTGAGAAGGGCTAGAAGTTCATTCTCCCAGGATCAGAAAGTAGAGCTTGGCGTCTGGGCGGTGACCTGCGGGGTGGGGGGTCAAGGAACCCTGCTTCTCCCGGGCCCCGCCTTATACTGGGAACCCGCTTGACCCAGGTGGCCAGCCTTAGAGACCAAAGTCTCAGAACGAACCTTCTCTTGGCAGCCCTCACCCACCAGCTTCAGTCCGGCCGAGTAGAGTGTCCGAGGCTCTGAGCTGCGGGCAATCCTAGTAAGCACTTGATTGGGCCTCCCGCGTTTATCAGTAGATGAGACAGCCGAGCCCTCTGGCCCAGATCTGACTCTTGCTCCGTGTTGACGGGAGACTTAGTAGTTAGTTCTTTAACGCTGTTTCTCTGTGCTGAGGTTTCTTCACCTATAATAATGGGACAACAAAGGCCCCTAATTCCATGGGGTTATTGTGAAGATTAAACTCGTTAATAAAGTACTTAAAACAGGGCCTGGCACATGGCCAATGCTATATACAAGAAAGTGGTAATATTTATTGTCCGTGTTTCTGAGCTACGACCCAGTGAGGCTCTGGCGTCCCTGCAAATAGCTGAGCAGTAGGTCTCATAGGGCCTCACTCCTGGCGCACACCTGCACACCATGGAAGGACTCACAGGCCATGGCCCAAATAGCTAACACTTCTGCGACTGCCTGGCAGTGCCTCCTTCTTGCATGAGGAAACTGCAGGTAGTACTAAGAAATTCTCTCATCATTTTGGTGGTGGTTTCTAGCCTGAGGTCCAGACTGGGAAAACTGGATCTTTTAGACAAGACATTCTTTCCATTCTTAATATCTTGGAAGCCAAACCTAACTTAAGTCTGTCGACCAGCTCAGTGTTGTAATTGCCACCGTGTCTGTTTGTGGCTCTTCCGAAGTTTTGTAATCAAATCTCTCTGAGAGGGGTGTGGCAGAGGGTTTACACACCAGGAAGCTCCTGAACCAGCTCAGGGCGACCACCATCGGCCAGCTCCCACCCCACTCCCAACCCCTACCTTCCCCACACAGCACACACACAGACTGCACACACACACACACACACACACACACACACACACACACACACACTTCCCAGTGAGTCATTGTTTTGGAGCTGAAAAGAGAAGGCGGCTCTTCTTTCATCTTTATTTCTCCAACTACAGATACCACTGCTTTGGTCACGTGCCAAGTTTGAGACTTACTACTTAAAAAACAAAAATCTAAGTCAACCACGTATTCTTAAGGCTTCCTAGAAAAAGCTCACCTGGACTCTAGACCTTAAATGGCCAAAGAAAACAACTTCATTTTTTTTTTTTTATAACACTGAAGAGTTGCCTACCTTGGGCAAGAAATACTTTGTCCAAAGAAAATGATGCTAAATCATAATACCTTAGTGCAAACCAAGTTTTACTACCAAAAGGATCATTACCCTGGGGCTCTTCAAACCCAGGGTTCTCATCTGAATCCCCCAGAGGTCTTATTAAAACACCATGGGCTGGGCCACACCCCCAGAGTTTCTGACTCTATAGGTCTGGGATGGAGCCCTACAATTGGTATGTCTAACAAGTTCCCAGGGGATGCTCATGCCACTAGATTGGAAACCGCATATTGAAAGCCTCTGTTCCAGCCCATCACCTTCATTTCACACAGGAGAGGAGGCTGGAGACTATGACTGCTTTCACCCAGGACCCCAGTGAAATGATCAGAAAGTGGAGATGAACTTCCCAGAGCCACTGAAATTTAGAGAAGTGGCTCTAAAAGTATAATTGAATGAAGACTATCTGCCATTTGAATTGATGCCCTCAGTATTTCATATGTTTGTTTTAGACAAAGGCAGCAATACCACTGATTGGCTGTGATTATCGATGGCGCAGTATTAGCTGCTTGTATTTCTGTAAACTACAGGAGTAATCTCCCCCCAGGCCTGCTGTCTCCACCCCTTGTTAAGGGTAGAGCCCCAGAGAATTGGCATCCTGAGCACAGCAGGTTCTAACGGTATTCTGATCTACCCCACCCCCACACACACACACCTTGCTGCTGCTCCCTCTGCCTGGGCTGCCTGCTCCTGTGCACATCCTTCAAAGCCCCAGGCGTCATCACCTGCCCAAGGCTTCTCTGACCCCTTCAGGTCCAGCTATTGCTTCCATGCTCTCCAGTCACCCTTGCTCCTTGGGTTTTTCACTGCTTTTGGGCTCTGAGCCTCTGCTTCTCCTGGGTGGAGTGGCAGTTACAACAGCCAACAGAGGTGGATACCTCTCAAGGTGGTTGTGAGAATGAAGTGGGGTACTCCCTGGAGAGTGCCTGACACATTGTGAATGTGTGTGAAACAGTAGCTGTTGCTGCCACCATCATTTGTATCATTTCCACCATCATCACACAAATAGAGCACTGTCCTATTCTGTTAGTAGTTGTGTACGCGTATCTCCTCAGCTAGACTGGACTTCTTGTGAGCAGGGACTGTACCTTACTTATCCAGACCCTCGGCACCTAACACAATGCCTGGCTCCTAGTAGGAGGGAAAAAAGGAGAAAAGGATAGTAACAGTTTGTGCTCCAGTGCCAGGAGCCATGCTAGTCTCCTAGGTATGGTGGCCCTATGAGATCTGACGTTTTTTCTCCCATATCACCAAAAGTAGATGTGAGGGAGGGCATCACTGCGGAAAGTCTCACAGCTCATCAGGGTTGGAATCTGGACGCAGAGCCCCGCTCCTCTGCTGCACCCTGACGGGGCTGCCTCTGGCTGACCAGTACTTAGTTTGACTTTACATTACTCCACCCTCCATGGTTACTGGCCACCCACAGACGAGCTTTTCTGACTCTGACTCAGACTTCCAGGTCACTCTCCCTACCTGTGAGTAGGAGCACTTCCCAGGGGAGCAGCCTGGGGCCACCAGCATCTCGGAGAATTAGTACAAGGCAGTGTCGACACAGCCCTCTCCTTCCAAGGAACGCTTTCTGGGTTTTCACCGGGGATACGTCTTACTGGCTGTGGTTTATAGACAAACGTCAGAAGGCAGCCCAAGAATCCATTTTCTGTTTCTGGCTGTCAGTTCACCCCAGCACTCTGAGCCAGAGACCCAACTGACTCTTGAAAGCAAGCAGCAAACCAGCAGAGACTGTAAATGTGGGCCACCCTGGGGACCAGCCCCCCACTGGCTGGGGTGAGTGTAGCCAGATGTGACTAGAAGAGCTCAGGGCCCTCGGGTGGAAGGGAGAGAGGGGAGAGCTGCCCTGCGATCCTAGAAGCCTCCAGGCCACAGGAAGGAATCAGGAGGAGAGACACCTCGGGCCCTCTGGGGTGTCATTTCGGGAGTGATGAGCTGGAAACCAACTGGACGCTCAAGCAGAGTTGTTGAGGAGCCACAAGGCCAGAAGGCTGGGCCCTGGGTCCTGGGTCCAGTGCCTGCTCTGTTTCTAACTGTGTCATCTCTCTGCGCTGCCTGTGCCCTTAGCTTTTTCCTCTAGTTTCTAGAGGACCAGTGAGGAACAAATGAGGGGACAGATGAAGACAGAGAAGGAGTGATACTAGAGGGGAGAAAGAAACTGACGGCCATTGTAGGGGAATGGTAGAAGTGATTCCACAAGGCTCGGAGAGTGGAGTGCGATGTTACAGTGTGAAGCTCTGGTTCCCTGATCTGTAAGTGCTGGAGCCAGGTTAGAGCCCAAGTCTCTGTCTTGAGAATCACAGGGAATGATGTGTAGAAAGGGCTTTGTGTCTGCTGGCCACATACACACATAGCAAGGCAACCAGGATGAGCTCTCAAATCGGTGGCTTGAGTCCTGGTTCAGCCTTCACTGTCTTTGTTACCTGGGGCAAGTTACTTAACCTCTCCCATCTTCAGTTTTCTGTCTGTAAAGTGAGGATAATTATAGCCCGTATCAGCTGGAGTTGTGTTGCTGTGTTGGGAGGTTGTTGTGTTGTTCTGTGGTCAAACAGCCTGGTGCCTGCCAGATAGTAAACGTCCATAATTGTTAGCCCTTGTGATGTTTCACTTTTGTGATCATCATCGCTGGGGCACAGTCTAAGTCAGTGGCAGAGCCAAGGTGGCAACCCAGGGCTGACTCCAGTGCAGGCTCTATGTGGGTCTTGGCGTCACTGGAAATGAGCAGTCACTGGCTGGGCGGCCGCCACATTCCCGACGGTCAGGTTTCAGGCCGTGGGGTGGAGCCGGTTCTCACTTGGGAATTAGAGCCTTTGCTTGACTGTAGGGATGCAACTGGTAAATAGGTTTTGTTCCCTCACTGAGCTCAAAGAATAAGAGTAAAGTCTCGGATTCCTGCTCTTCTGGTTTTAGAAAAAGAAAGCAAAAACCCTCAATGTCTTCCAATTAGCTTGGGGCCATCACCCTATGAGAAGCAGGGGGATTCAGGACAAGTTAACTCTTTACCTCCATACCCAGGAGGTCTCGATCCAGGCCAGCGCTCGCCAGCCTTGTGTCCTTCCTGCACCACCTTCATAGTTCATGTCTGCCCTGTGCCACCTTTAGTTTTATTTTTATACTTTTTCCTTTGGTTTTTAATTTTGACCTCATCCTAGGTAATTATATCCATGAACCCATTACTTTGATGAGCTAGTTCATGTTTTTTTATTCTGTATTGAATTAAATATGTAACTCTAAAAATGTCTTTATGTTTGCGCATGAACGCACCTGACATAATCCTGGAGAGCACATTTTGATCACTTGGATGTAAGCAGTCTGAATAGTGTCAGAGCTTGGACCCTGCATCAGAAGATCTATCTGGGTTAAAATGTCAGCTCCACCCTTCCCACTATGTCCCCTCGGCAAGTGACGAAACCTCCGAGGGACTCGTGCCTTTAATGGACATAGGAAACTTGGCAATTGACAGAGCACTGACAAGTGCCATGGAAAGCCAAACTGCTGTGCAAGACAGGACAGGAACTGCTCCTGTTGGAGAAGGTGGAACCGGGAGGAAAGGAGAGGAGGAGGAGCTGGCCACACCACGTGAGGCTGAGCCTGGGAGAGTTTGAGGGTGGACCAAGTTGTCCTCTGTTGGATTGGAACTTGTTAATATAAACCCCCAGGGTAGTCATCTGGACTGGGCGCTGGGACCCAGATATTTGGTCAAATACTATTCTAGACATTTCTATAAAGGTATTTTTTAGATGAGATGAACACTGAGTAAAGCAGATTACCCTGTACGGTGTGGACAGGCCTCAGCCAGTCAGCTGAAGGCCTTAATTTAAAAAAAAGAGGAATTCCACCAGCAGACGACCTTTGGACCTGGGCTGTGTCTATTCCCTGGGTCTCCATCATGCCAGCCTACTTTGAGTTTTTGGACTTGCCAAACCTCCATGATCACATGAGCCAGTCCCTTAAAATAAATGGGGGTGGGGTAAGGGAGGGAGCGGAAGAGAGATCAATAACATCTTTCACATTCACAGTACGGGGAGGGAAAAAGAACGTGACACACACATCTTGGCCAGCCACTTCAAGCCTTTCTTTGCTCCCTCTTACCTAGATAGGTTTCTCAAACCCTCCTTCATCTAACTGCAGTATTCTTCAGTTAGGTACTATAGTTAGTTACATCAACTTTAAAATTGCGGGTTGTCTTCTGTAGAGTATTTTAGAGATCGTCTTGCGGCCTGTGGTCACAACATGGCAGGGGAGAGGCAGCCAGGGTTTCGAAGGACCGCTCAGCAGCTTAGGAAGCTGGTGGGAATTTCTGAGCCAGGGCTGGAAAGAGTTGATCATTTGAAAAGTCAGCTTCAGGAGAGTTTGCTGGCTGGGGGGAAAAATGGATTCTGCACGTATGTGATTTAAACGTCTGTTTTTATGAGAGCGCTTGAAATCCTCAAACAAGTCTTGGTTGATATTTTTGCAGTCGATAATATTTGTTTTGGTGCTTGCTGTGTGCTAGGCAGGCTGCGAAGCGCTTGAAGTGCATTCTCTCATTCTCTCCTCGCACAGCCGTGCAGGCTGAGTGCGTTAGTTATTCCCATTCTGCTGAGGAGGGGGTGAGGCGCAGAGAAGTCACTCGCCGGCACACCCCTGGTGAGTGTGCCAGTAAGGACTTGAAGTGGGAGTTGAGTATGGCCAGATCCCATACTCCTGACTTGTCCACCTCATCGCCTCCCGTTAGAATTGAAAGGTACCTGCCGGCTTTCCTTTTGCGTGAACGTCTGGGTTTATCTCGAGCGAATTTGTTTATAATGGTTCTTTGTTTCTCCCTGCCCCACCACCGTTAGTTAGCACATTGGTTTCATCCTGGTGCTCATCCTCACTTGTCGGGAAGCACAGATGAAGCACCAAATGCAGCAAAACCTTCCCCAAGGGCTTCCTACTTGTGTCTCAGTGACCAGAACTGGGTCACAGGGCCACTTGGAGACTAGAAACGCTAAATGCTATAGGCCAGCGGAAAGTATCTTTCACCATGACAAACTGTTGGAGTCAGCTCCGTGCGGTGCAGTTAATAAACATCTAATGTAGTCCCAGGTGCTTTAATGCAAATACCGTCTCCATCGTGGGCAGGCGAGCGAGTTCACATACCGCATCTCCGAATGGACAGCCCCGCTGGCTGCATCCCAGCAGGACTGAGCAGACTGGTGAAGGCTCTAGAGACCATGTCCTGACTGGAGTGGTCACAGGAACTGACATAATACTTCCTGAAAATATTCAAAGGACTGCCAATTGGAAGAGAGATTAGGATTTCTACACATCAGCTACTAAGGGATCAATGGGGGCCAAAGAATGGGAGTATTTCATTTAAATTAAAGAGTTATAGAGGTTTATCATCCTGGTGAATATGGCCTCGTCATTCAGTCACTCAGCAAACATGTACTGCAGGTTTGTCACAGGCCCAGTCGCATCTACTTAAAGAATTTGGTGACTAATGAGCTGTGATCTCCACCCTTGAGCTCACAACCTAATGGGAGACACAGACAGAAACAAGAAATCGATACTATAGAGTTATTTTAACAACTCTACTAAACAGAGCTTATAGTTGTGATCTGTACAAAATGTTTCTGGCCCAACAAATGAAGGAGCAGGCCCGGGGCGGGGGGGGGGGGCGGGTCAGGGCTGGGCTTAGGAGCTTGAGTTTAGGTGGAGGTGGGATGAGCACATCCCTGCTCAGGAGCATGGAAGCCTGCAGGAGTAGGACCGGGGGTGCCCGCAGAAGCCTGGGCTGGTGGGGAAAAGGGCTGGGCCAGGCCTCCCCCAGGGTCCTGCCAGCCAGGCTCCCCTCGAATGCAGGGTGGCGCTGGTTCCACAGCACAGCAGTCCCATGGGGAAGCCCTGGCAGCAGAACTCAGTAGTGCACGATGAGGAATATCAGGCAAGGGCACCTTGGCTGCAGGAGACAGGAGACCCAGCCACCACCATGCGCTTTACTCGCCTGACGAGAGGGCTGAAGGTTGGTGCTTTCAGGGTTGGTGTGGCAGCTCATTAACGTCTTTAAACACTAGGCTCTTTCTTTCTCTGTCCTTAGCACGTTGATGGTTTGTCCTGAGCTTGTGACCTCCTCAGCTCCAGGCGCCATGGCTCCCATGCTAGCCTCCCAAAAGAGAGGAAGGAGGAGGGGAGAGAAGAAGCTTTTCCTTTCCTGGGCTGTGCCCTGTATCCCAGGAGGGACTCCTCCCTTCACTGCTGTCCAGCAGACACCCCCTTACTCCCCAGTGACCAGAACTGGTCGCTTGCCCACTCTTGGACCAGGCACTGCAAAAGGAATGAGATTGATGCTTTGGGCAAGTGAGAAGGAAGGGATGGCTGTTGGGTAGACCAGGAAGGCGTCTGCCACCAAGGGTCTTGATGTGGTTCCATCCCCAATTCCATCTTTCCAGCATAAGGCTGGACTGTCCCCAACCATCGGCATATTCCCCTCTGCCTCAGCAGCCACCCCTTTCTCCTCTGGCTGCCTCTCTCCCTCCTGGGACCGTCAGCCTCCCTCAGGTCACTTCTTCCCAGGCCCTGAGACTGACCCTCAAGCCCCTCTTCTCTCCTTCCCATCATCCTTGATGATTCATCACTGATTCATTCATTCAGTAAATGCCACTCCCCTACCAGAATGTCCCTCCCCTTCCTTCCCCAACCTGGCAACTCATGCTCTGTTCTCAGCTCAGACGGTGCCTCCTCGCCAAACCTTTCCAGTCCCCTCCGCAGGTGTTCACCCCCTCTCACGGCTCCCATACCCCTGGGGACTGACCTCCATCATCTCACTTATCCACTTTGCACTGCAAATGTTTGTCCAGCTGTTACCCTGACCTCCTCAGGACCTCCTCAAGGGCAGGAATTCCTTTCTTTATCTTTGCTTCTCTAGCACCTGGCACAGGGCTGGACAAACAGTAGCAGCTCAGAGTATCATGGAAGGGCAGAGGGGTGGATGGGAGGGGACTAGAGAGGCAGGAAGACGCCATGCAGGAGGTAGAAGGAAGGGTGGATGGGATGCAGGGGCACTAAGGGATGGAGGCAGATGATGGGTGGGGAGCTGGACAGAAGGGTGGGTGTTACAGCAAATTCCAAACATCATTTCATTCATAAATATTCCAGTTCGCTTTTGTTTAAAAACAAGTAAGCCATAACTACTATACCATTACACATTTAAAAAAATTGTACTGATGCGTTTTTTTAAAGCCTTAAAACAGTAAAGACTAGAAAGAAATCTTACAAAGGTTCACTGTGGTTCCTTTGAGTGATATGAGTAGGTGACTTTTATAAGGAAAAGGTGACATTCAGTAAATGTGGTCCTAAAAGGAAATGGCTGTGGATGCCCTTGCTGGGCACCAGCCACAAGAGGACGCTCTCAGAAGAGGGCCTGCGGGAGCCACTTAGAGCTGACACAGCATGTCACTCCTATTCTGTCCCTGTCCCCTGGGTCAGTGAACCCCGCCCTAGACTTGGTCATAGTCTAGGGTAGGACTAGGTCTGCTATTAGCATTGGCCTTTAAGACGGTTCCTTATTATGCCTTACTCTTAAAATGTACAGCTGAAACTTACTGAATTTCATTGTTACCAATGTTACCATAAACAAACAAACAAGCACACATGTTTTTTTTAAAAAAAAGCTCCTTATTTACAAAGCATATTTCATTGAATCTAAGACACCATTGAAATGTAAAAATGAAAAGCTGCCGACCAAGCTCTGACAGGCCATTCGTAAGAAGCATCCCAGTGTCAGAGGGTTTCAGGAGTGGAAGAGGGGAGCTCACGGTCACTGAAACGCGTGAGCGTTGTCCAGGCTCGGGGTGGAAGGGGACTCAGCGTGAACTGGAACAGCAAGGCCACCTGGAGGCTGTCAGCCCTTCCACACGTGGTGAATGAAAGGAGGCCCAGTGAGATGGAAATGTCCCCCGGAGCTCAGAGTCCACCGAGGCAGGTAGGGATGTCCTCCAACGGGGCAGGGCAGAGTGAGAGCACACAGGTTTAGAGCCGCACAGGCCCTGCTTCGCCCCTTCCCCAGGGACTAGTCAACCCCAGGCCTTGGGCATCCGCTGCCTCTGAATTTGGTGGGCGGGGACTGTGGGGAAGTCACACAGGAGGAGGTGCAGCGAGCATCCTGCTCAAGCTGACAGTCATTAGTGCTGGTCATTTTGTCACTGTTATTCATGATATTACTGTCACAGTGCAGGATGACAAGTGACACAGTGTGTCCAGTTGGAGGCAATGCTGAGGGGCCAACATTGGGTGGGGTAGGGCCTTAAAAGATGAGCATGGGTTGGCCGACCCCATTTCTTTTTCTGCATCTGCGTCCAAATCTCTTATACTGTCTGAGCACCTGGTTGTTTCTGTCACAGCATTTTTGCCTTTTGTAATGTCAGTGGTGGCCTCCCACCGGCTGTAAACCTCCTGAGGGCAGAACCTGGTCGGTTTTGCTCCCCAGTGTCTCCCCAGGGCCTGGATGACAAGTGCTGAGGTGTGTTTGAGAGGCACATCACATACTGGTTAAGGGTATGGATTTGGGAACCAGACCTCTTTGGGTTTGAATCTCTGCTCTGCAACTTAGGAGTTGTGTGACCAGGGGCAAGTCACTGACAGCTGTGCGCCCAGTTGATTCGTCCCTGGTCTGAGGGTTGTGGGGAGGGACAACGGACTTGGTGTGAGGTGCCAAGTCCCAGGCCTGGTGCCCAGTGAGTGTGCTGCTAGTGGTGGATGGTGTCCTCCTTGGCATCATCGTCATCTGTGAACCGGCACCTGACTGCATGAAAGAAAGGCATTCTTGGCAGAAGCCAGGGCGAGGCAAGAGAGAGCGAGACCTGCAAAATGAGGAGAACACAGCTGATTGTGGCCAAGGTCAGGCCCAGGTGTCCCTCTCAGTCCTTAAAGAGTTTAGGCTTTGACCCTCCGGCAGTGGGGGGAAGAGGGGTCCTGGACTGTTTTTAGACAGAGGAGAATACTGCTTGGTTTTATGTTTGAAGACTGTGGAGGTGATGGCCCAGGCCTGGGGGAGGTGACAGGGCCTGAACCAGAGCTGTCACAGACGTGATGGAATTGGGGGCAACTCTAGGATATGTTGAGCTGAGCATCTGGAATCCACAGGACTCGGAGACTGTTTGAATGTGCAGGGTGAGGAGAAGTTTCTAGGCTGCTCCCCACCCCCGGCCGTCTAGGGGAGTAGGAGGTCACAGCTGTGATGCTGACCACAGTTCCCTGAGCGCTGCAGAAATGGCCTCCCCCAGAGCAGCAGAAGGAGCAGGGCTCCCCTGTGGTTGGGAGGGCCTGCGGTCCTCCAGCTATTTGGGGTCCCTCCGGGGATGAACAGGCTGGGAGTAGGGGCCTGGAACTGGCGTGTCTTTCATGGCCACCCCTTTCCTGTTCTCAAGCCAAGTCATGGCCATGGCACTTAGTTACTGGTCACTGCCCTTTACCTGACGTTGTACATAACGTTGTCTGGCTGAAAAGTCTCAATGCCTGTGAAGCCAGCAGTCTTACCTCAGTTTGACAAATGAGAAAACAGACACTCAGAGGGCTTAGGTCCTTGACGGTGGTCTCCGAGTGAAGGGGCGGGGCCGGACTGGTCCCACTCCAAACCCAGGTCACTGCTCAACCTATCTGTGCCTGCCACCTTATCGGGCAGGCTCTCTGGAGCCCTCTGGGATGGTGGTGTCTGCACCAGCCCCAACATGGAGAGGACAGGCTGCTGAGCAGACAAGTGCCCAGTGATCCAAACCCACAGGGCAGCCAGCCCTAGACAACAGTGTGGCCTAATGGCCGGTTTCCTCAGGAACTGGGGACGAGAGCAGAACTGCTACTAGGGCTTTGAAGGTTACCGCCAAGGTGACTTCCCGACTCAGAGTCAGGAAGTCAGCTGTCATTCTTTTGGAACTGGTAACCATTGTCAGTGTTTATTCCCCTTTCTGAAAATAGCAAGCTGAGTTACTTTTGTGGTTAAAGACAGAAACAAAACTATATCCCCAGATTCCTGTGGGTTTAAATTTCTGCCCTTAATGGAACACACCTACCCTGTGGAAACCTTTATTAAGGAAGTCGTATAGCTCTGCAATCCTGCAGTCCACTCCCAGACCTGAAGGAAGTTAGCCAGTGATGGGTGGATGGGCCCATCCTGGTCTGGGCTTGCCTTTCTTCTGAAATTGCTCTGATGGGTCGTGTCTCTCTTTTGCCTCTTCCCCTCCCCCTTGCTACTTAGGCTGACTGAAACTCCCCTTTTTCTCTCGTTCCCGCCAAAACACCCCATCCTCTGAATGCCTCTGCCCACTGCTGGCGCTCAGGACTAAAGAACTTGTCAGCTGTGCTCAGTTGGCATCAGATGTCAGTTGGCATCAGACCCATGTTCCAGGTCCTGTTCCAGGTCCTTCTGCACCCACCTTGATTCCTTGGGGTGGCATTCATGACTTATAAGTGTCCCAGCTGCCCCCTTTCCAAAATGACCTTAGTCCTTTCTAAAACCTTGTGCTCGCTCCCTCAGGAGAAGAGAGGTGTCTTTCGTTTTCAGGGGTTACTGGGACGGTCATACGGGGATCTGATTGAGGAACCACTGCGAGGCCTGCTGGTGGAGCCAGGGGTCCAGGAAGAGGGGACAAGTGGCCTGAGTGTTGCAGAGGACCCCCTGACCCCTGATGAGAGATAGGACCAGTGACATCAGTGGCCGCTCCTCCCTTACCACTGCGTGACATCACCACGCCTCCGCTTCCTCGTTGGTTAGATGAGGGCAACAGTGGACGCCTTACAGGGCTGTGAGGGCGAATCCCATTCCTCACGGTAACGGCTAATGGCACTTGGGGCTAGGCAGCGTATAACTTCGGAAGTTAAAGCGATCCTGCTGTGGAAGGGCCTGGAAGCCTGGCTGAGGGCAGGGTGGTGGGGGAGGCCTTTAAGGGTTTGGGGCTCAGGCCGACACAGTCACTTTCAAGTTTCAGAAAATTCTCTCTGGGCAGGAGGGAGAATGGATGGGGAGGAGCAAGGCAGGAGGGGCTGAGGTGGGGCTGAGAAGGTCAGGATGGTGGCCGGCTGGGACAGTGGCAGAGGGCAGGGCGGCCAGGGAAAGGGTAGGATGGAGCGAGAGTAAGGAGCTGTAATTGGCAGGGCTTCGTGGCCAGTTAGAGGTAGTCCAAGAGACAAGGATGGCAAATCCTTCAGGCCCATGTGACTGGGGGTGACTGAGAAGTGGCTTCTGAAGAAGGTGCAGGCTCTACATGGGTGATTAGCCACTGCCCCCCAAACTCACCACCCTCTCTGCTCAGAGGGGCACTTGTCCAGCTCTCTTTGGCTATCCCCATGCAGCTCGGTAAGTCCACAAGGGTGGAGAGTGTGACACAAAGAAGCCACCCTCAGGACATAGTTATCAGGTGAACAAGTTCATCTTCCAGTGCTTTTAAAGGGAGCACTTCCTTCTCCCCTCCCCCAGCCGTCATTTAGGGAATAAAGCAGCCCACCCTGCTGCTGGGTCCCTACCTGGATGCCTCAGCTGCCTGGCATGTGTCCTGGGCCACACTTGCATCCATCTGGCCACAGGACCCAAGGAAGGACCTAGGATGGTGGAATGAAGTCAGGCTAATTTCAAAAGCAGGGTCACAGAAGCCACAGTTATGAGACAGTGACTGTGTGGCCCACTGCAGGCAGTGCCCTGCAGGATGGGCCTGCTTGCCCATATAGAAGAGGGTCCAGCCCAGTCACACAGTGACAGCCCCCCTCTGTCCCGACAGGCCCAGGCTCAGAGCCTCGGCCTCTTTGGGTGCCATAGGGTGGGGACCTCGTCCGTCTTGTCCACCATTGCGTTCCTAGTGCCTGGAGCCAGCCTGACACATCAGTGCCTGTACAGCAAGTGAGGAGCGACTTAGCCTCCCTGGGCTGCAGCTGTCCCTGAGAATGGGGTACAAGCCTCCCTTGTAGGATGGTTGTACCATCACATCACATTGTGTGTGCCTGGTCCATCGAGCATTCTTGATAGCTGATGACTGACACTGCTATGGCAACAGGTCCGCTGAGGCCAGCAAGTAGGTGAGCACGCTTTGCCCGGAGCCAGGGTCTGGAAGCCAAGGAGACGGCCACATGTAGAGGGACTTGGAGAGCGCTCTGTGTTAGGACACCAAGGGTCTCACGATCTGAACCTTAAAACATTAATGAAATCCTGTCTTGTCACGCACCTATTCTATATGGAAAAATGTACGTGTGTGCCTGACACACCAGCTGGGAGTGAATGTGCGTGATAGAATGTTGCCTAGAAAAAGCAGTGTGCAGGATTGTCTATGCACACTGTGGTGGAACATATCTTAAAAACTCATCTGCTTGCACACGGAATCTAGAAGGGTTCAGAGGTCTGTGGTGAGTGAGGGATGGCACGTCACTTTTTAAAGAGCATCTTTGGATGTCCTGGCATTGTCAGTTCCTGCATTCATCATTCACCAACTGCCTCTCACACTAGAGCGAAGAGAAGGAGGCCAGCCCGGACCCTGCACTGAGCAGAGCTTCAGCAGCTGGTCGCGGACCCTGGCCTTGACAGGCCTTGAGAATCTCATAGCTGACCCTTGGCCTGGAAATCTTACCCTAAGAATCAGCACAACCTGAACTAAATAAAGATGATGGTTGTACAGCATTGCGAATGTACTAAATGCCACTGAATCAGACGTTCTAAAGTGGTTAATTTTATACTGTGTGACCTTCACCTCAATTTTAAAAAAAAGGAACTGCCACCACTTACCGAGCACCTGTTTTGTTCCAGGTACTTCCTGGATGGCTTGTTTGTGTCATCCCCACTCCTCAGGGCAGGTCTGCAGGATGGCTCAGTGTCTGCCCAGTCTGCAGACAGAAACTGGCTCAAAGGGGAAGGCCAAGGCCAGGCCACCTGCTGATAATGGAGTCTGGGTGTAAACTACACCGTATCCTTCCCTTGGTAGTAAAGAATGTCTCTGGGAGATGTGAGAGGAAGCTGGTTACAGTGGGGCCTCTGGGATGTCAGGGCAGGGGACAAGTGAGGCAGATGGATTTACTCTCGGCTGCATGCCGAGAGTATGTTATCTATAAAAATCAAACACTTTCCATATTGTCACATCAAAAACAAGCACCCTGAGGCCATGCCTGCTGGATTTCTATCCCCGCTCATCCATTTGGTGCTCTGAGCCACGGCTTCCTCAGCAGTCAGGACAGTGGTAGCCCAGCCTCGCGTGGCTACTAGTGAGAATGAAGTGACAAAATGAGACAGTGCAGGTCATACAGTGTACGCAGCGCCGGGCCCATCTCGGGCTCCCAGAAAGCATCCATTGTCGTCCCTCCTCTCCATCTCTTTCCACACCCCCACCCCACTATTTGACCCCACACGCCTTTGTGACCTATGGTTTCTCTTCCTCAGAGAAAGCCACAGATGGCTCCTTGCAGAGCGAAGACTGGGCCCTCAACATGGAGATCTGCGACATCATCAACGAGACGGAGGAAGGGTGAGCCTGGGGCCCAGGCAGGGTGGGCCACTGCGACACCCTGCCTCCTGCCAAAGGTCCCCCACCCCCATCCTGCCACTTGTGTACACATAGGCAGAGCCCGCTTATGGCCCTCAGTGTCAGGAGGGGCAGCAGAGGCTGTCTGAGCCCCACCCCAGGCTGGAACGTGGCATTTTAAACATTGTGGAACCAAGATCCTGTCCAGCCCTCTTATCAAGTGGACGAGAGGCCCAGAGATGCCGGGCATGCAGCTGGCCACGGGACACTGCCAGCCCACACAGCCTCTCAGCAGCAGCCCAGCCAACCAGATCTTCTAGAACAGACTGGGGAGGCATCGCCATAAGACAAGGCCAGCCCGTGACTTTTAGCACGAGGAGTCAACCTCAAGTACTTTTCTGTATTTCTCATTCTGGACTGTGTGTTAGGGGCTCCCGGCTGTGTCAGTGAGCAAGAATAGACTTTCATTTCCTTAAGATTTGAAACCAGCAGGGAGGGTCGGGGATCACGGGGAGGGCAGTGAAAGTGAAGCAGAACTGAGAGGCTAATCGTGGTTGACCTTTGCTAAGCATATCTGGTGCACAGGTCACCGTGTCCTGCTCGATGCCAAGGAGCTGTGCCAGGGACGGGGAGGCGGCATGGCCCTGGCTCCTGTTCCCTGACTGGCCATCATAGGCCAGCTGTGTGACCTTTGGCAAGTCACTTTACCTCTCTAGGTCTTCGTCCTCAAAGGCAGGCTCTTTTCAGTCCTAAGCCCAAGGCCCTGAAGGGAGCAGAGAGGGCATGCAGGGTCCACTGTCCTTCTCAGGACAAATCTGGGAAGGGCAGGGAGGGGTGTGATGACCACAGCTAGCAGGAAGCACACCCAGATGAGGCCTCTCTTTTGGAAAATCAGGATCAAGAGTTAGAGCAGGAACTCATTTTCGTCTCCATTTTTCACTGGGTCCTCTCAGCCAGGCAGTGCTTTACATGTGGAGGGCAGGCTGGAAGCAGGCAGGGGCTGGGAGCGCCCAGCCCAGAGCCCAAGGGAAGCTGTGGGTGTCTGCATCACAGTCAAGGCCAATCAGGAGAGCGCAGTGGCTGCTGGACACCTTCCAGTGTCCCCAGGGGTGCTCCATGGACTTGCCAAGCAGCTAGGAGGGGACATTTGTACCTATGTCTAAACTCATAAGAGTTGGGGGGAGAGAGTGGTGGACAGGTGGCAGGGCCACCAGAGAGAAGATGGCAGAAAACCTTATGGGGCCTCTCAAAAGGCCTGAGGCTTCGTGAATGTCAGAGCCGAGTCACTGCTGGGTCCTTGGAGAGGCAAGTCCCCATCTCCCTTAGAAATTGGCAGAATTGGGGCTCAGACACACCTGGGTGTGTGCTGTTGATGTGAGCACTTCCTGTGTTTCAGGCACATCATGAGGCATGGGGACCCAGCAGTGAGCAAAGGAAGCTTGTCATCTAAACTTTGGTTTCTTGTCCACTCCCCCATTGGGTTGTGGCCTTCTTGTCATCCACGTTGTGCTCCTAGCAGAGTACTAGGCACACAGTAGGCCCACAGCAGTGGCACACGAGCCAGAACTTCTGATTACCAATGCCATGCCCTTTCTCTGGGCCGCTCTGTAAGAAGTAGAGAGAAGCCCCTGTGAAGCTGAAGTGGCCACAGGTGAGCAGCACAGCCAGGGGCAGAAACCAGCTTCTGCTAGAAAAAGCCTGGAGCATCAGGGGCTGTCCCAGGGCACTGGGTAGAAAACTACCCTCATGCTTCTGGGACAGGGTCCCACCCCGATAGGGCCCCGGGTCCCTCACCCTGTGTGTCCTCTCCATCACAGTCCTGACAGGCCTCCACGGCTCTGCCCCCTCATGGGGTCTGTTCCCAGGAAGGCTTTCCCATCACCTCCTCTAGTGTTGGGGGACCCATGTCAGGGTTGCTGACTCTCCTGACTGGTCAGCGCTAACAGGCCAACAGACCCGACAGACAGCAGGACGGGCCCAGCAGCCACTTGCTGGCCTGGGAAATGTTGCGTTCCTGCAGCGTGTTGGGCCCGGGAGGCAAGGTATCGACTAGGCTGCTGTCCCTGCCCTCTGGGGGGAGCTTCTGTAGCCAGCAGGCCCTGGTGAGTGCCTGAGACAGTGCATGCTGGGGAGACGGGGACTAGGAAGCATGGCGGGGGACGACGTGGACATTGGGGCACCACAAAGTCCTTTTAGGCAAGAGCGGTCTGTTGAGACAACATTGGTTTCACCTGTATGGGGCTGAGGGGCAGGGAGCAGGGCTGGGGCGTGGGGAGTGGCCGTGGAGGTACAGATGGCACAGGAGAGCTGGCTGCCACCAAGGCCTTCAGGGCTCCCTCTGCATGTAGGGGCGTCCACCCTCCCTACCGCATTTCAGCCCCTCCCTTCCCCCTCCTCCATACTCAGCCTGCCCATATTTTAGTTCTTCCCCACCCCAGGCCCTCGTCCGGGCTCTGACCTCTACCTTAACCACTTCCCCTGCCCACCAGCTGGCTCCATGTCATCCTTCACACTCAGCTGCAATGCCACCTCCTCAGAGGAGGAGACTTTCCTGACCCCTCCCCACACCCACTCGCTCTTAGCCCAGGACCCGCTTATTCCCCTCACTTGTGCCTGTCTCCCAGGAGCATGTGATCTTTGGAAGCAGAGCCACGTGGTCTTGTTCCCCAGCGTATCCCCTGCACCCAAACCGATGCCGGCACATGTGGGTGCCTGAGACTTGAGTGGAGGGATGGATGGGTTGGGGAAGCAGCCGGCGTGGGGCATTAGGGTTCTGTGCCCATGGGCTCCTGCTAAACTCCAGTCTGCATAAGAAGCCCCTGGGACATGAGAAGCTGCAGATCTCCTGAGAGTTTGGTTCAGGGTGTCGAGGGTTGGGGCCTAGGATTCTGCATTTTTACCAAACACACCTCCGCCCTGAGCTGTCACAGTGTAGGGAGCCCAGGAACCACACTGAGAATCCCTGCCAAGTATTCGTGGTCCCCCGGGAGGATTTTGGTGGGGCAGCAGAAAGTGACGTGATTAGAACCCGGAAACGCAGAAAACAGATGGGACCCAGGAAGGACATCCCCATTTCCCAGAGCCCCCTGGTCTTGGACGGGCAACCTCCATATCAGATAAGGAGGTCTCATGCCTCAGCTCATCCTGTCGTCCTTCTGCCCAGTCCCAAAGATGCCTTTCGAGCAATAAAGAAGAGAATCACGGGGAATAAGAACTTCCACGAGGTGATGCTGGCTCTCACGGTGAGTACCCGGTCTCTCCGTGTGTCCATGGCAGGACTCAGGTTCACTGGGGATGGCCTCTCTGGGGCCCCACAGGACTCCCAGCCACCTCGGGGCTCCTCTTCCAAGGACTGGGAGGAAAGGTCTGTGAGCAAAGACCTTTCATGCTGACAGACATGAGTGGCAAGAAAGGCTATTTGGAAAAAAGTTCTCTCCAACCTACTGGCATGGGGATCAGGCACCCCGAGGCCTCCGTTTTTCCAGAACCAGTCACGGAGAGCCTGGGCCACAGGACCTGCCAGGTAACAGAAGTTCAGTGAACCCAAACTTCTCAGGGCAGGAAGCTTGGCAGGCCCGGTTGATGCTGATTGGTACTTGGACGCCCAGAAAAATGAACATAAAACAAATGCCAGTGGCTGAGGACAGTCCTTGCCCACAACAGGACTAGCTAGGTGTTAGCGGGCATCCCACCTGTCAGGGTGGCTTTGTCTAGGGAGTGGGGACAGAGCACTTTGTCCCAGCCTCCTCCACAGCATTGTCATATCCAGGTGACTCTGGCTACTCTGAAAAGCAAAATCAGCTTCTGCCGGGCCGGGAACAAGGGGTGGGAGGGAAGGTTAGCACATTTTCCTCAGGCCGCGGGGTCCCCATTTGAAAGTTCTCTTTGGTTTCCACCCAGAGAGCCACCTTCCCTCCAGACTCTGTTCTGCTCACAAACAGGACAGGATTCTGTGGGCACTGCCCGCACACGTCCTTGCCCACCCCAGCCCCCATCAGCCAGTCCCTAAATCCCACATTGTCCCTGCTGGTCCACGTGCCGGGGCTCACCCCGGGAAGCCCCACTCTCTCAGGCTGCCCTCTGGGACATAAGTGTGAGGTGGGGGTCCTGGGCGCTCCCCCTCCTCTGATCGGTGCTCGTGTGCTCCTCACGGCATGCAGGTCTTGGAAACCTGCGTCAAAAACTGCGGGCACCGCTTCCACGTGCTGGTGGCCAGCCAGGACTTTGTGGAGGGCGTGCTGGTGAGGACCATCCTGCCCAAGAACAACCCACCCACCATCGTGCACGACAAGGTGCTCAACCTCATCCAGGTGAGTGTGGGCGGGCGGGCCAGGGAGGGCTAGTGCCAGCTCCTGGCCAGGGGGAGAGGTGCCCATGCCACCGCTGCCCTTTCTCTGTTGGCTTTAGTCTGTTTCTGGTCTGCGGCCACCTTGGTTGTCTGCTGACTGGACGTTCTGAGTGCGGCGAGTGTGGAGTGGGGGCTGGGGACATAGTCACAGGACCATCGAGTCAGAAACGGAACTTCTGTTCTCTGCGGGGCAGGTAGCTGAGCTCACGTGGGATTCAGTGAGCAGCAGTTACCCGCCGTGTTCCCTTGTCCCCTCTCAGTCCTGGGCTGACGCGTTCCGCAGCTCGCCCGATTTGACAGGCGTTGTCGCTGTGTACGAGGACCTGCGCAGGAAGGGCCTGGAGTTCCCGATGACTGACCTAGACATGCTGTCACCCATCCACACGCCCCAGAGGGTAAGGAGACTCACGGGGTGTGCAGTGGTCAGCTGAGGGGGGTCTCCGCCCTACTTCCTATCAGCCGCTGACCTGGGGCCTCACCCACTGGCCCCACTGACCCAGTTGTTTGCCCTCCAGACCGTGTTCAGCTCAGAGACACCATCAGGACAGAATTCTGTGGGCATCGACGCCAGTCATCGAGGGGACTCTAGCCAGCACACGGCCCCTCTGCCCACCCCAGCTGTGCTCCCCAGTGACACGTCCATAGCACCAACGCCTGAGCAGGTAAATGAGCCTGAGCCAGAGTCACGTGTTCCCGGCCCTCCCTGCACGTTGGGCGGGGCCCCTGTCAGTATGGGAATGACTGCTGTGGAGCCTCCAGTCCGTCCTCACAGCAGCCCCCCAGGTGTGTATTTCCTGTTTGGGAGATGAGGCTCAGAGAGATACACTGACTTGCCCAGAGCCACACCGCTCATCAGACAGTGCTGGGATTCAAGCTCAGGTCTCTGCCTCCAAGCAGGCTCTGTCCTGTCCCTGGGCTCCTCTCCAGCCACCTTCTCTGTGGAGCACGCCAGGCAGCACCAGGAAAAGGAAGTGCCCAGCAGGCGGCCTCCCCAACCACAGCTGCTCCACTTTCTGTGTATGGTTTGCTTATAGGACTTCATGTGAACAGAGGTTCTGACTAAAAACAGTTTTAAGACATCCACGCAAAAAACAATTTCAGAAACCTCTGCTTTGCATCCTGATGCTTCCACGAAGCCCCAGGAAGGTTGGAGGCTTAGTGTGAGATCCTTGGGGCTAGCCCGGGCCAGCTTTTCCCAGGGCCCCGTGAGGGGCGATGGAAGATCACCCCTCAGACGAAGCGGCACAGTCAGCCCCTGTCCTGCAGGTTCTTCCTCCTGACACTGGAGGCAAAGTCACCTGCCTGTTGACTGTGAACAGTCTATGGCATGCAGAAGCTGCTCCCTACAAGGGGCGTCCACAGCCATAACCAGGTTTAGCCGAGTGCTCAGTCATTTTAGGCTGGGCTCTTGGGTATGGGTCAAGGCCGCGTGATGTCGGAGTGCCCCCTTTGAGGTGTTGCACAAACTTCAGACCTGTCGCATCAGCTAAATGAAAAAGCGAGGCTGCTGAAAGCGCTGATAAGGCACAGGTGAACGATGGAAACGAAAGTGAAACTTGACTTTGCAGAGCACACCCACTGATCCTCTGTGCAGTATTGTTCGGATTTATAAATAAATAAACTTGCCAACGCCTCTCACACCCTGACCTATTTCAAGAGAGACTTCTGTACTTTGATACCTTATGGCAAGTCTATAAAGTTACCTCCCACAGTTACAGATATTACTAGAAGAGTTTTCCTAACTGGACAAATAATTAGACGTACGTAAAAATTGTAAAAGCACCCTGTGATCTAAAATTTATTTATGATTCCAACCCATTTGCCTAAGGCTAGTATCTTTGTGGATTAAGACTGATTATATCTAGTTCAAGAAGGTTCTCACTAAACACAACTGAACAGTCTTTGTTTAATTTCAGAGTCCCCTTTTGTCTCCTGGGACATGTTACAACTTTGAGGCACACAGTGGTGTAACTCCCAGACCCCGCTGTAATTGGGTCCCATCTGACCTGCACACACTGGCTTTGTGATCAGTAGATTTTCCACTCGCTTATACCAAGAGTGTTCATTAAATAGGCCAAATGTATCAAACGTTTTTCAGGTTTTAGAAGGTGTCAGTGAACTGTCACAGATATGCTACCTGTGTCTGTGCTCCCACATCTTCATCTGTAAAGGCTGGAATAGCAATAGATACCTCATAAGACTGTGGTCAAGTTTTATTAGCAATATACGTTAAATGCTGGGCACTTAGTAGGTGATCAATAAAAGGCAGCAGCTATCACAAGCATCACGAATTCATATTCTGAAACCAGCTCAGTCACACAAAGTGCATGAGCATTTCTCAAGATGTAAGCCACTTAATGCCAGACCCATGAGATATCCCAAGATGAAAGGGTGCTTCGGCCAGGTCAGTTTTGGAATTTTGATATGATCCCTTCTGGGATGTCCACAGTGTACATTTAAAAGAGACTGAGCACCCTGCAGAGCCCCATAGCAGAAAACACTGTGGCCTTCCATCACCTCACCTGTACATCCTGATTTACGATAATTTTCCAAGCCAAGACCTTGGATCCTTTGATCATTGAAAATCTGCAAACATCCCTTTAACAAGTGCTGAATCTGAGTTTCCTAGTCAAGGTGGGGGCACTGGGACTCATCCTTAGAAGAACTTGGGACACCAAAGCAGACCAGGAGCAAGATAAAATCCCTTCAACCAAGGAGGGAATCAGGCCTGCTGACTCCCTCCTCGCCCCTTTGGGGGAGCTGCCCCTGGGGCCTCATTAGCTGCCCTTGGACCCAGGAGATTCTGGAGCCTTCCGGCTGTGCTGTGCAGTGCATTCACCCTCCGCTTCTTTCATCTTGGCCTCCTCCTGCACCAGGCTCCCCCGTTTGGAGATGGTAACGGTTGGTAGTGCCCCTGTGGGGGGTGGAAGCAAGCCCACCACGGGTCCCTCAGTGCAGGGCTGTGCCCGGGAGCCAAGAGAGTGTGCTGGCAGGCCAGCGCTTCTAGGCACCACACCCAGGGCCGGTAGCGCCAGGCTCTGTCCCTGTGAGTGGCAATACCTCCAGACCGCTGGCCTCTCTCACCGGGGCCGATGGTGCGTTTCAGATTGGGAAGCTGCGCAGCGAGCTGGAGATGGTGAGTGGGAACGTGCGGGTGATGTCGGAGATGCTGACGGAGCTAGTGCCCACCCAGGCAGAGCCTGCAGACCTGGAGCTGCTACAGGTGAGCGCGCATCCTCCCCCCAGGTGACCTCTTGCTCATTTGCCCACACACGTTCCTTCCACACCCACGCTTCCTCTGAACTCCTTGGTCACCATGGGAGCTGTTAAAACCAAGGACCTCAGACTCCCATCAAATTGGAATTCAGGGTTCTGCAGCTTTCTGGGTTGAACGGACTAGCCCCTCTGCCTCAGTTTCCTTATCTGTAAGTCTGCACTAATAATAGCCTTTATGGTACAAGTTTGACATGAGAAATAAGGTTTTGCCCTCCCTGTGCCTGGTTCAGAGTAAACTCCCAATAAATGGTATTGAGGAAAAACCAGAAGGTGAGGAATATGCAGGCAGACTTGAGAGCAGTGCTGGCTTTGAAAGGAGAGAGCAGCTGGTCTCAGGAGCTGAGGCAGGTGGGAGCTGTGGGGTTTTACTCCTGTATGTCACATGATATTCCCACAGTCCCATCCACAGCTGGGGATGGGGGAGGCACTGGAGCAGAAGGAGCTGGGTTTGAGGAAAGGCACCCTCCCCATGGATATCAATTCGTAGACACTCTGAGAAAGCTTGGGGACCCCAAGGCCTAGGAGTCACCAGGACCCACGCTTGGTGTGACTGTCTCATTTCGTGTCAGTTTCCTGCTTGGCCTCCAACTCCTTGAGGGCAAGGCTGTGTTGTCCCCATCCCTGTGTCCCTGCGTCTGACCGAGCTGATGCGGTGCACTTGATTAGTGGCCCTGGCCTTCGGACAGGAGTAAAGTCGGCATCTCAGAGCTGAAGGAACACGAGTATGAGGACTGCACGAGTGTTTCTGAGTGAAGCTTGAGTGGCTTAGGAAGCAGCAGGACTGCTGCACTGCAGTCGATTTGGCATTAATTTGGTAAATATAATTTGGCAAAATATCCCAAGCCAGAGCTACACAGGTGTGAGTGACAGCTGTTATAGATGTGAGGGACAGCACACATGCCCTGAGCACTTCCCAGGTGCCAGGCCCTGATGTGGACACGTGGTATACATTCACGCCCTTGATTCTGACCCTCTTCCATGAGGTAGGTATTCTTATTATCCCCATTTTCCAGGTCAGCAAACTGAGGCAAAAAGAGGCCATGTACCGTGCCCAGGGTAAGCAGCAGAGCTGGGATTTGAACCCTGCAGCCTGGCTCCAGCTGCTGCTCTTCTGCTCTTGAGAGGGCCAGCAAGTGGGAACGAAGCCATAAGTGTGCTCAGTCATGGGACGGAGAGAGGGGAGGCCCACCCTGCCCCACCCCGAAGGCAGATAGAGAAGTCTTGGGAGAAGAAGGCCTTGCCTATGAAGGGATGGGTAACGGGGTCCAAAAAAGAACCAAGATCCATATTGGGGCAGTACGTAGTCCTAATCACTCCTCCAGGAGAAGAGGGCTGGTGTGTGGCCACAGTCACCAATGACTGACAACGGTCTCTTTGGACCTCAAGACGGTGAGCCAGGCACCCATCCACGTGGTGGTGGACACCCGAAGAAACACTCAGGCCTACAAATGGAAAGCTGATAGTGCCGTGGCTTTAAATGTTTTCCTTTTCCCCAGACAAGTTGAAATGTGTAATATCACTGATTAAAAGTCAGTCAGTGACATAGTAACTAAATGCAGTGTGGGGTCCGGGAACAGAAAATGGCCATTGGTGGAAAAACTGGCGAAGCCTGAGTAGGGTCTGTAGCTTGGTGAATAGCATTACGCTAGTGTTTGCAACTTGGTTTTGACAAGTACCAACCAAGGAGAAGCAGGGCGAAGGATTTACAGGGACTCTCTATAGTCTTGGCAACCTCTCTATAAACATAATTATTCCAAAGCAAAAGTTTTAAAAAAGAAATAAGTCGGTGAGAATAATGAGGCAAAAATTCAAAAATCATAGTTTGTGGGTAATAGTTGGAGTCATCCTGTTCCTTTTTTATGTTTTGGTTGCAAAAACCCCAGTACACCCGGAGAAGTCACAGTTTGTTCAGCCAGCCCCCTGGAAGTCTCCGTTTTTCAACTTAGCAAAGGTGGCAGCAGGAAGAACTTTGCTCTGAAGTCTGTGCGAAGCGAAGTTCAGCCACTTCACGTGCGGGTTGTGTCCTGCGTGCTAAGTGTTTGGGTGGAACGCTTGGCAGTGTAGAACCCCAGAACCTGTCCTGTGGAGCTCGAGATCCAGTCTGGAGGCTTCTCCGTCCTCCAGGGCACACCCAGAGACCGGAGCCGTCCGTCAGAGATGGCCTCGCTCTGGGTCCGGCGGCCACGGCTGTCTCCCTTCCCTCCGCAGGAGCTCAACCGGACGTGCCGCGCCATGCAGCAGCGGGTCCTGGAGCTCATCCCCCGCATCGCCAACGAGCAGCTGACGGAGGAGCTGCTCATCGTCAACGACAATCTCAACAACGTATTCCTGCGCCACGAACGGTAGCCCACCCCTTCCCCGGGCTCCAGGGTTCCAGTTATCTCAGCCCCCCACCCCCACCCCCACTCAGACCCTTATGTATCTCGTATCTTCAGCCATTAGCTCTCTGATTCTAAATCAGTTGATAGTGGGGTGGGGCTGGTAGCTCCTGCCTGGTGGCCCAGTGGAATAAAAGAGTCCCCTCCCTGTCATTTCAGGGTACGAGCTCTGAGATGACCCAAGGGCCCAATCAGGGTGACTAGAACTCTGACACCCACTGTTGTCAGACCGGGCCTGGTTGGCCTGGTTCTTTGCTATTCACAGTCACTCATTCTTGGTGTATTCTCTCGATCCTCACATCTGGGGGGGGGGGGCAGGGGCAGGTCCCACTGTCACCTCCTTTTTAATAGACACAGAGACCCAGTCACACAATTAACAGGTGACAGGGTTAGGACTCGAACAGACCCTAGACCAAGGTCTTCTCGATCCCGCTCACCCACTGCCTGGCCTGCTGAGGGACACGGTTAACAAGTGACAGGGTTAGGACTCGAACAGACCCCAGATCAAGGTCTTCTCGATCCCGCTCACCCGCTGCCTGGCCTGCTGAGGGTAGTCTGGGTGGCTCCACGCAGTGTGAGGACGTGTGTCTGTCTTACACCACTTTAGAGAGCTACTGACGCTCGCGCACACACAGTGGACGAGTATGTCACTGAACACGTTTCATAAAGCTGCTCACCTTTGCCGTGTGCTGTGCCGTCCCATTTCCTTTTCTATTCTGTTCCTACTCATTCATTTCCTTACGCTGCTCAGGACTAGAGTGGCCAGGTAATTGATAATCCAAATTGGGACGCTTTCGCAAGTGAAAGAGAGTCACTGTTAATAACTCCTTGGGGACAGCAGGCATCAGCTAGGCCTGACCAGGACAAACAAGATGTGTCCTCACCCTCACTGACCCACTGTGCTGAACGTGAGGCCTGCAGGGGGAACAGCTCTGCCCGGGCGGGGCCCAGGGGCCTCGCGGCCTGTCTCCCTGACTCGGCTCTTCTCTGTCCTGTAGGTTTGAGCGGTTCCGAACAGGCCAGACCCCCAAGGTAAATGGCTTCTTTTCCTGTGACTTGATCATGGCCGGGCTAATAGAGAGAAGGAAGGCTGTGTGCATCTCCCCCGGCCCCCGCCACCAGATATCCTGGAATGATGTGCCTTATCTAGGCTCCTAGATGAGTTCCCTTCTGACTATGTCACTGCCCTTTAAGGCTCTGCTACCAGCCAGTGCCCAAGGGTCTTCCCCCACTCTCCCGGAGGAAGCAGCGGAGCTACAGGGGAGGAAGAAAAATTCTTAAGTCATAGCTGTCAGGGCCCTGGTGACCGCTCCTTGGGCAAAGAATGCAAGTGCCAGTGCTTGGGGAGGAGGGGATGAGGCTACAAGGAGGATGGTGTTGGCATCTCCCCTCCCCCCAGGCCCCAGGCGAGGCTGAGGCAGCAGCTGACCTCATCGACATGGGCCCTGACCCGGCGGCCACTGGCAACCTCTCCTCCCAGCTGGCGGGAATGAGTAAGTACGGGGCACCCCTGCCGTTCTGGGGGAGCCCTCCTGTTATATATAGTTGGAGCTGGAGCACCAACAGCAGAACATCAGCCCTGATCCCACCTCACTGGGGTCCCAAGCTGAATCTTGCTGCAAGGTCGCACACCCAAGACAAAACGCATGGGACTCTCTCTCACAGCCCATCACTGTGGGGCCTCTCAAATCTCAGAACCCCACCTTTCTGAGATTGCCCCCGACTCTGAATTCTCCGTGGCCTGAATCATCTGAGTGAGCTTGGTCACGTCACTTAAACGTTCTGTGTCTCTCCTTTCTCCTCTGTGATGGGCAGGAACGGGCCCTTTTTCACAGGTCATCATTAGGACTGAATGAGCTCGTGCATCAGCCAGGCTTAGACCAGTGCCCGGCCCAGAGTGCGCTCCTGCTACATGTTAGCAATTAATATTACTGACTGCCTGCTTCATGCCAAGCCCTAGGAGATGATGAGAGAGGAAGTGACTGTGCCCCATCCATACGTCCCACCGTGTCTCTACCCCCACCCATGCCACTTACCCAGAACCACCCTGGGGCTGGCAGGCAACAGCTCAGCTATGGCAGGATGGCCAGGAGGACTTTTACGTGGCCTTTCTGTCCCTGCAGACCTGGGCTCCAGCAGCGTGAGGGCTGGCCTGCAGTCTCTGGAGACCTCTGGCCGATTGGAAGACGAGTTTGACATGTTTGCGTTGACACGAGGCAGCTCGCTGGCTGACCAACGGAAAGAGTGAGTGGCCTGGCCCTGTCCCGGTCCCCTGCAGTTTGAGTCACTCCCTATCGGGGAGAGCCTCTCTCCGGGTCCCTGAACCTGGCTTATTGGTGGGTACGTTATGCAGAAAAGCAGCCGCCTGCCCCCGCTCCTTCGGGATGGCAGCGTTTCTTGCCCCCCGAGTCAGTCTCGCGTGGCCTGAGGCCAGGTGGCAGACTGTGCCCCACAGGCAAGGCTGGATGGGGAAGGATCACCTGTAAATTGACCAACTGTGTGCCAGAATCTTATGTAATCTGATCAAATGAGGAAACTGAGGCACGAAGAGCCTGGGCCATTTTCCCCAGGTCAGGCAGCTTCTACTAGTTTGGGAGCCCAGGGCTGTCTGGTTCCAAAACTGTCTCCGATGTGACCCAGGTCCCCACTGCACTGTGCACAATGCACCAAGCCCTCGGGGGCGGGCCGGGAGGTTCCTGATAAATCCTCGGGCTTGTCTAGGCATTTCTGTTCTTCCATAGCCATCCTTAGTCTCCAGAGAGGACCCTGTTGCCCCACTCAGGTCTGCACCATCTGCACCAGAGCTAGAGTTCTGTCCTCCCATAGGGACTGAGCATTTTCAGGGAGATGCTTTCAGCAGTCTAAGCATGTGGCCAAGTGTACCAGGGCCAGCCCATTGCCTCAGCTTCCTGTGACGGACTACACACAGGTGTGTCCGGGAGGCAGTGTGCCGAGGTTTGTTGTCAGCCCGTTGCTTATGACTCCAAGGCTGAGCTGGGTGCAGCCAGGATGGACAGCCAAGGAAAGCTCCAGATTAAGGACACCACCTTACCCCGGCTCTCTGGTTGTCATTCTGGTGTCTGGGAACTGTTGATGGGCCTCCAGAGGGCCAGAGATGCCCTCTTCACACTGTGGCTCACAGCTCAGGTGGGCGTGGGGCCACAGCCACCCCCTGAGCTGGGCGTGGGGCCACAGCCACCCCCCTCCATCCTCACGTGAGCTGGCGTGCCTGGTACAGCAAGGGCAGCATCTCACGGCTGTGGTGGCCTCTGCGTTTCAGGGTAAAGTACGAAGACCCCCAAGCTACAGACGGCCTGGCTGGCGCCCTGGACGCCCGGCAGCAGAGCACTGGAGCGGTAAGCAGAGGGCCCTGCTGCCACTTGGGGCCTGTCCTGCAGGCGGGCCAGGGAAGGCCCGCCCTGGCTTGGCATGTCCACATGTGGTTCTCCAGTGGCCCTTGGTTGCTAATGTAATTGCTCCCGTTTCACAGTTGAAGAAACAGGTTAAGTCATCTGCCCAAGTTGACACACAAGAAGGGTTGGAGCAAGGACTCCGTCTGGGACGGAGCTGGCGTCCAGCAGCCTGGGTTCCCTCCCAGCTCCACCTACCAGCCGTGTGTCCTTACGCACATGACTACCCATCCTGACCTTCGGTCTCCCCATCTGTGTCCTGGGGCTCATAGTAGTACCTCCATGTGTGTAACAGGATGCGTGAGGAGGTATATTAAGGCGCTTGGCACAGTGAGAGCTCCATCAGTGTTCTACTTCACGGTCTCTTTAGAGACCTGTTCTTTGCAGGAGAGTGGACAGAGGGGGCCAAGAGAATAGAGAACGAGAGCTGCAGTGTCAGCCCCTGCTTCTCCCCACCCGTCAGCCTTGCATTTCCTCCCAGCTCCCTGCCTGCCTTCCTGCCCTACAACCACAAGGCTGCAACCACAGGGAGGCACCCTGGGCACCATTTTAGTTGCATTTAATTGCTGACTGTGTAGTGAGTGACAGCCACATGCCAGCACTGAGCACGCTCTGTGGGTGACCCCTCCCCCTTGGCAAGAACTCCAAGCACAGTTCTCATATCTTTGAATTTGTTTCTCGATGCCTTTCAGGCAGTGACAGTTTCTGTCCCAGCAAATGGACAGAGTGACTGCTTAGGAGGTGGTTAGACACAGCAGGACCTGGGAGTTGGACAGGCAGGGGCAATGAAGTGGCTGGCAGAGGAGAGGGTTGGTGACAGCACAGGGCTTCTGAGGCCAGGGCGGGACTGGCTGGTGGGAGACGAAGCCTCAGGGGCAACCAGGAGGACTGTGGGTTTTATTTGGTACGAGGCCAGTCTTGGGCAGCAGAGAACATTGTTATTTTAGAAGGGTCCAGCATAGAAGCTGGGAAAGCAGTTAGGAAGCTGCAGAAGCTGCCCACTCTACTGGGTGTCCCAGCCAATCCCCAGAGATGTCCCCAGATGCTCAGGAATCAGAACAGGGCAAGACCTGGAACACTGGAGGCAGCACCAGCAGGGGAATCGGGTGCCTCCTGCGTGTGTTGTGTGGCCTGCCACCCCGCAGAGCACATTTATGCACCATGTCTCAGAGCCTCCTGTCATTTTTCTTTGTAAGCAGTCGTTTGTCGAGTCTGCGCTCTGTGCCAGGTCCTGTGCTAAGCTCCCTGCATCCCCCTTCACTGAGTCATCACACAGACCTTTAAGGTGTGCTATTATCCCCTTTCACAGATGAGAAAACTGAGTCCAGAGAGAAGTTAAGTGAGACAACAGGAGTAACATCCTTAGCATGGTGCCTGGTACATAGCGAAGTGTTTAATCTTCAGAGTACCGCTGTGTGGTCATCGCGCTTACAGAGGGGAACACTGGGGCTTAGGATTGTGAGGGAATCTCCCAGGGGCTCACAGCTGTTGGTCTGTCCAACTCTGAAGCCATCGCTGGTGACAAGAACTCCATATGCCTGCAGAGCTCGAAGGAGAAATGAGCGCTCCCCTGCTCAGCCTCCCTTGTCCAAGAGCTGTCATGCTGGCTGCAGGAATTCAGTTGAATCCAGACCCTCGGGAAGCCTGCGGAAAGCACTTCTCTCTCGGGCCACCCGGCCTCTAATGGGCAGGGGCTGACTCCACAGCCCAGCAGGCAGCAACCCCGCCCAGCCCCTTCCCGTGGCAGGTGAGGGAGCTGCAGCCCCGAGATGGGCGTCACTTGCCCAGGGGCACACAGCTATCCGGGGACATGGCGAGAACAGAACCCAGGTCTCCTGGCTCCTCCACTGCCTTGCACTTGGCCACAAGCAGGAAACACACACTTGCAAAAGAACAGAAGCAGTAAGTTGTGGCTCATTCATCTCTGATGACTTGAGAGATTGAGGCGCCTTGTACCAGATCAGAATATGACTTTCTTAACACTGTCAGCAAACACCTGTTCCCAAGGTGCTCAGGTCTGGCTGGTGGCAAGACTCCCACGGGACCGTCAGAACATGATTCTAAGCAGCCCGGTACAGAACGGAATCAGTGCCAGCTCCGTGGCAGCCAGTGTGCCGGGCCCTGTGCGGGGTCTGACCAGGGTGGGGAGGCAGTCACAGGTGATGGATCAGGTGCCAGGACCCTCATCTCCCCCTCCTATCTGTCTACTCTGGGTCCCTTGGGAACCTCCAGTTCACCCGTCAGTCAAACATGAGGGGACTGCGTAAACCAGTGTTTCTCAGCCTGAGATGCTCATCAGAATTTCCTGAGAGCCGGCCAGCAGGCTAGTGGCTGCCTGCTCTGCCATCCTGGGGTTACTCAGGCCTACCCTTAGGATCTTTTGGGGAAGGGAGAAAAGCTTTGCCCAGCCCTTTAGGGCTCTGGGGATCCAGAGGTGGTTCACAGTGAGACACCCTGTCCCCTTTCACCAGCCACCACACCCACCACACGCACACGCACACACAGGCCTCCTCAGGTGGTAGCCGGCTGGCATCCATGTTGGAGAAGGCTGCCAGCGCACCAGTGGCCTTGGCCCTGCCCTTCCCACCGCTCAGTGTGACCCTTTCTCACCCAGATGGGAGGCAGCGGTGAGAAGAGCCTCAGTGACTGGATGGTGAGACAAGGCATGGTGAGGAGGGGCCACCAGAGAGCTGGGGCTGCCACTCGCAGGGTCCCATCCAGTGGGACCGTCGGAGGGAACGGGACCATTGGACCCAGAGGATAACGAGGGCCTCCTGGGAGCACGCAGCATGGTCCCGCTCCCTCCACTCCTGCTTCCAGGGACCCTCAGTGCCAGCCGGCTCCTGGCTGGGAAGCAGGCTCAGGGCAGCCGAGGTGCCTGGGGTTTTCGCCTGGCTCCAGGCCGAGGGCCGCAGGAGGCTGAGTGGCAGAGGGAGTTGCTGTGGGCAGCCGAGTGCTTGCTGCTGGGAAGTCGGCTCCTGCCTCTTCTCTGGGCTTCCTGCTGCCCGCTGGGGCCTCAGGTGCTGGGGACAGAGCTTGGGGATGGAACTGGCTTGGTTGGAGAAAGACTCACTCTCCCTCTCTTTCCCAAAATGGCTAACTGGTAACTAGCATTTCTTGAGCATCTATTCTGTGCCAGGCACTGTGCTAAGCTCTTTATATCCATCACCTCGTTTAATCCTCACAGCAACCTGGATGGTAGGTACTGTCATTATTCTCTTTAAAGATGAATAAAGTGAGGTTCAAAGAAGTTAAGTAACCTGCCCAAACTCACTGTATACCAAGGGGCTGAGCGAGATTCCAGTCTGACTCCAAAGTCTGTGCCCAGAACCTCTAATCGGATCCTCCCACTGAAGCAGCATTCAGAGGAGGCAGCCTCCAGCCCTTGCGCAGGAGACTGTGGCAGAGCCTATGTCTTTGTGGCCCAAAGTGAAATGTCCCCTGCATAGCCACAGCCCCCCTTTCCAGGTCACCTCGGCCCCTCCCTCCAGTCCAGCCCTTCAGCATGAGCTCTGTTCTGCTGAGGGACCTGCAGGAAGACAGAAGCTAGCCCCCCGCCACTTCCCCGTCCCACAAATATGACTCCACCCTGATAGCTGGCCCCTCCCTGGGCTCAGTGCATTCTTCTGTCACTGGGCCCGCCTGGGGTTGGAGCCCCGCCCCCACCCTCAGTGTGAGGAAGCTAGATGTCCATTCTCTCTCCTGGTTCTGTTCCAGCTGTTAAAAGACCCCTCACCATCCCTTCGTAGCTTTACATCCCCCTTGCCCACAGCCTGGAATTATGGGTTCCAGGCAGCTGGGCAGGAGCCATATTGAAGGGAATGCCAGGATCTTGATAGCCCCCTCCCCCGCAGAAGGGGTCAGGGTAGGTTTGACTGGCCCCATTTCACAAGTGAGAAGCCTCTGAGGTGGGTGACTGTCCCAGGCCACCCAGCCGGTAGACCCCGAGCTGCTGGGGTCTTGGGCCTGGTTGCCCAGTGCACTGCCCCTCTCTGCCTCACTCTCCTCCTTTCCTTCCAGATCCCCGTCACCCAGGCCTGCCTCATGGAGGACATCGAGCAGTGGCTGTCCACTGATGTGGTAAGTTGGGGTCCACCCAGCCAAGGCGCAAAGGCCCAGGCCTACTCCTCACCCATCTAATGGCTCCCATTTTTCTCATGAGAAAGTGGGGCAGGGTAGACAGCTAGTGGGTGACATGGGGGCAGGGTAGACAGTGGGTGACACGGGGAGCATTGCTGTGGGACCCCTCAGCAGCTGGAAGTGACCCATCCCCTGCTAGGTGCCCGCCTCTCCTGGGCACCTCCCCTTCCTGGAGCAAGCTGCCAATGTGGGTCCCAGTGGGTGTCAGGGCTCTCCAGAGCCCTGCTGGCCCCCACCGAGCTCCCTCCCCAACATCTGCCACCCCCCTCTCTGGGCACCAAGAACCAAGTGCCTGGGCACTTCCAGGCCCAGCGGCTGCCTTCTGCAAGCCACCAAGACCATGTTTCTGCCCAAGGTCGGGCGAGAGTCCATCTCTTTCTCTCTGGTGGTGGCAGAGGCTTACCCGCTCCCCAGTCCCCAACTTGAGTGTGCCTGGCCTCAGTCTCTGGGTGTCAGCCTTTCTACCATTGGGGAGCCCGTCCACCCCTCTGGACACTGAGAGGAACCCACTAGTACCACACTGTGCTTGGCACTCTGCCTGTAGTATTCCATCTTAGCTTCCTAGCAACACTACGAATTTACGAAGCAGAAAACTGAGGCTCAGTGACACCCAAGGCCAGGTGACTAGGGTTGGGGGTGGGGGGCCATGGGTCAGGTCTGGTTCACTGTGGTTCAGCAGCCTGAGCCCCGCCTCACCCTGCCCAGCTCCGCCCTGCCCCCCCACACACCCAGCTAACTTCTGCCTCCTTCTGCTTTCTCAGGGGAATGACCCGGAAGAGCCCAAGGGCGTCACCAGTGAAGGTAGTGGGCCCTGGCCCTGCCCAGCACCCCATCCCCTGCCCCGGCCTCAGAGCCCACCCCCAGCCTCTCTCTTGTTTCTCTAGAATTTGACAAGTTCCTGGAAGAACGGGCCAAAGTGGCTGATCAGTTGCCCAACCTCTCCAGCCCCTCAGCCGAGGGCCCCCCAGGCCCCCCTCCTGGCACTGTCCCTCGAAAGAAGACCCAGGAGAAAGATGACGACATGCTGTTTGCCTTATAAGTGGGGTCTGGCACCCTGCAGCCCGAACCCCCACTGCTCCCAGACCCCTGGCTGGGGCCTCTCTCCCTCCTTCGGTATTAAGGCTGCTTTGGGGGTGGCTTGTTGCTCCCTTCTCTCTTCCTTGAGGCTGGGCCATACTGTTTGGGGCTGTGAGGAGGCAACCAGATGAATGGGGGAAAGGTCAGTTCTACGCTGGGATCCTGGCCATTCCTGCCTCCTCTCCCACCCCAGCCGACCACTGACTTTGCTGAGACCTGGGAGGCCTGGGACAGACATGCCGGCTGCTTGGTCACCCTAAGGTGACTCTCCTTGTCCTGGGTGGTCCCATCCCTGGACCCTCCCCAGAAGAGTCCTATTCAGAGCCCACACTGCCAGTTGAGGCCTAGCTAGAGGCCAGAGACAGAAGCTTCTGTGGCAGCCTCTGGTCCCTGCCGGGGCCCCTGCCTCGTGGGGCCCGAAGGCTCCAGCCAGCTGCCGGGGGCAGGGTTTGTGTCCCTCTGCTGAGCTGCACACTGTCCTGGTACGAAGCTGCACATGGTGGGACGAGAGATCCTCCGCCCCAGGCCGCAGGGGAGGCTTCCGGGGTGCCTGGAGCACCTGTGGCCCCCACAGTCTCCTCCACTGCCTTTTCTTCCATCCCTCTTCCCACCAGGCATAGGCCCATAGGCCCACCCACCTGTAGGTTGATGCTCTTACACTGGGAGAGGTGCCTTTTGTGTCTCCAATTAAAGGTAGAAAACCACCCTGCTAGCGGCGTCCAGTCTCCGGGTGGGAGGTGACCTCTCGGTCTCAGCGGTGGCAGGGTCTACTTTGGGCTGGTCTTGGGACCGTCCAGGAGGTGGCCATCCACAGATGGCACAGGCAGAGCAGCAGGACTGGGCCCCCTCACACCTCACACAGAGACTCCAGCCACGATTCACCCTGCCAGGAGTCCCCATTGCCCTCCCTCTGAGTGATGCCCCTATACACTCAGGGCACCTTCACACTGCTGCCCCATCTCGGGCCAGCTCCTGCAATGCAGCAGTTACAGGGTGGGAACACGTGTGGACGGTGTCCGTGTGTCAGGGAATGCTCCTGCAGGTGGACCAGACATCCTGTGCCCACGGGCTCATGCTGCTGTCACCACCCTGGGTGAAGTGGTTCCCGTCTGGTCTCACAGACACTGAGGCTGTTACTCAGTCACGTGAGCTGCCCAGCTCAGGGAAAATGACACAGATGCAGTTTCTTATCACATGCTGGGCACCTCCTCATGCCTCAGTTCATTGCCATCATTTTTCAGGTGACAGCCCGGAGGCCCAATATGGATGACCTGGTGCATAGCTCAAGGATGACTTGGTGCATAGCTCAAGAAGCTGGGTCACAGGTCAGGCGCGGGGCGTCAGTGCTTATATCAGTCCCGACAGCTCGAGAGCTCCAAGTCTCGGGTACTGCCTCCTCCAGTCTGGAGTCTACACCAGGCTCCTGAGAGGCACGCGAGAGGCCTGTCAGCACCTCCTGGCCCAGCCGTCCGTGGTGGAAGGGCAGGGGGCTGATGTGGGGCTAGCGAGATCGATCTGGCTGAAAGGAGAGCAGAAGTCAGAATGCTTGGGCCCAGGGGCACCTGGGCCACGAATGTGAGCGGCCACCAGCTCCCATCAGCAGCAGGTGGTCAGCACCTGCATTCTGAGGTGTGGCCGAGAGCTGGGCACACAAGACCAGGCCCCGCCAGCCCTCCAGGTGGAGTTGGGCAAGGAAAGCAGCCCGGGGACAGGTAACAGTGAGCCCCTAGGCTTATCCATCCTCTCAGTGGGGGAGGAGGGAGACTCATTGATTGTAAAGGCCAAGCTTCAGAGCTTGCTGACCAGCCAGGCCTGGAGGAAGGTGACCACCGAACCTTAACGTCTAACCGATTTCCCAATCTAAACTACCTCTTTGTGTCGGGGAGAGCAGCCAGCCCCTCTCCCCTAGGCTGCCAGCCATCAGCTTTTTGGGAGATGGTGGCGCCCTGGGCCCTTGCCCTCCAGTCATACCACACTCAGCTGGTTCAAACTGGAGATGACCTCCTGCATCCCGCATAAATCGTCTGGGTGCTGGCGCAGGTCACAGGGCAGCTCTGGTTTAAACCGGTGTGAGCTGTCTCCTGGATGCCGTCCTCCCTCGCGTGTTACTCAGCAGGTGACTGCCATGCTGAGGGGGCGGAGCCTGCCAGCCCTGCTCACGGGCTGCTGTTCCTCACACTTGGGAACACGCCAAAGTTCACGTGCCATGTTGTCTGTCACTTGGCCACTTCTCCCTGCACCTACTCCATCTGATCCTGCTTTACATCGTGCAGAGGTGGCCAAGTGCTGAGGACTTTGGCCCTACTCCGAATGGCCCCAGACGGCTTTATCTTGCTGGCCCGCTGCCTCCTCCGGTCAGCGCTCATGACAGCGATTGCTTCCAGAGGCCCCATCCGGGAATATTCCTGGCTGGCTGCCAGCAACAGTACCCCAGACCTCCAGTGTCTGGAGCAGCAAGTTGAGGCTCATGCTTGATTCCACGTGTTGAAGGAGAAGGCCCCTAAAGCACTTGGGTTTTGTGACCATTTTTTTCATAATATGCACCTTTTTCAGCCAGTTCCTGCATGGCTGTGGTTGGCAGCGCCAGATGGTCAGATTAGAGGACTCCGGCAGTGATCGGTCAGTTACTCGCCCACCCCTGACTTGGCAGGACTGCTAGGCGCACACGCTCCACACACGTGCGGTGGGGCAAGCTGTCCTGGTGAGCTCTGACTCAGGAATCATAGGCGCGTGTCCTAGGGCCTGACCCAAGGACTGGGACCGTCTCACAGGACAGGTCAGGGATGGGCTCCCCCCTCCCCTTCCTCTGCAGCCCCCAACTCTCCCAGGTCCTCCTCTCCCCTTTCCTCCCCACCCACGTTCAGCTGAGCTCCTGCTGCGTGCCATGCCGAACTTGGCCCGGGCCTTTCCCTACCTCACAACAGCCCTGTGGGGTTGATGCTTTTGACTACTTGCAGATGGGGAAACTGAGGCTCCAGGAAATAAGGACTTGCTAGTCTCACACTAAGTAATGGGACAGTGGGACCCAACCCTGTAGGCACTGTTGCCCCCCTGCCTAGCCCAAGCCCACTGCCTGCCTCCCTCGTTCTGTCCCTCGGGCGAGCAACAGCACCGTTCAGCAGAGGCCCCTCGGGGAGGAATGGGGATTTCACCAGGATCTAAGCCTAGGCCTCCTCTCCCAGTAGCAGCAGGAAGCCCAGGAAACCTCCAGTACGTGACGGAGCCCTGGCAGGAGCCCTGGCAGGAGCCGTGAGCACTGGCCAGGCTGGGCTTCCTGGGCAGGCTGTCTGGGCCAGTCACAACAGCGGCAGGAAGTCCAGCAGCTCCGCATGAAAGAGGACCAGCTGCTGGTGAGGGCCTTGGGCTGTGACCGCAGGGAAAGGGTTACTGAGGTGCCAGCAGCACCCACTGGGCCCAGGCTGCCTTGGAAGGTGGCACCAGGAACATGGGGAGGCTGAGTAGGAGTCCAGCCCAAGGGCAAGGGAAGGGGTGCCAAGGAGGCAGCCCCCGGGGACTTAGAGGGAGTCCAGAGCTGCTACCTCCTCGACAGAGCCCCTGCCCGCTCCTGGCTTCCCTGAGCCACCAGAACCCCACGCGCCAGGCCTGGGCACCGACCCCCTCCCCTGCCCACCTGCCCCTCGCCCCAGGGTCAGCATCCAGTCCCAGCGTGGCTGCTTCTGAGTGTGTGATCTTAGGAAAGGGACTGAAGCTCTCTGAGCCTGTTTTCTCACTGGTAAAACGCACCCCAGCAGTCGCTGCCTCTTAGGGGTGTGAGAGGACCAGGAGCACAGCACCTCTCAAGGAAATGCGCCACACGTGTCATCACAGATGGCACCCCCTCCATCCAGGCACCCAGCAAGGGCACTGCCCTGTGACTCCTGGGTGATTTCAGGGTCCCCAGCTATCAAGGGTGCTGGCGGCCCTCAGGACAGCCTCCATTCCTGCAACAGCAACTCTGCGCCTGTCTCCTGGGCCTGGGCTGCTGCCCTTAAGGTGAAAGGAGCACGTGAGCAAGGCAGGGCCTGCCCAGGGGTCCCGGATTGGGCTCTGGGGACTTCCAGCGGGTGTTTCTGGAAGCCCACTCTCTGGAGGTGGCACGGGCTCATGTCTGGCCCCTGGTGACCGCAAGGTGGCAGCAGTGCCGCATGCTTGGGGTCTGCAGGGCGGGCAGGGGTGGGGTTCCTCTCCCCAGGGCCGAGCCGGGGAGGGGTGGGGTGGCTGCCAGCTCCAGCACGGCCCCTCTCTGCCCTAGTTGCTGCTGCACAAGGGTCTTTGTCCCCAAAGCCAAACATCATACGGACTCGCTTGCCCTCTGCCTCTTCGGCCCCACACCTGCTTCTTGACTAATGGGGCTGGGAGCTCGAGTGGGAGGATGAGGGAGGGGACTGCACAGGACCCCAGCCCTTCCTTGCACCCGCTGACCCACAGAGTCATGGGGAGGATTTGATGAGAGGAGCCGGGGTGCAATTAACAGGAGCTCTGGGTGGGCACCCCCCAGCCCTGTCCCCGTTGTAGGAGCCCCCGAAGCTGCAGGCGCCTCCTACAAAGTGGGGTGTGCTCCCTCCTGAGGGGCGGTGCCCCACACACCTTCTCGGTGGGCACAGCGTTCAGATCTGTGTGCGTTCCCGGTTCTACCTATACATAGAAAAGCACGTGTTCACACCAACAACCGATTCTAGTCCAGCACCAGGGGTCCCGTCCAGCCCGCCCCTCCCACGGCTGCGACTTCCTTCTGCAACCGGAGAAACCTGGCTGCCATCATCTCGCCTGCGTTGACTTGCCTGTTCAGTCTCCCAGTAGCCGACGTCCTCCTCACCTTGCTGGGATCCCGACACACCTGGACGAACCCCCAGAACCCCAGCCCAGCCCCTCCTCACGCAGCGCAGGCTCCGACACCCCACTCCACTCCCACCTGCCCTGCTTGGCCCTGTCTAATGGCTTCGGGACAGGTCACCTCTGTAAAGGCCCTGTCTCGAAACGCAGGCAGATTCTGGGGTATCTAACACTAGGACTTCAACATTAATTTAGGGAGGAAACACTCAGCCCATAATGGTCAGATATACTGGTTACCTCTGGACCCCCTGGCCATTCTCCCAGGCACACCTGCTCTGGACGGAGTCCCAGGACAAAGCGCCATCACCCCTGACCCACACAGGCTCTGCAAAGGGTGGCCACGTGTAACACCCACCCTAACCCCACCCCCGCCTCTCTCCTGGTAGCGGTGCAAGGGTGGCTTGTAGCTCCATCCTTGGGCCAACCTGGCCTTGGGAACTCGGGAGGCACCAGCCACTGGGGCCAAGGGGAGGTCAGAATTGGGGGAGAGTGGAAGAAAGGAGGCCACAGGCGTCCAGAGAGCCTGGGCTGGAAGCTGTCCTCCTGGGCCCCACCCATTATGTTTTAGAGCAGCCCCACGGCAGTGAGCTGGCAGGGTTCACTTCTGCCCTGCCCGGGGCAGCACCACGCTGGCCCGGTGGCCCCACCAGTCCTCACTTCCCCTCTGACTCAGGCCTCTCCCTGCCCCTGCCCTAGGCCAGCCTGCAGCCTCCTTCCCCCACCGTCCAGGCTGGCTCTGTGCTAAAGCCCGCGCCTCCAGGCCTGACCAACAGAGGGGAGGAGCCCAGACCCACCAGGGACCCCATATCCCCTGTGGGTCAGAGGCTCAACAGCAAGGCCACTGTGCTGTCACAGACAGGGACATAGGCCCAGGGAAAGGAGGAGACTGCCTCAGCCTCCCACCCAACAGGGGTCCGAAAGGCTCCTTGTTTCAGCCTGGCCTGGGCAAGAGGCAGCTCCCCGCAACCCCAAGAGATCAGGGAAGGCAGCGGGGTCCACCTTCGTCGGGCCAGGGGCTGTGGGGGCCAAGCACTGGCTTAGAGTCAGCAGCCCCAGCTTCTGGCCCACACAGCCACTGACGCACTGTTTGATTTGGGGCAAGCCCTATCCTTTCTCTGGGACTCAGTTTCCCCATCCGTTAACCAGAAGAGTGAATTCCTTGATCCCGAGGCCTCTTCCCACCTTGCTATTCTACCTACTCAACCCACATAGTCCACGATCCTCCCTCCAGAAAAGAAAGTAAGGCAAGAAATCCTAATAACAGAGATGGGGACATGGGGTCCCCGGGCTCTTATCCTACTCTAGGACCCACAAAGTGGAGAACACCTGCCTGGCAGGTCAGCGAGAGAGCGTGGGAGGCAGGGGGCGCTGTGGGTCCCAAGGCCCTGGGCGGCCTCCTTGCTGGATGCCTGCTGGGAAGTTTGGCAGGCTCAGGGCAGGAGGGAAGTGAAACCCCAGCTGGGAACATCCTGCACCCCCGTTCCCCCTGGCCAAGGCTAGCCCCCGGAAATGGAAACGGGAAACAGATGGCCCTCTGAGGAGGAGGGCAAGGAGGCTGTACGTGCACCCTGCCCTGCCCTGCTGCTCCTGAGACAGAAAGGAAAGGAATCTCGATTTTACAGAGAAGTGATGTTCAAAATCGTCACTAACCAATCCAAAGTCACACAGCTGGGACGTGGACGGGCTCCCCGGAGTCCTCTTTTCTGAGGAAAGTGGGCCCTTGTGGGGTTTGGGGAGAGAAGCACGTCATTCTGGGGCTGGGGCTATGTCTGAGGCTGCTTTGGGGCCAGCAAAGCCACTCTGTGTGTATACATGTGTGTGTTTGTGTGTGTGTACAGCTCTGCACAGCCAAAGGTATGTGGCCCTAAGCCTGGGGGGCTAACCGGCACCATTCAGTCTGCAGGAGCTTCCTGGCCACCTGCAGGAGTCCAGGAGGCTGGCAGAATGGGCCAGCGTCCCTTTCTCAGGCCCAGAGTGGTGCAGAGACTTGGCCAAAGCCACACAGCAAATCTATGGCAGAACCCGGATAGATTCCAGGTCTTCTGCAGAACCCGCCCCACAGGAAGTGGGCGGTGGAAGGCAGCTGGAAGTCCTTTTGCAGAAACAGCTCCCCAGCACCCTTCCCCGGGTTCCCACAGGATGTTAAGCCTCAGCAAGTTGCAAACCTCTCGCCAAGGACCTCCTGGGCCACAGTTGTCCCCAGGACCCTGGACTTAGAAGTGCTTTTTTTTTTTTTTTTTGTCTACAGAATATTTTGCAATGCATCGAGGAGTTAATATTTTCCCTTTGGTGCACAGTAATCAGACTTGGTGACCGGTGTCCCGCATCAAGGCAGTTTCTCATTCTAGCCACAAGCATTCCTGGGGACTAACCCCGCCACCTACTCACCCAGCTCCGCTGGGCCCAGCCACTGTTTTGGGCCGGACCCTGACAGAAAAGGCAGGAGCTGAGGACAGCTGTGCTCGCCCCTGGCCAGGGCCTCTGGCCCCAACTGCATCACCCACCATCATTCTGGACCCCCGTGTCCACCGCTCTGCTCCCCATCCCACCCTACCCTGACCTCCACTCTGTAAACCCAGCCTGAGGGCAGGCTCCTTGTTTCGCTCCCATTTGTCCCACCCTCCCTGGCACTTGGCGGTCCTGGCTTTTTGACCTCAACTTGCAGTGGGACGCCCCTCTCCCTGCTCCCCAGACTCTCCCACCAGCAGCTCCACCCACGGATCAGCTGTCAATCAAGGGAAGACTCTGAGTTTTCTCAGATATTGCAGAGGAGGTGAAGGGCTCCAGTGGGGGTGGGCAGAGGCCCCTAGGTTCTGGCCCTTCCTCTATCTCTTCTGGTCCCTTTCCCCCCATGCATTCACCACTGGTCCCTCTACCATCCTGCCATTCATTCATCCAACACACATGCCAATCCAGTCATCCTTTTTTCAATCACCCTTCCATCCAGAGCCAGCATGGACATCTGCCATGAGCCCAGCAAGGAGCATGGTGGCACCAGCCGACAAGAGATAAAACGCTTTCTGTCTCCCTGCTCCCCCATCACAGTCCATGAGAGAAGAAAGGGACCAAGAAAGAGGGCAGTGGAGGGAGGGAGCAGGCTCCCCTCACCCCCTCCCAGGCCCTGGCAAAGCCCTGAAGTGCTAAGGGAGGATGGGAGGCAGGTGTCAAGTCCAATGTGAGACCGAACTTTGAGACTGGACTTTGTCACGTTTAAAAGTGACAGGAATGTTAACAAACCCGTCTGAGGGGTCACAAAGGCTGTCCACAGGAGGCTGGCCATAGTGGAAGGCGGTGGATGGCAAAAACAAAAAGATGTCACAGTCAGGTTTGTGAGCTTTGGATCTGTAAGTTTGGGGAGGGAGCTGGAGGGAGCCGGATCCTATGGTTCCAATGCCAGCTGGAAGAGGGGAGGAGAGCTCAGAGACAAGAGAGGGGAGGGGAGGGGAGAGGAGAGGAGTCAGGATGAAGCAAGCCCCCAGACTACCAGGTGGAGAGGGGTCTGAGAGATCCCGAGAGGAATTACTGGGCAACTGGCAGGGAAGGGAACAGCATGTCCTGAAAAGTTTAGAGGAACAGAGCTGTCGAAGGTTCCTTGTTGAAGTGTTTTCTGTGCAGGGCCTGATGTCACCCCGAGATCTTTAGGAAATGCTCTGCTCACAAGTATTTGTCAAGAGGGGGGTTTCGTGGAAATGGAGAAGAGGAGAACTTCCACGTCTGAGTCAGCGCAGTGGCAGCAAAATCACTCGGGCAGGAGGGGGAGCAGCGGTGGGGGGGGGAAGTGATGAAAACCTAAGCAGCCCCCCCCACCCCCACCCCCCCACCTACCCCCCCACCCCCGTCCCCAGGGGATCTCGAAACTCACCAGGAGGAGTTTGGACTTTTACTAGACGTGAAGTTGGGGGCTTAAGGCATCTACTCTGTCCTCCCGCCACTGGGCCCTGCTGCGATTTCCAGAGTCTCTGCACTCCGGGCACACGGGCTGCCTTTCACACCCGTTTCACGCCTGATCACAGGGCCTTTCCACCTATAGTAAGTAACCCCTAGAATGGCCCACGCTCCTCAACCCCCAGCTAACTTACTCGCCTTTCAGGGTTCAGCTCAGACGAGTGACTCCTGACGTCCTGACTAAGTCATTCATCCAACTTGGAACTCACCTCCCTGGGCACACCGACAAGGAGTATTGGGATAACCACGAGAAGACTTAGAGTCTACACCTCAGACCAACCGTGATGCGTGCGTGTCTCGGCGCTGGGCCCGCCTTCCATGAGCAGTTTCCACTTGAATCTTGAACAATTTGGGGGTCCGTCACGGGAGTGGGGTGGCCTGTTGAGCAGACAACCAACAGTGTCAGCTGTGTTACCATGCACCGCGTACTCTCCAAACCGCCCTCCTTGCAGAGGTTGGGGGTGGCTCTCAGACATTTCCAGAAGGTGATGGAACAGGCAGGAGCATGAATGAACTCACCACGTTTGGGGGCTGACAAGATTGGGGGCTACGTGAGGTAAAATGGAGCCTCCTTATTGCACCGCTTGTGTTTAACACACATAAACTGCAGGTCGAATCATGTTGCCTGAGACACACACACACACACACACACACACACACACACACACACAGCAAAACCTCCACCTCCATCCACAGCAGGTAAGGCTTTTGTCTCTCCCTTCCACAGACACCTGGCAAAGACCAGCACACAGCCGTAGACTGGTGGCGCCTTCCAGCTTCTCCTTGTGGCTCGTGGCCCGCCTTTGCACACCTCCCGTGATGGGACAGTTGCTATCTCCCATGGGAGCCCATTTCACCCGGCCAGCCCCACAACACTGACCCATCAGTTCAGTCATCACGTCCAAGTGGCATATTGTTTAATGGGACAGAGTTTCCGTTTGGGAAGAGGAAAGCGTTCTGGAGGTAGAGGTGGTGATGGCTGCACAACAGTGTGAGTGTCCTTGATGCCACTGAATAGCACCCGTGAAAAAGGTTAGAATGTTCAACTTTATGTTGCATATATTTTACCGCGTGCGCGTGCGCGCGCGCACACACACACACACACACACACACACACACACACACACACAGTATGCCACCTGTGGCCTTCACAACTCTCAAACTGTGGTTTTGAGTATTTTTTAAGTAACCTTTTTAAAGGTCACTTAAAAAAAAAAATCTAAATGGCAGTTTGTGGCAAACTCTGAGGCACACCCCCGCCCTCTTTAATCCTGATTTGCTTTCCTTCAGTCTTGTCTCCCCCGCCCAGAAATCTGGGCTCAGTATTTCTAGCTTCAGATCCTGCCTCTGCTCCTGCAGATGCAATAGTCACTGTGACCCTATCCTACTATGACCCTCTCCTGCTATGCACCTACTATGTGCCAAGCTCTGAGGTTGCCTCGAAGAGCGAGTCACAGTCCTTGTCCTCCCAGACACATAGGAAACAATCAGAATTTTTTTTTTTGGTAGAAACCCACAGAACTGCATTCTCCACGAATCTGGGTCCAGCTGCTTAAACACCTGTCGGACCGGCCCACGATGACCCATCCCTGAGGACCTCACTTGGGTGGGATGGTGACAGCTACACGGAACACCACCAGTCCCTGAACACTCAGCACAGGGAATGTTGGTGGGGGTGCAGCCCGTGGCCTCCTGGGAGTGCTGGGTGACACAGGGCAGCATGGGACAGGGAAAGAGAAAGGAGAGGAGAGCGAGGTTGGAGCAGCCTGACAGTTCCGGTGTTGGAGTCTAGGATCCTGTATTAGTTACAGGGAAGACATAATCAATCCTGCAGACCGTGTGGCTCAAACAATAAAAATCCCTCCTCGCACAGTCCCAAAGGCTGACAGTCCAGGCGTCAGCGGGTCTGGTTTCCTCGGAGGCCTCGCTGCTTGGCATGCAGGCAGCTTTCTCTGCGTGTCCCCACTGGTTTTTCCTCTGTGCCCGCTGCCCCCGGAGTCTCTCTGTAGATCTCTTCCTGTGAGGACATCAGTTACACTGGACTAGGACACCCTCTTCCCGCAGGGCCTCATTTTAACTTCCTCGTCTCTCTAAAGGTCCTATCTCCAAATACAGTCACATTCTGAGACATTGGGCTCAGGGCTTAATATATGAATTTGGAGGGGGCACAATTCCCGCCCATAACAGATGCTAAGGCGACCTTGACCTTCACCCCAAACTCCACAGGGGCACAAACAGGCCTTTCCAGTCAATCTGTTTCTCCTTCCTGCAGAGAGAGCTCTGAAGCTCAGCTCCGGGGAACAGGGGAGGGCGGCTGCAGGCGTCTGCCAGGAGGGAGAGAAAGGGAGAAAGTCCTCTTCCTCCATCTCCAGCACTGACCTTCTCACCCATGCTGTGCCACCCTCCCTATGATCCTGCTCCACCCCACGGGCATACAACACGTACCCCCAGCCAGCTGCTCAGGGGCAAAGTCAAGCCAAGTGACCTGTGGCAAGGCTCCTCCTTACTCTGGATGCAGCATAACAGGCCTCTTCCTGGAGTCCCAGCGTTCTTCCTTCCTGATGGGATAGTCCCGGACCCCTCAGCACCTTCACTCCCAGCGCTGTTTGAGTGCACGCTCTTGCAGAATGCTGAGGTGGTCCTTCCTCCCGGCCATCACTCAAACTAAAGTCATCACCCCTGCCCCCCACCCCAGTGATAAAAGTTATATTTATTATAGAAATGTAGAAAATATTCAAGGTACAAAAAGTAGAGATTTACTTTTACCTATAATTAGGTAAAAGACTCTAGGAGCCTTAAAAATATTTCTACACTTGACCCAGTCATTTTGTTCTTGGGTTCCCATCTAAATTCATCATTAAAAATGCATGAAACACTTTTTTTTTTTTTGCCTGAAGATGTTCCTTTGTTATTTACAATGATATGCAGCCTGGAGTGTGCCTCCCTGGAACCCCGGGTTCTTGAGTTAGGTGGGAACACCCTGACCTTTAATTTTCAAATGCCATCCCCTCTGATCTTGAAAGCTAAGCGGGGTTGGGCCTGGTTAGTACTTGGATGGGAGACCACCTAAGAAGACCAGGTGCTATAGGTGTAAAAAATAAAAAATAAGGGGTTGTAAACTGACAAGGTTCTTGCAATCTGTGAGGTCAACCAAGGGTTACCTCGTCTAAAAAAAAATAATAATAATAATTTTCAAATGCCAAGGTCCCAGCCCCCACCTCATCCTCAGGGTGCCTTCTCATTGTGGGGAGCTCACAGCCCGCAGGCTACCTGTCACTCTCATTTCTCGTTTCAGGAGCCCATTCCCTCATTCTCACAGAGCCCGGTCCCAGCCATTGGTTCAGAGCAGATTTTGACTGAGGTTTTGGGGTGGAGGTGAAACACAGTGCACACAGCACAAGAAGCTCCATGAAGTTTAACATTCTCCACTTTGCAAGCCCAGCCGCCATCTCTCGCCCCTGGAAATTTTTTCTTTCTTTTTTAATTTAAATTTTTTGATTAGAGTTGACATTCAGTATTATTTTTTATTAGTTTCAGGTGTACAGCATAGTGGCAGACATTTATATAATTTACGAAGTGATCCCCTTGGTTAGTCTAGGACTCACCTGGCACAATACATGAGTATTACCATACTAGTAACTATATTCTCTATGCTGTACTTCACAGCCCTGTGACTATTTCATAACTGTCATTTTGTATTTCTTAATCCCTTCACGATTTTCACCCATCTCCCCCAACCCACCCTTCCATCTAGCAATCACGAGTTTGTTCTCTGTATCTGAGTCTGTTTTTGTTTTGTTTATTTTGTTCTTACGTTTCCAGATATAAATGAAATCACATGACATTTCTCTTTCTCTGTCTGACTTATTTCACTTAGCATAATAGCCTCTAGGTCCCATCCATGTTCTTGCAAATGGTAAGAGTTCACTTTTTTTTTTTTATGGCTGAGTAATGTTCTATTGTGTATATGTACCACATCTCCATTATCCAATCGTCTATTTATGGGCACTTAGGTCGCTTTTACCACTCTGGACGTCTGACTGACCGTTTTCTCACCAGAGACCCCAGCTTCTCAGCTCAGCTGGGCTGTATTCTGACTCCCACAGGTTCAAGAACCTTTGTTTTTGAGGGTCTTTTCCTCCATTAAAAAAAAAAAAACATTGAAAGTCTGTAGTAGTATAAAGATTAATATATTCCATTTGGATTCATTATTCTATATTTATTATTTTTGTATTCTTTTTTTCCTTCTGATTTTAAAAGAAATTAAAATTAAATCATTTCTGGGTTGTCCTGGGCACAAAGCCTCCTTTGCCTCATGGAGAAGTCGTTTACCTGCCCCCCCCCCCACACCCAGCAACTGCGGAAGGTCCCTGGCCCCGAAGCCCCGCCTCCCTCAGCACTGTTCCGTTCTTAGCCTCCTGTTTCCTTCAAGACTTCAGAGCGAAGGGGAAGCAAGCAGCACGTTTTCAAAATAAGACAATTCTCCATATGAATCATGCCCCTCCCCTAGCATGTGAAAGCTCTGAGATTTATTTTTTGTTTGTTTGTTTTAGATACTGCTTATCTTTCTCTTTCATGGAGGGGGGGCGGGGGAGGAAGCAACCGGAAGGTTTAACAGTGGGGAGTGGGCATTCAGAATACTGTGTTTTGAATAAATATGTTCACAGAATGGATTTTTGTGCGGCCATTAAAGTGATGCTTACTTACAAAGGGCTTGTAATAATTTGGGAAAACACTTATGTTAAACAAAGGGGTAAAAAAGTAGAAAGTAGACATTATGATGGCAGCCATATAGAATCTGCATAGAAAAGGACTTAAAAAAAGACACCTATTTCTTAAGCTGTGTTCATATTCTTGTTCTTTGCACATTGTGTATATACTGTTTTGTGAGTATGATAGTTTAGCGTTTTTTTACTCCTAAAAAAACACTAGAATACTAATTGTCTCTAGGTGTGGCATTATCAGGCATAAATGCTATAAGGTGGCTATGTAGGAGTTATTAATTGGTAGATAAAAACGGATTATTTAACATTTGTATTTGGAAGTCAAGGATGATAATGGACCCATGGGGATGTCATTAAGTGAAGGGAGCTTATCTTTGTCCCTCAGTTTTAACATGGGGAAACTGAGACCCCATAGAGACACTAAGTGTGCACCGAAGTGGGCAGAAAGAAATTATCCCATTGTCCAAAGGTGACAACCCCCTCCCTGGCTGCTACAGCAGCTTCCTCGCTTGCTCCAGGCTATTTGTTGAGGTCCCCAGTGAGTGTTTTCCACTGCTAGGCTCACTGAAGCCTTCCAAAATCGACGCGCGGAGCTCAGAGAGGTGAAGAGGCAGGGGTCAGGGCATAAAGATCACACGGTCCCCCACGGCGACGGTGACCGCCTGGGGCGCCCGGCCTGGCTCTGCTGAGTAATCCTTTCCGCTGCGAGCACGGCTTGGCGTCTTTCCTGCCGAGTCACGGTCTCCGGCAGTTTTTCGCTGAGTCACGGTCCCGAGGTCTGTTTCGCTGAGTCACGCTTCCAGCTGCTGCCGCTTTAATCCCTTGGGCCCAAGTCCTGGCGGTCGGCGCCGCTGGGGCGAGCGGAGGGGGCGACTCCCTGGGGGCGTCACATCCCGGCCGACCTCTGAGTCCTGGCACAGCCAAACCTCCCCTCCGCCCTCCTCCCGGTGGTCCTCGGCCTGTCGTCCTCCCCATCCCTGTACTAAAGAGCTAATATTTCTCAGCGTCCCACAGGCCAGGCGCTGCGCTGGGGGCTTAGTTCAATCGCAGAGCCCAGTGGGGTGGCGTTGCGATCCCATTTAGAGGTAAGGATGTACTCAAACGCAGGGACAAGGGCAAAACACCGGCCTGAAGTTTCCCCAAACGACAAGGTCATGAAACAGGCTGCAAAGTGCAAAGAAGCAAGACCTGGAAATGAGGGGCTGGGTCTGGGTTGGAACCTGTGCGAATCGACGAAATTTGAATATATACTTTTCGTAAGAATTTGGGGATAAAAGGAGGTATGATGATGATGTTGATGTCTGCATCTTACTAACAAATGAGACAGAAAAAACTGGAGATTATACACACACACACACACACATATATATATATATACATATATATACACACATATATGTGTGTATATATATAATATATATATATATATATATATATATATATATATATTCCAGACAGAATAAACGATAAAACAGATGTCACAAACTTCTAAGAAATTTACTTTTTGAGAAAAAAATAAAATAAAGATGAGGAATCTAAGGTCCAAAGCGCCCAAATGAGAGCGAGGCTTGTCAGATGTTAGTGACTCCACCCTACTCAGAACCATCCAGAAATTTCTCGATGGGAAAAGACTAGCAGAATCATGGAAGGGGAGCTGGATGCAGCTCTCGGACCCAACGAGACAGCTGATGCTCCCGGATGCCCCTTTGTGCCAGGCCCCCTTCTGCACTTCTTACAGAGAGTAGACTGACTTAATCCTCATAGCATCCCCTTTGCGCTGATTCTGTCAGAGGAGGAAATAGAAGCTTAGAGGGATTCAAGTGCACAGATGTAAGTCATGGATACCGGATTTGACTACGGTTCTTTTGCTTAGTGTTCACTGCTTTAATCAGGCCACACTCCCTAGTGGAAGTGCCTTCATCAGGTTGAACCAGGTTCTGGAGCCACAGTTAGGCTGCATGCCGGCCAGGCCATCCTAGCATCGGAGCTCCCAAACTCTGCATTTCTGCCTGGTCTGGCCGTAGGTCTTTAGTCACCGGACCTGGGCTAATGGAGGCTAGACCGTGCTTGAGAAAGATGTTGCTCTTTCTACACTCCTTACTGCGTCAGGCTCAGGCTCTCTGAATAGCTGATTGTCGTAGATAGAACTCGAGTGTGCTTTAGAGACACACATACACATGGCCTGGAGTCTCAGGTGAGCTGTGTGACCATGGGAGGGGAATGTAACCCTGTTAAGACTCATTCATTAAATACATAGGGACTGCCTGCCTCGTGCCAGGCTCTGGGCATAGGAAGATGAACCCCACACCATCCTCGCTGCCTTCTGGAAGCTCACTTTTGGGGTAGGGGTAGCTCTGGGCATGGGGAGCTCAGTGGAGGACCCCATAAAATAAGGGGAAAACTTCAGGAAAGTCTGGGCCGAGTCTGTTTGTTTTAAAGCATTATTAAGATATAACTGACATACAAAAACTTAATGTATTTAAAGTATATTTTTTGAAGAATTTTAATAAGTATGCCGTGAAACCATTGTCACAATCAAGACAATGAACTTACTCACTGCTCCCCAGTTTCCTCATGGTTCTTCAAATCCTGCCACCACCTTCCAATGAGATAACCACTGATCTGATTAGATTAGCCTGAATTTTCTACAATTTTATATAATTCTATATACATCTTATGTACAATTTTATATAAGTGTAATTAGACAGTAAGCCCTTTTTTTGGGGGGGGGGTCGGTCTGGCTTCTTTTAATCAGCATAATCATTTTAAGATTCATTCATGTTGTTGCATGAATCAGTGGATCTTTTTTTTTTTATTATAGCTGAATACCCAGTGTATGTTCCATCACAGTTTGTTTATCCATTCACCTGCTGATGGACATAGGGTTGCTGCCATCCTGGAACGATTACAAATCAAGCCACTGTGACTATTCCCGTACAAGTCTTTGTGTGGACACGTGCTTTCATGTCTCATAGGTAAACACCTAGGGGCGGAATGGCTGGGTTGTATAGTAGGTATGTATTTTGCCTCTTACGAAATTGTCCAACTGTTTCCCAAAGTGTTTGTGCTTTTTTTTTTTTTTTCCCTCTGTCCTCTTACCTTCTCCAGCTGGGGTCCTGTTAATCAGCCTGACAAGAGACAAATTAACAAGACAGAAACAGTTTATGAACACAGGCTACTGCGCATACCCATGGGAGAAACAGTGATGAGTAACTAAAAGGAATGGTTAGAACTGGAGCTATATCTTAACAACGAACAAACAATACATTTGCAGGGAAGTGACAGGACAAAGAGGAAGCAAGCTGTGGCACCGGAAGATACGGAGGAAACTAATGGAGTGGACTGGGTTCATTTGGGAACATTTGCTGTGTCATTCCTCTGGGTTCCATCTCTGGGCTGATGAGAGTCTAGAGTTGTCTCAGGTGATTAAGAGTCTAAGCCCCTATGCAAATGAGGGGGAAGGCAGAGAGCTTTTTGGGCATTAGCTGTTTCTCAATTGTCTTCCACTCAAAATAACTCTATGCCAAAGTGGCATATTTTGGGGTGTCATATTGTGACCCCCTACAGTATCATGTTTCCACCAATAGTTAAGTGAAAATTCCAGTTGCTCTGTGTCTCGACAGTAGGAATTTTAGGCTTTCGAATGGGTATGTAGTGGTATCTCATCATGGTTTTAATTTGCTTTTCCCTAACAAGCTATGAACTTGAAGATCTTTTCATGTGCTTAATTAACATCCATAGGTCTCCTTCGGTGAATTCTTTAGACTTTAATCCTTAAAGTCTCTTCAGACTTTAATCCATTCTTAAAAATTCACATATTTGCCTTATTATTGAATCATATGCACTCTTTACATATTCTAGAGACAAGTCTTTTGTTGGCTACCTGTTTGCAATTATTTCCTCCTAGTCTTGGGCTTGCTTCTTGTTTTCATAACAGCACCTTTTGAAGAGCCAAAGGTTTTAATTTTGATGAAGTCCCATTGGTTGATTTTTTTTTTTATGTTTTGTGCTTTTTGTGTTGTATTTGAGAAATCTTTTCAAATCTAAGGTCACTAAGATTTCTCTTTATGATTTATTCAGTTTTATGGGTTTATCTCTTTCATTGAGGACGACAGTCTGTTTCTGGGCTGAGTCTTGAAAGATGACTAGCCTGGCAAAGGGGCAAGAGAGGGCATTCTGGTCAGGAGGACCCCCCCCCACCCCCGAGCAAAGGCCCAGAGCTGGATGTGCTCCTTGATAATTGGGGGTGGGGGCTAAGTATTTCTGAGACTGGCAAGTGTGATATAAGGGAGCGAGGGGCGTGAGGTCTTCTTGCCAGCGAGGTGGCCAGGGCCTAGGGCAGAGGCCCAGGAGTGCCAGGCTAAAGAACTTGCACTTTATCTCCAGGGCAATGGAGAGCTACTGAAGGGTGTCAGGCAGAAGCGTGGTGCTGTCACCTTATTTGTTCTATGAAATCTGTGGTGGGGGACAAGAGGAGGAATAAAACAGATACAGAGGGAAGGTGTCCCATCCTCAGCCGGGCCAGCCCTCTCCTACTCTTTTCGGCTCCCAGCCTTTCCCAGGAGGCTCATGATAAGTACCCTGTATTACATTTTAACATTTCCTGGTGACTATCTGTCTTACTGCTTCGGGGAGCTGTTCTATTAGGAACGTTCGTCTTTCATCTGTCACTGTGTGGCAGATATTTTCCCCGGGTCTGTCGTGGGGTTTCAACCTTGCTGACAACCCAGAAAGCTTCCGTGTTTTGCCGTCCAGTCTGAGGATGTGTTTTATGTTTTGAGCTTGTCCGCCTTGCTGAGGAAGGCTGTGCTCTGCTGAGACTGCACATCACCACTGGGGCCCTCGCCACCCTGCTAGGTCACAGGCATGTCCTCTTGGGTCTGTGTGGGGAGCAGTGGGGTCAGGATACGCTGTGTGACCCGTTTACCTGGGGTGCCCCCTGCTTGAGGATATCCAGGCGGGGGTCCCATGATCTCAGAACACCATCTAACTGAGGTAAGACATTCCCCCAAACACCCCCAGCCTCAGCTGGGGCCTCGGCTTTGCTTCACCATTAGAACCTTGGCAAACATGGCCCCTCCCCACAGCCCAAATCACTTCTGTTTTCCAGGCAGGCGGGTGGCTGGCGGCAGCCCTCGGCGCCCGCAACCGAGGAGTGCTGAGTCTGGATTTCCTCATTTCCCTTCTCACAGCTGCATTTCTGCTGTGTCACGGTTGGGAGGAGGGACTCGCAGAGACAAAGGGCTGGCAGATTTTGCTGAGTCACTAGCTGCTTCCTCAGCCTCCCTGGGGGTGGTAGTAATCGGTGAAAGGGCAGCTTTCATGGCAAACAGGAGGAAGCGAAACTTCTAGAAAAGGACAACAGCCTCCTATGTATCACATTCTTTGCAAGCCCTGTCCTGTACATCTCACAACTGATTTGCTGCCACCCACCCCCCCCACTTGCGCCCCGTTCTAGTAAACTGGCAATTCCATCTTCCAGTTAAGTCGAAGTGGAGTTATCCTTAATTCCAGTCCTCTCCCTATTCTGAAAATCTTGATGGCTCTGCCCTTAAAGTATGGATGGCCTAAGCCACGTCTCACCCCGTCCTGTCCAAGCCACCGTTTCCTCTCCCCTGATTATTGCAGTAGGTAGCCTCCCGCCCTTGCCTTCTTCAGTCCAGTCTCACCATTGATCCCTGCAAAACCAAAGTGAGATGGCATCACTCCTCCACTCCAAACCCACAGTCTCCCCTGCCCACAAAAGGTCCTTGCCACAGCCACCGGCCCTGAGGGCTCTGTCCCGTCTCTCCCTGCTCTCATCTCCTGCCCACCTTCTCCCTCTCTCTGTGCCAGTCACACTGACCTCCACTCTGCTGCTTTGATCCATTCAGGGGCCTTGACTTGTTCTTGATTTAGGGAGCCCTTTGCCCTCCTGCCCAAAACAAGCCCCCTCCCACACTTTGTAGCCAGCCAGCCTGACCTGCCCCTGATTTAACACTGCAGTCACTGGGTCCTGCTAACACTTTGTATCTCTCTGACTTCTGCCAATGTCTCTTCTGCCTCGGACAGGTAAATTTCTCCTCTTTTAAGGACTCAGGCGATTAGCTGGAGCCCACCCAGAGAATCCAGGATGATCTCCCTATCTTAAAATCTGTAATCTTCATTACATCCACAAAGTCTAATTAACCTATGCAATGGTAATAGAACCTATCCATAGGTTCCAGGTAATAGGGCATGGACAACTTTGGGGACTCACGATTCTGCCCACTACGGATAAACTCCCACCTCGTGGTTTGGTGGGGATGAAATGAGACCATGTTTGAGAGAATGCCGGCCCAGACCTCAGTGTTTCCTTCCAGTTTCCACCCACATTTGCCTTCCGTGCCCTCTGCCCCCTTTCTAGGTCATTTTCCCTACGTATCCAGACTTCCCCATTGGGATCCTGAGTGCGCATGCTCTGTCACGATGGGGCTTCTAGCCTCTCCTGCTTTGTATCTCCAGCGCTCATACAAGACGAACCCAGTCCAGCTGCTCAAGCGGTAGCTCTGGAAGGAAAGCCCAGAGAGTCTGGCGGGCTCTCTGACAGACCAAAGCTTTCAGGGAGGTAGTGCCAGGGCCCCTGCTGGGAGAGGGCAGAAGGGAGGAGCCCTGGAGGGCTCTTCCCAGAGTCTCCCCATTCGTCTCTCTCTACTGCTCCCGGAAGCTGAGGCTCTCTGCCCTGGGTATGAGGAAGACAGGCCTATATGCTTTCCTATTGCTGTCATGACATTCCACACACATAGAGGGTTAAAACACGCGAATTTATTCTCTGGAGCTCTGGAGGGTCTGCAAGGGCTGCAAGGCTGCATTGCTTTTGGAGTTCTAAGGGCAGTTTGCTTCCTCACCTTCTTCTCTAGCTTCTGAGGCTGGGTGCTTTTCTTGGCGCCCAGCCCCTAACTCCATCTTCAAAGCCAGTCTCTCTGTCCTTCTGCTCCCTTTGTCACCTCCTTTTCTGAATCTGTAACCCTGCAGCCTCCCTCTTATAAGGATTTTTGTGATTACATTAGGCCTGTGAAGATAATCCAGGATAATCTCCCTATCTCAAGATCCTTAATCACCTGTGAAATCCCTTCTGCTTTGTAAAAATAACATATTCACAGGCTCAGGGGATTAGAATGTAGACAACTCCTGGGGGGCCCTTAGTCAACAGACCATAGGAGGAAAAAGGATGCTGTTTGGATCATTCCCATTGCTTGAGGACAGGGAGGGGGAACACTCAGGAATCTGGATTGTCCTAGGGAAGGGCTGCAAGCTCCACAGTGAGACAGAGGGGAGAACCAGACCAACTGCTCCGACCTGGCCTCCTGTGTCCCCGGGTGGTCCTCGGGGGTGGGGAGTCTGTTCTCGCCAAGTCAGGGGCTCCCAGTTGGCATGAGGAGCAAGCCCGGGCTGCAAGCTAGAACACTTGGTCTTCAGAGGCTCTGTGTCCAATGGGGGTGCAGTCTGGGCAAGTCTTGGGGCCTATGCGCCCCCATGTTCAATAAGAAGGGATCAGATCCCATGAGCTTACCTTCTAGGGTTCCTGAATTGACAGGCTCTCCTCTCGATGAGAGGGCATGTATGTAGGGGTCAGGAGCATGGGCTATGGTGTCAAAGTGCCACGGTTTGAATCCTGACTCTGCCATCGCTAGCTGTGTGATTTGAGAAATCTACTTAATCTTGCTGTGCTTCAGTGTTTATGTGGACAAAATGGAGAGTAAAATGATAATATCTTGCAGGGCTATTGTCGGGATTAAATGAGATCTTGCACATAGTATTATACCCGATTTCGAGTCTCTATGCACACCAAGGAGCCGACACCGATGTAAGAACAACAGGGAGTTTATTTGCAGGCTCGAGCCCGGGCCGATACTGATACCAATACTGTAGCAGTGGAAGTATCGACCCCGACTTAGAGTTTCAAAGGGTTTTTAAAGGGTAAAGCCGCAAGCAGGGGAGTACTGCCGTGGCGTTACAGGATTCGTGAGTTTAATTTAAAACCTTTAAGGGGATTGGTTAAACTTCACGTGGAGGAAAAGAACCACAGGACAGAGAACTTGACAGGTGGGACTTTCAGATAATTTCCAAGAGGTCTCTGATTGACCAATTGTTGGGTGAGGCCAATTGTTGGGTGAGGTCAGCTGGTGGTTTTTCTTTTTTTTTAATTCCACTTAAGTTCAAAATGGAGGGTTTGTATCTAAGATGGAGTCACTTTGGTTCTACAATAGTAAGTGCTCAAGTTTGGCTAAAATTGCAGTTTGTAATTGTAGGTTGGTTCCAGCCCTTTCCGACAGCCTAGCAATGTTATCATTTTTACCAGAAAGAGATCTGTGGCATTCATTCATTCATTCATTCATTCTTGATTATTTGCTACCTGCCAGGCACAGTTCCAGACTCTGGGGATTTACAAAACAAAGCAGGCAAGGTCTCTGCCCTCCTGGAGCTTCCATTTTAAAGAGGCCATTGGTTTCTAATAGTCTTCATTTCCAGAAAGTTCTTGGCAACTCTTTTCGAAATCATCTGGCAGCGACAGTTCTGACTGTAGAATGAGCCTTTCCAAGACAATCTTGGAGGTGCCCTCTGGATTGAAGCGGAAATAACTCTGGCTTCTCTTACCCTCTGCCTCATTCTGAGAGATGATACCCCACCTCAAAGTTTTGAAATCTTTGTTTCAGACTGCCTGGCACCCTTATCTTAACCTCTCTGCCTCAGTTTCCTCATTTGTAAAACAGAAGATAATAATAGTACAAATCTCAGGGAGTTAGTATGAGGATTCAATGAGTTAATCCATATGTCTAGTACAGAGTATCTGGCACACAGTAAGTGCTCAGTGAATGTTAGCTCTTAGTATCGTTATCCTTGTTCATAGAAGCAAAAGGTGGTTCTATGGTTTACGCAAAGGACAAAATTCTTTGCTATGGCCCATCTATCTGGGAGGCTCAGCAGCCCCCAGGTCATCGGATTGATTTGTTGACTGAAACTCAGATCAGTGACCTTGGAAGAGGGTGGATCGTGGGCCAGAACTCTGACCTTGGATTGGATGGACCTACTGCCCACTTGTAACTGCCTAGTTCCCCCAGACTGTCTCTAAGGATCAAAGACTCCTGATGTGCATGAGTGGAGGGGATCTCAGGACCCTGCCAGCCCAGTCCCCCAGCCCGGGAATCCATGCCTGACGTCCTCCAGCTGTCCTTGCGTCCCTTCAGAAGTAGGGTGCTTGCTACCTACATTTCCAAACATCATCCTTGTAAGGAGCCAAATCACCTGTTCTTTTCTTTTTCTTTCTTTCTCTTTTAAATTTCAAACCCAGAAGTGTGGCATTGAGAAGGGACTAGAGGAACTGTCTAGTGAGTTTGTTCTGTCATCTGGGCTCACCAGTAACCGTATTTCCCCGTGTCCTAAGGGATCAATCTCATGCAGAATTAATTCAGATCAGTGAGGGCCAAATCTGGTCCCCGCCGGAAGGGGCTACTGGCCATAAGATGAGCCGGACCTGACGAGCCTTGGAAGGGCACCCTACATGCAGCAGGGAGATAGTTTGTATGACAATCACCTGTCCTTGTCAAGTTGTGTACCAAATCCTAAGAGAGCCTGGAGGCGGCAGGCAGAGTCTTGGACTCACCTGGGATTTGGTTCCCAATTTCCTGCTTTATGTGTGACCCTGGGCATGCCACTTCATTTCCCCCCCAGCCTCGGTTTCCCCATCTGTAAATGGGAATGATCTATGCCACAGGATAGTTGTAGGGATGAACCATGAAAACAGTGTAGTCTCCCGCACTTAGTAGGTCCTCACATAACAGGCCCTAACTCTCTAAAGGGAGTGTGAGTAGGCAGGCTGTCAGCAGAAGGTCTCAGGAGGAGGTGACTTTTGGGGAGCACGCTGGGGAGGGTAAATCCAGCTTTGAGCAGCACTGCCTCCCAGCTCCCTGGAACCCTCCCATTCCTAGGGCTCTCCAAGTCCGATCCCTGGATGGAGGGTTCTGGAAGGGGCAAAATCACACTGTCTGCTACGATTTCCAGATGAGTCTTTTTTTTTTTTTAAAAAAAAAAGCTTTGTCTTCCAGGGCTCGTGTGACCGCCCCCTCCCCCCGCCGCCCTCGCCGGCTGGGGGCAGGCGTGGTCTGCCGGTCTGGGTGTTGCAACAACGCCAGAAAGTTGAGATCAGCTGTTGAGTGGCGGCACGTGACCCGCCCCGGGGATAAATGGAAGGCGCGACCTGGCTCTCGGCACAGTCACTCGCCTGTCTCTTTCCAGCCCGTCTTCAGACGTCGGAACCAGATCCGAAGCCAGCACCGAGCGACCCTAGCGCCGGCCGGATGGAGCGCCCGCAGCCCGACAGGCAAGCAAGCGCAGTGGGGCGGGTAGGGGGGAGGCTGGCCGCATGGGTTGGGGAGCCCCTGCGGTCCCGACCCGCCGGACAGAGCGAGAAGCGGCCAGTCCCTTGGGCTTGGGAGTCAGGACGAGCTGGGTTCTAATCCTGCCTGAGCCCATGCGGGGCATTAGAGAGACGAAAGTTGATTTACATGCCTGGCTCCCTGGCCCGGGGGCGGTTGACTTCTGGGAGTGTTGCTTTGTTTTGGGTATTGGAACTTTGTGAGTGTGCTTGGAGGTGCCCTCTGCTCCCTTGGGAGCCTGGGTGAGTGTGTGGTTTTATTTCCAGAGCCCACTCTTGGCAGAGTCCATCTCTCAAGAGCCATCAAAGCATCACCGGGACCACTGTGTCCCCATTTTACAGACGAGGGAGGCAGCTAGTGCGGGGTGGCCAGGCTAGCAGGTGTCAGAGTTGGGATCTGAATCTTGGGGGTTCGTCCATGTGCAAGTCTGGCTCCTTCCCTTCTGCCACGAATTTCATCTGCTCGTACAGAACAGGGGATGATATTTCTGGAAGGAGTGCGGGAGAGAAACCAGAGATGAGAATTATGTGAGCGGTGTGATAAAGACACATGGCAGACGTACTTCTGGAAAGAAACTTTTTCTCAGGCTTTTTAACCCAAATGCTTTTACGATGAATGAGCATAACATCATAGGGGGTTGTGAGGTTTGTGCCTGAAACCTCAACAGAATAAATGGATTAAATCTTGGGTGTAAAAGCACGTCACAGCAAGTGCCGTGTTGAATCCGAACGCTCACCCTGCCCTCTGCTGCTTCTCCCGGGGTTATGCTGCCTCCTCTCCTCCATGAGAAGAACTGCGGCTAGGATTTCCCCATGGGTGTGGGGACTGTATTATATAGGATTTTAGTTAGGGAAGTGTGTCGATGGGCCTGCATCTTAAGGTAAATGGGGATGTGGCATACGTATTAGATGGGAGGCCGGACTTAATTCTGCAGAGAAGCCCGAGAAAGCCAGAATCTTTTGGAGGCCTGCCAGCAGGCGAGCGGCGGCACCCTCGGTGTCGGGAGGAAGCCTGCTCACAGTCACTCCGTCTCTCCTCCCCCTGCAGCATGCCCCAGGATCTGTCCGAGGCCCTGAAGGAGGCCACCAAGGAGGTGCACACCCAGGCGGAGAATGCTGAGTTCATGAGGAACTTTCAGAAGGGTCAGGTGACCAGAGAAGGCTTTAAGGTATGTGTCCTGATGAAGAGTATGACAGGTATGGGTGTGCACAAGGCTCAGGCCAGTGCTTTTAGTGGTGACTGGGACGAGGGATGCTCAGGGCCCAGATGGGCATAGCTGAGAGGGTCATTTGACAGATGATGACATTGAGGATCAGAGAAGGGAGGTGACTTACCTAAGGTCACACAGCAGATTCACAGCCTGCTGTGCGGTGCTGTGGAAGGGCTGGGGCGGTAGTGACGTCAGCTGAGCTCCTGTTCCACGCTGGGCATGCTATGCATTTGTTTTCTGATTTGGGCTTCAACCCTGATCAAGAAGAAGAGAGGCTCGGAGAGATGAAGTAACTAGCCAGTAAGTTAAGTGGGAAAGGCCCAAACCGAGCCAAGGCTGGTCTCGTTTCAGAGCTCGTGCTCCTGATGACTTAATTCTAATCTGCTTCCTGAAGGCAAGGGGTTGTGGGGCTCTGAGCCCCAGCACAACCTTTTCCTCACAGAAAGACTGTGGACACGTCACCTAACCTTTCTAAGAGGTCAGAGGCACCTTTCCTTCATCGGTGGAGAGAGCTTTCCACGGCAGGGTTTTCTGAAGCACTCACCTTGTGCTAGGCATTGACTTTGCTGTTTCCCAGCACTGTTGTGAAATTCATGCAAAGAGAAGAGAGGCACTTGACAAAGAATCAGGCTGAACGGAGTGGGTGGGGGCGGAGGAGCCATATCCCACCACTCCTGACCCTCCCCAACACCCCCATCTTTGCAGTAGGGGTGCTTCCCCATGTCCAACCCAGAAGGTGCTCCCGTGAAGGGAGATTTAACATGTAGCTCTAAGGGAGCTGAGGTCCTTGGCTACATCCTGTGGGCCCTGGGTCTAGCCCTTGCCCCGTCTTCATTCTCCTCCCTGACCCCAAAAGATGACATATACCCAGTTGCTGCGATGTGGCCGGAGGCAGCGGGAGCTGAAATATCCCATCACTGGCCATCATAGAGTTAGATCTCGCCTCTAAGCCGCTGAGTTCAAAGTCCCAGAGAGGACCCAGGGTTCACTTGGATTATGCTGAAGGAAGTGGCATTTTATCGCCAGACTCTGATTTGCATGCTGAGTGCCAGGCTGTGCCTAGTGCTTTGCCTGTGTCATCCTACTGGACCCTCACACCAAGCCCATGTATAGTGTGGTCGGAGAATCCCCTTTGCAGGGGAGGGAGCCAAGGTTTGACTTGCACAGTCGCTCAGACCTCACATCACCCAGAGAGCATGTGTGGCTCACCCACAGTCACCCAGGTGCCTACTGGACAAGCTGAGCTTATAAGCAGATCGGTCACACTCAGCAGCCCAGCCTGTTCTGTACCAGGACGTCTGGCTTTCTGCTCCTTTGAGACATGGGGCTTCTGTGAAGGTTTATAACCCGAAAACCTCAACTAAAAACTTTGTCCTCCTCAAAACTCAAACTAGAATATTAATGTGTAACAGAAGTAACCTGAGCCAAGGTATGCCAGGCCTGTCCGCTTCCCCCACCCCAGTTCAGCACCCAGAGGTTAAAGGCCAGAGGCTTTTGTCTCCTGTCAGCGCTTTCACTCCCCTGCCTCAGAGCCAGGCTGGCTCCCTAGCAAGGCTTGGGCTTGACTCGAGTTCCATTTCTTAACTAGCTGTGCAACCTCAAGTGCCCATATCCTCCCTGAGCCTTGGTTTGCTTTGATGTAAAACGGGGATAGCAACTGTGTTGGATTTTTATGAGGATTAAGGCCACGTGTCTTACCCAGTGAGATAAAAAGGTTTTAGGGTCAGAGTGTACATGATCGAGTGTTTCTCGTGTGACACCCCTTCTGGCTGCTGCTGGAGGGGCCAGCAGGAGGTGGGTGCCCAGCCTGGGGAGGGGACGAGGGCAGCAGTGAAGGGGCTGCATGCATGGGGGTGGGTCTCTTCCGCCGGCCTGACCTGCTCGCTCTGGTTTTCAGCTGGTGATGGCCTCCCTGTTCCACATCTACGAGGCCCTGGAGGAGGAGATCGAGCGCAACAAGGAGAACCCAGTCTACGCCCCCCTCTACTTCCCGGAAGAGCTGCACCGGAAGGCCGCCCTGGAGCAGGACCTGGCCTTCTGGTACGGGCCCCACTGGCAGGAGGCCATCCCCTACACGCCCGCCATGAGGCGCTACGTGCAGCGACTCCACGAGGTGGGGCGCACGGAGCCCGAGCTGCTGGTGGCCCACGCCTACACCCGCTACCTGGGCGACCTGTCCGGGGGCCAGGTCCTCAAGAAGATTGCTCAGAAGGCCCTGGAACTGCCCAGCTCCGGCGAGGGCCTCGCTTTCTTCACCTTCCCCAACATCGACAGTGCCACCAAGTTCAAGCAGCTCTACCGCTCCCGCATGAACTCGCTGGAGATGACCCCCAAGGTCAGGCAGAGGGTCATTGAGGAAGCCAAGACTGCATTCCTGCTCAACATCCAGGTGAGGGTGGCTGCTGCCTCCAAAGGGAGTTTCTCTTACGTCAGGGGAGGGGGCAGAGGGTCAGTTACGTGCAGGGGTGCAGGCGCCAGCATTCCTGTTCTGCCGCGGAGTGGCTGGGTGATCTTGGGCAAATCCCTTCATCTCTCTGTACCTCAGTTTCCCCATCTGTAACATGGGGATATGGTCATCCCTACCTCTTACAGTTGTCGTAAGGATTAAATGAGTTTATACCTGTAAAGTCCCCATAGCAGGGCCTGGTGCAGGGTCGGCCCTCTACCATCAGTTACTGTTTTTATGGGGGCGTGAGTGTCACGGTTGTCGCATTTGTGACAGCACTCACATTTGTGTGTGTGCTTGTGTGTAGCCAGGTTGGCACTGCGCCGGTTACAGGTGCCACAGACGTGGCCTCTGCTTTCCGGGGCCTCGGCCTAGCCAGAGAGTCGGGATGTATCTTTCTACAAGTGTCTCAGGTCCAGGGGGAAGGCGGGTTTTGAGAAAGCTTAGAAGGATGAACTCTTGGGTGGTGCTGGGAGGTGGCGTTCGGAATGGTTCCTCAGCACCCGGATGTTGTAGGTTCCTGTTGCACCCCCCATACCTGGAGGCACTATGGGGACCAGGGCTCCTACTTCATGGCCTCTGGCTCCCTGCCCCCAGCCTTGGACCAGCAGAGACTGGTCCAAGCACTCGTTAGAAGACAAAGCCCCCATCCCCTGTAACATCGTATCTCTTAAGCCCGGTTAAAGTACACAAACGTCCAATGTTTTTCTTATGATTTTGTTATGTCCTCAATATTTGACAACAAAACTTCAGATTCCACTGCTGTCTGGGGCCTAGCGCCATCCCTCACTCACGGAGATGGGTATGTGTGTCTTCTGTCTTTCAGCTGTTTGAGGAGTTGCAGGAGAGGCTGACCCGAAAAGCCGAGGACCAGAGCCCCTCGCAGGCAACAGGGCTGCACCGGCGGGCTGGCAGCAGGGTGCAAGGTGAGGCCCTCTGGGGAACGGCGTTTGCTCTGGGCTCCATTGAGGGGGCACCTGGCCCAGCCGTCTGACTTCAGTATTTCCTGACTCTTCCGTCTTCTGAGGGGTGTAAATGAGAAATGGGGTGCAGGCAAAAAGACACGGACAGGTCACCCTTCAGTGTGTGACTCTGGGCAAGCCATGTAACCATTCCCTACCTCAGTTTCCCTAAGTCCAAAACCAAGTGCGGTTGAGCTAGTTCTAGTTCATGGGCTCAAAAGTGGAGACTTACACACAGAGGAACCTGGGAAGTCAGGGGCAAAGTCATCCTCTTAACTTGGGTTCCTTTTGGGGCCCTTTAATACTTCCTGAGATGCCTTGATGCGGGACCCTTTCTAGCTGTCCCCTGCCATGGGACGCTAGGAAGACATGCATACAGCCTCTGGGTCTTGTCGTGAGTTAGTCCCTCCCACGTGTGCCTCAGAGAGTTATCGAGGCTGTGACTGTGCTGAGAGAGAAAACCTGGGAAACTTCCCAAAAGACCAGAGTGCTCCCCAAAATGATGCTCGTTGAGCCCACACACGCGGGCGGGTGTGTGGCTTTGGGAGTGGCGGGGAGTAGAGAGGTGAAGCTCACCACCTTCTTGGCAGCTCCCATCAAGCTGCCTTTGCTCCTGGTGCCACGCTGACCCACCTGCCTGTGGCTTTTCCACGTGCCGCCAGGACCACGTGGACCCCTCTGTTGGTGGGATTGTGCTTCGGAGCATGGGATGTGGCCAGTCCTCATGGGATTGGCTACCTGGTGGAGTGAGGCGATGTTGCCCTGAGGCACCAGTTCTCAAAGCCTGGTCCCCTGGAGTCCCCATGGTCTCAGTGTGGGCTGGCTGAAAAGGGAGGCGTTAGACAGCTTGGAGAAGCAGTCAGCTTCCTGTCTTTGGAGGTATTCAAGCAGTGCCTAGAGGGCCACCTGGCATTGGGTGGGTCTGTACTAGAGACTGCTGAGGCTTCTCTGCTGTTTTCCTGTGGTGGGAGACGCCCCACCTCTGTCCACCTGTTGTTGACATTGACCCCCTTTCTCTTTCAGTCTCGACTCCCACGGAGACTCCCAGAGGGAAGTCCCAGCTCAGCATCCTCTCCCAGGTGCCGCTTGTCCGATGGGTCCTCACCTTCAGCTTTCTGGTGGCAACGGTTGCCATGGGGCTTTATGCCATGTGAATGCACGTGTACTGGCTCCCGGGGCCATGAACTCTGTCTAGCGGAGGGTCTTCTTTCTAGAGGAGGAAATTCTCAGCTGGCTTCCTTCCCTTTGGGCATGGGGGCCTGCCAGCCCGCCGGCGCCCCCTTCTTCTCTAGAAAGGAGAGATTCTCCCGTGTCTTCCAAACCAAAAGCACATCCAGCCGATGACCTGACCTTCCAGAGTGGGACGAGGGGTCCTGCCCAGCCCTCAGAACCCACCCCCTCCCTTCCCCCGTTCCTGCAGCAGAGCCCAGAAGATGTGGCCAGAAGTAGCAGCCATCTTGAACCTCCAAACACCCCGGGTTTGCGGTCTCCTTGTTGACGTGCCAGGACTGCTTTCCCTGTGGGCCGTGGCAGTTTTCATATAAATGTGCCAAGATGTTGTGTCTTGTGTCTGTCTTGTTTTTGTTGGAGCCACTTTTTGTTTCCGGCCCAGCCTGGACTGTGGCGTTCTGTTGTATTCCGTTGTTTTTATAGCAGGGTTGAAGTGGGCGGGGGGTGGGGGAGTGTTTAACAGCACTGTGGCCTTGGTCCTTGACTTTTGTGTAAAATAATAAACTACATTGCCTGATAGTAACTTGAAGTGTTTTTCTTGGGCTCTGTGACCCTTGGGGAATTGACCTTTTCTTTACTTATGTCTTGAGTGTCTGGTGGGGAGCAGGGGTGAAGGTGCAGGTGGCAGGAGCTCGTTTTGGATGTTGTGCTCTGGAATTTGTGGAGGGGTGAGCTTTAAGCAGTTGGTGGGTGAATCTTTGTAGTGAACCCTGCTTGATGCAAGATTCACCTTTACTGAGGATGGGGTTGCCCTGTTAGGCTGAAATAAGCAGATTCTGGGATAAAATTTATGAGTCCTGTGCAGTGAATCTTAGGGACTGGAGTTAGAATACTAGGTTCAAGTCCCTGCATAGCCCTGCCTTTGAGGTTGGTCAGTAACCTCTCTGGGGGCTCAGTTCTGTCACCTGTACCATGAATTCAGTGAGGTGTCCCTCACGTGCCTATCTTGAGGAGCAGATGAGATGCATGTAAATGCCAGCATTGTACATTAGCTCCTATTATGAAACAGAGATGAGGATGTTGTGATTCTTGCTTAATGCCTCTTGCACCTCACCTCATGTCATCTCATTTAATCTTTACAGCAAATCTGTGAGGAGGGGAACCACGCTGAAGGGCAGGAAGGATTGAAACCAGGTCTGTCCAGCTCTAAAACCCAAGCCTTCTCCCCAAGTCAGGGAGGTCACTGGAAAATTTAAAATGCAAGCTCCCGATCTGGGAATGTGAAAGCCCCTTGCTGAAGGTGTACTCGGGAAGTCAGGGGACAAGGTGAAGTTTCCTTAGACAACTGATTGTGAAGACTGGGAGTCAGGAGGTCCTTTGTCTCTGGTCCTGGCTTTGTCACTAAGTCTGGAACTGTGGGCAAGCCACTTCAGGTTTTCTTTTTTTACTGGCAAAAAGAGAACAATATACCTACCTCCCACAGCTAGTAGGAGGATCCAGGGGTGTCCAAACAGCAGTCTTTGGATGCTGGCATCAGAATAAACGGGGGAATCCTGGGCCTTGCCCTGAGAGGTTCTGATTCTGAAAACCTGGGGCTGGATTTTGGAATCCCATTTATAACAAGTTCTCAGAGATTCTGAAGTGCAACCACTGTTCATGGGTCTGTGTTGGCAACAAGTAGGCATTCACGTAGGAGCAGCTATAGCTCTTCCCACACTGGACCCAGTTTCCAGTTTTCTGTGAGGGCAGCATGGAGAGTCATTGTTCATAGTGACAAAGTGTTGTGACCGGAATAACCAGACACAACCTGAGTGCTCTGATATTACAGGCAGGTTATTAGCCGGCGGCTGTCCTTCCAAAGGAGCAGCCCTGAAACATAAAGGTACAAGGGTTTTAAGCCCTAAATCCTATAAATCATTCTGTCTGAACACAAAGGTCTATTTTTCTTCTATTCTCTACCTGTCGACCCACAGGTTGTGCAAGCGGGGGCGGGGAGGGGGTACGGAAGCAGAAAGCGTACTATTAAAATGTTAGGTTCCCAGGGGTAATAGTCAAACAATAACTTTTCAAGCAGGCAGGTGTCCAGAATCGAGACGTGGCAATTAGCACGTAGGCTCTTAACCTTAACCCATTACTACATCTTTGTGACCTTTTCAGTAGCACATCATCACAAAAGGAAGGAATGGAGGGAGGGGAGAAACTCTTGAATTCTAGTAATAGGAAAATGGCTGAAAAATTTGCATTCTACTCACACTATGGAAAATAACTTAAATAGAATGAGTTAAATCTGTCTCAACTCAGATGGACTACCATGAAGTATTAATGAGAAAAGCCAGTTTCAGATTCACTTGATATAATTTTTATACATTGTAAAAGTACACACTGTAAACACTTTCTGTAAATATGTTTGAGTGAATGTGGCAAAAATAAGTTTCTAGTTCATATTAGGGGGTGGGAAAAAAAAAGATGAAGCAGCCCTTGTTGCTGCTTGAGAACATGTCAAGTTCTGCCAAATCTTCCCATTTTTCAAACTACGTTGGGTGTTTGGTCGTGAATTTTAGCAAATTGTAAGCATTTCCAAATAATTTAAAATCTTCTACAATTAAAAAAAATCCCCATTTAGGTCTAAGAAAATATACCTGAGTCCCGGCTTTGGGACGATTTTGGCCCCAGAGGTATTAGGGAGACCTGAGGTGTCTCGCATCTAATTGGTCTCCAACTTTTGGAAGAGTGTAATAGACGGTGAGAACACGGAGCAGGGGTGCAGGGGGCCGCGTCCTCCCAGCCGTTAGGGGGCAGCGAGGCAAGCGTGCACTTAGGAACCTACGGCTTCTGAACCCCTGGTTCCTTAACCCCGTGGCTCTGAAAAGGGTCGTTCTCCAGCGCGACTTTTAGAAAGGTTGGAGAAGAGTGCATAAGAGTCCTCGACAAGTCCGCGCCGGCCCTAGGCCCGCTCCTCCGCCATCTTTGCGCCCGGCCCCGGCCCCGGCCCAGGCCCCGACCCCGACCCCGACCCCGACCCGCTGTCAGAAATTTCGCGCCAAATTGCCCGGCACACAAAATGGAGCCCGGAAACAGATCGAGAGGCCTGACGTCATGCACTGCGCAGCCAATCCGTTTCCGCTGTGGGTCCAGGAGGCGGGGCTTGAGGGCGCAGAACGGTCCAATCGCTGGTCGCGGGGCCCTGGCCAACCAATGAGGGTGCAGCGGCCTCTGCGTGCGAACGCGGCGCCTGGTTTTCCCCGCGAAACTTGGCGGCTGAGTGTGGCAGTGCCTGTCTCTTCTGGTCCATTGGAGTTCAGGGAGAGGTGAGGCCAGCGATACTGAGTAGTGGGGGCCCAGACCCGGGAGCCGACACCACAGAGGGTCGGCAGGCGTTTGCATTTGGGGGCATAGTAAGGGTGGGCAGAGATCTGTCCTGGGACAACTGGGGTCCCCCACCCCTGAGTCGGAGTTGGGATGGGACACACTCGCCTCTTTTTTGGAGCCGAGGCGTCAGGACGGAGGGGAGGCCGCGCGCTCCCCCCATTCTGCTCTAGCTCTTTATCCCCGCGCCAGGTACAGTCATGTCGGGCTTCGACGACCCCGGCGTTTTCTACAGCGACAGTTTCGGGGGCGACACCGGGGGCGATGAGGGGCAGGCCCGCAAATCGCAGCTGCAGAGACGCTTCAAGGAGTTCTTGCGGCAGTACCGGGTGGGCACCGACCGCACCGGCTTCACCTTCAAATACAGGTGCGTGTTGCAGCGGGGCGGGAGGGGAGATGTGCCTACAAACTCCTCGGCTTGAGGAGCTGCGCAGAGTCGTTTAGTGGCATCGACAGTCGGGGCACAGACGGGGAACCTGGCCGAGGTGAAGGAGCCTGTCCCGGGTCTAAGGATGATTTTGGTCCCAATGGTATTTCATCAGCCCTGCACTCATGTAACATATCATTTGTTATATTTTATACTTGAAATTATCTTTTGAGTAAGTCACCTGTTGAGTGGGCCACCACCAACAGCAACTAGAGCCCTTTGGTTCTTTTTCCAGGTCCTATTTGTTTCTTATTGTTCTTCCATGTAATGTCAGAGATATCAGGTAAACTCAAGTTCTCTCTGGGAATGGCAGGTGAAGTGGGAGTTATGACTTACTTCACTGAGTCATTCATTCCAATCTTGTAGCCTCTGTTGACTGAGCACCTGCTGCATGCCAAGCACTGTTCCAGGTGCTGGGCTCCAGCACTGAATGAGCTGGCCAGGATCTCTGCTCCTAGTCACTGTACAACCTTTGATGTCATGCCAAATCATCATAGGCCCTTCAAGTGCAGAGGACATGAGTTTGCAGATCTAGGCTTGGATGGAGCGGCTTCCAAGTGACAGTATCTCTGGGCCTCAGTTTCTTTATCAGTAAAATGGGTAGTAAAATGGGCACAGCCATTCTTTCCGTTTATTCCTGTACCAGCTGACATTGATCACCTGTGTGCCAGGTGCTGTGCTAGTTACTGAGCTACAAACCTGAAAAGATTTATACTACTTGCCCTTAAGATGTCAGTGAGAGCAAGGCAGAGACCAACAAATAAATTATGAAGTGATCATCATCTCAAAGGAATGTAAAAGGAGTTGGGGGAGACTTCCAGGGGAGCCAAAGTTTGAGGTCACCCTTGAGCTGAGGGAAGAGTTGTGGTGTGGCACACATTCCAGATGGCAGTCGCATGGGCAGATGTATGGGGATGAGGCCTGAGATGAGGCTGGGGAGCAGCCTCTGTATGGGTCTGTGGTCGCAAAATGTGTTTTTGGGAAAGTAGTCCCATGAGATGCTCCGGAAAGAGTCTGTGGTGGTTGACAAGACAGACAAGATGTTTCCTGCTCACTGTCTCCAAAGTCAGAGGTGTGTGCCTTGTTAGTTTCCCAAGAGAGCCCTACAGTGAAAATTGATTTGCAGTGAGAGTCTCTCAAACTGACTTGTATGCAGAACCCTGTCTTTGAGCATTGAAACGTCCTTCCATGGAGCTTTCTCTGGAGGATACCTCTGCTGGTGGTAGGGATCCGTGCTGGGTTAAACCACCTGGAATTCGATGTGTGTTTGGGAAGAGAAGTGGTGGAGCAATGGTAAGGGCTGATTCAGAGTGCGGGCGCACCTCAACCATTGTTGATTTCCTCCTCTCTGCTCCCTTCCCTGCCACCTACCCACTCCAGAGATGAACTCAAGCGGCATTACAACCTGGGGGAGTACTGGATCGAGGTGGAGATGGAGGACCTTGCCAGCTTTGATGAGGACCTGGCTGAGTTCTTATACAAGCAGCCAACCGAGCATTTGCAGCTGGTGAGTGGGACCCTTTCTCCGACCCCCTTGGGTTTAGCCCTACTGTAGTTACTAACAGTTTGTCCCCTTCCTCCTCTAGCTGGAGGAAGCTGCCAAGGAGGTGGCTGATGAGGTGACCCGGCCGCGGCCTGTTGGTGAGGAGGTGCTCCAAGACATCCAGGTCATGCTCAAGTCGGATGCCAGCCCATCCAGCATTCGTAGCCTGAAGGTGGGTTTGCTCAGAGGCTACTTGGAGGGTGGCAGTGGCTGTCGCATGGTGCAGAGGGGCTTTGGAGACAGACACACTTGCATGCCAGCTATGTGATCCTGAACAGCTCACTCGACCTCGCTGAGCTTGTTTTCTCTGTAAAATTAACTCATTGGACAGATGTTTACTGAATTCCTGTGGGCAAGGCATTGAGTTGAGTTCCTGGAGAAAGCGGTGAACTGAACAGCAAGCTCCTGTCCTCGTGGAGTTTAAACTGAAAACATCACCCACAATAACCTTAGGTGATCGTTAGTGCAGTGGAAGAAATAAAGAGGGTGATGAGTAGGAGGTGGTCCTTTGGAAAAGATAGAGAAGGCTTCTTTGAGGAGGTGACATCTGAGTGGAGACCTGAGAATGAGAATGAGCAGCATTTAAACAGTTGGAAGAGAGTGTGATGGGGGCGGGGACTGGTAACAGCTAGTGCAAAGCCTGAGAGATGAGGAGGACAGGGATGTTCAGTGCCATGTCAAAAGCCAGCTAGCATGGCTGAAGATTGATGCAGAAGCCGGAGAAGTTGGTAGAGCCTATTATCCAGTCATTTATCTTATTCAGCAAATACTGGCTGCTACACTCCAGGTGCTGGGCTAGACCCTTACTATAAACAGACAGGACTTTCCCATGGATCTTACAGGGAGAAACAGACAAGGAGCATCGAGATGATTTCAGGTAATGGGATATGAGTCATGGAGAAAAGAAATCGGGGACAGTGTGATAGTGTCAAGGAAGGCGGATGGTGGTCAGAGAAGGCCTCTGAGGAAGCGATGTTGGAGCGAGTCTGATGCAGCAGCTTGAGAGAGGAGCATTGCCTGCTTAAGGAGAAACAGGTGCAAAGGCCTGAGGTGGGGACATGGCGTGTTTCAAGGAACAGGAAGAAGCCAGTGTGGCTGGAGCCCAGGGACTGAGGGTTGTGGGAAAGGAAGAGAGGAAAGAGGTGGAGGGGTCAGATGGCCCGTCCTTTCCAGCTGTGGAAAGGAGCTTGGACTTTGAATCACAATAGGAAACGCATGGTGAGTTACATAAAACAGCCTTATTTCATTTTTAAAAGGTCCCTCTGGCTGCCACGTGGAAGAATTTATACAACAGGCAGGAGTGGAAGTCAGGAGAGCAGTGAAAGGAAGTGATAATTATGACATTAGTTGTTCTGTCATAAGGTTATTGTGAGAATCAAATGAAATGGTGCACATGGCTGTGCTTGGTCAGCTCTACAGTGGTGCCCAGGTAGCACTCATTCAGCTGATGTCACCATCTTATTGTGCACTGTACCCTCGAGGCCATGCTCTGGTCTTTGGTCGGCTCCTTGCAGTCCTTTGGCTCTGTTGGGGTCAAGCCTGCCTTGGTAAGCACAATGGCAGATCTGTTCCAGAAGCAGAGTTTTGGACTCTGAAGGTGGAGTAGTGTTTCGGCTTCACCTGTGTATTCCCAGCACTAGGGCGGGGCTTGGGGACCCTGTTTCTGACCAGAATGAGTTTCACATGTTTTGCCTGTCTGTGGAAGTGGCATTGGATTTGCTTTGTGGGCAGCTGTTTCATCAGAGAGGCCAGCCTCAGCTCCACCCAGGGACAAGCTTCCTATTCTCAGACTCGTTGGAAAACACAATGAATGGATTTGTTGTGTATGTAGCAAAGGAAGGTTAAAATTATTTTTAGTAAAATAGAGGAGAACAGTTTTGCCTGGGCCTGCTTTGGTGATGGGTTTCCTATAATGTGGAGGAGCTCGCTCTAGAAGGATCACTTGTCAGGGTACCTTAGAGGGAGGGGTTAAGGCAACCCCGGTCCTTTACAACTCTGAAATTCTGGAGTGCCAGGATACCTGCAGCTTTGTAGACCATTTTCGAAAAACGTGCTCTGATTGTTTTGATAGTTCCATGTCCTCTGGGCCATGGCAGGCCCATGTGGCTCCTGCCTCCTTCAGAGAGAGGCCAGCCTCCTTCCTGTGCTTCTCCTTTCTTCTCCCCTCCTGTCTCCAGGCTTAGGGGTGGAGTGGGGGGAATCAGCATGAACCTGTAGCCAGCCTGTCTGTCCCAGAAAACCTACTGGGAATGGGAAGAAAAGGTGATGGAAGGAACTTTTCTTGTTTTTTTGGGGGTTTCTTTTGGCTTTTTATTATAAAAAATTACACAATTAGAATAGAGTAACAAATCTCACATACCTTTACCTAGATAATGGTTGTTAACATTTTGTAATATTTGCCTTTTTTCTTCCACGTATTGTAGTAAGTTACAGACATGGCACTTTGTCCCTAAATATTTCAGTATGCATTAAAAGATTTTCATGCATATTCTTGTGTCCCTGGCCCCCTTTAACCAGTCACCTTCCGATGACTCTGTTATAGTCAGACATGATGTCACACCTGGTGAAGATCCCCGGCATCATCATCGCGGCCTCTGGGGTCCGTGCCAAGGCCACCCGCATCTCCATCCAGTGCCGCAGCTGCCGCAACACCCTCACCAACATTGCCATGCGCCCCGGCCTGGAGGGCTACGCCCTGCCCAGGAAGTGCAACACGTGAGTAGGCCTTGAGTGGCCTCCAGGAACCAAAGAGGTGACCTCTGAGTGGAGAAGTGAAAGACGAGGATGCTACAGCAGGGAGGGGCTGGGGCAGGGGCACCTAGTAGGAACACGCAGAGTTGATGCCCCAGGCCTCAGGGCTGTGAGCCAGGCTTGGTGTCATCCCTCTGCATTTGGTGAGATTTCTCCCACCAGGACAGCCAGACAGCTTGTGTGGGGAACCCAGGGCTGGGAGAGAAGAGCAGTCCAGGGCAGTGAGTCTCTCTGGAGTCTTCTGAAGCAAACTGGGCTGGATCTGAGGGCCCAGGGACATAGCCACTCATTCATTTACATAGTGCCCATGACCGCATTTGCATTGCAAAGGCAGTGTGTGGCCTCTTGGCTTAGAAACAAAATCTTTACTGTCTGGGCCCTACAGAAATTGTCAGCTGGATCTAACGGGCCCACCCGCTCCCCCTGGCTGCTCTTGGCCCCTCCGGTGCTGGTTCCTCCTCAGCTTCCTGACCCAAGTGTTGCCGTGCCGCCGGACTCAGCCGCCCTTTTTCTGCACTCACTCCCTACATGACCTTGGACTTTAAATACTGTTCATGTCCACAGACACTCAAATGTGTTTCCTCTGGACTCCAGACTCAAATTCAGCTGCCTGCCAGACACCTCCGAGAAGGTGTCTGTGGGCATCGCAGATTTGAACATGTACCACATCCCACACCGAACTGATTCCATCCTATCCCTTTATCTGTCTTTCCTCAGTTTCCCCAACCTACCCCAGAATGGAAATGCCATCTTTTCAGATGTCCGGCCCAAACTTTGTTCTCATAATGTTTCCATTTTGCATTCAAACAATATAGAAGTCCCTGGCACCTAGAATAGGGCCTGGCACACAGTAGGTGCTTTGCTATGCTATTGCTGTAGTAGTTGAATGATGCCTTCATTCCACAGGGGTACGTAGAGACCTAGATCCTGAGAATGGTCTGGAGGTGCCCAGGCCCTCCCGAGAAATTCTGGGATTTGAGTGGGGTTTTAACAAGGTCATGGGCAATCTGGCCCCTTTTCACTTGTGGGGACACAGACCTCACGAGGGGGCTAAGAGTGTGATTCATTTGCCTCCCAGCAAGTGCACTGAAAAGCCAGGCCTAGAGCAGCTCTCCCCACTCCTAGCCTGGTGTGCGGTCCCTTCAGAGCCGCCCCCTTTCAAGGCCTTTCCGCAGCTTATCTTCAAGACCCTTAACTTGCTGCTGTCCATGTCTTGTCTTTGGGCTCCTGGGATGGGCTCCCCAGGCCCTGGGTCCTCAGGGTAGCTCTGGTAACCCTTTCTCATTCTCCACAGGGATCAGGCTGGACGCCCCAAGTGCCCACTGGACCCCTACTTCATCATGCCCGACAAGTGCAAATGCGTGGACTTCCAGACCCTCAAGCTGCAGGAGTTGCCTGACGCCGTGCCCCATGGCGAGATGCCCAGACATACGCAGCTCTACTGTGACAGGTGAGGTGGGCATGGGCTGGGTATCCCTGGTTGTGGCCCTGAACTGGTGCTGGGAGTGGACCGTCCAGCATAGTGAGTGGGGGAGGAGAAGATGACTGGTTGCAGGACACGTGCCCTGTGCCTGGTGCCTCACATACGCTTCCTGTCATCTCGTCTTCCCGTAACCTGCGGGGCCATGTCAGTCCCCATTGTGCAGATGAGGACCTATAACTGACTTAGTGACTGGAGGAGCCGGGCTTTGAGCCTGTGTTTTTCCTGGGAGAATCTCCAGCCCTCCCAGAACTGGGAGGCACAGCTGGAAACCAGCAGCTGGGAGAACCTCTTCCAAGCCTGACACCCTGCCCCTGCCCTGGGCTTTCTGTTAAGAGCCTTTCTTAGATTTTTCTGAGTAATTGGAAAGGGGAGAAGGTACTAGGCTGGGGCCTGGTACCCCCACGGGCTTGAAGGCATTGGCCAGGATCTTAGCTGGGGCTTGCACAGCCTGACAACAGGCAGGTGTTCTGCGCATGTAAGCTTACTGAGGAGCCATAGGTTTCATTAGTTTAATCAGTGGCAGCAAAAAGTGTAGAAGTCAGACACTCGAGCAGGTTACATGAGCTTGCTGAGCCTCAGTTTCCTTATTCCTTATTAGTACTTAGTAAAATGGAGATCATGACAGTCCTTGATCCTTTGTTCAGCTGCTATGAGGTTTAAATTCCTCTTAATTCCTTAATACAGATTAGGTATTTGGTATTTATTAGATTATTGTACGCATGGTTTGTGATCCACGAAGCTTAAGAAATGAGGCATGGGAAGAGGGGGTCAAAGAATCCTCTCCTGGAATATTAACAGTGAAATGATGGTCCTGATGTGACTCTGGTGTTTAAAGCAAAAGTGCTTAGCTGTTACCTCACCTGATTCCGCAACAGTCAAGGCAGATCAGATCACTTTATCATGCCCCCAGGCTCAGAGAGGTGCAGCGATTTGAGGTCACAGAGTACAGATGTCCCAGTGTTTACTCCGTGTCACACGGCTCTGGCTAGGGGGGCTTGGAGACTTCCTTGTTTTACCATCTTATTTTTTAAAAGAGGAAATGAAAGTTTCGAGGCAAAATGACTTTGCTTGAACTCATAGAGATGAAGAGGCAGAAAGGGAGTGGCCCTGGTAAAGAGGCTGGGAGGGCACGAGGGGGAAGGCTTCGCCCGAGATGGCCAGGGGAGCCCTTGTTGAGGCTGACAGCAGATGAGATGGAGATTGGGCCTCTGAGGCTGGAGTGGGCCAGCACCAACCCCTGCCTCTGCCCCTGACAGTGTAACCAATGAGCTTGTGAAAGCGGGGGAAGGGGCAGGCCTTCACCATGACCAAGGATAGTTAATGGTGTCCTGCAGGCAGTGGGTGGGCCATGATGAGGGAGAGAGGGACCCATTATCCAGCCTTTGTGGGTGGAGAGGTCTGGAACCAGCTCAGCTGTGAGCCTCCAGTAAAAATGCTAAGGTGGACTGTGTGATGAGGGGTGTGAGTCAGGAACTTGCCATCTGCACCAGGTCTCACCTTTTACCCTTCCTCCATATCCTCTCAGGTACCTGTGTGACAAGGTCGTACCCGGGAATCGGGTCACCATCATGGGCATCTACTCCATCAAGAAGTTTGGCCTGACCTCTAGCAGGGGCCGCGACAGGGTAGGCGTGGGTATCCGGAGCTCCTACATTCGTGTCCTGGGCATCCAGGTGGACACAGATGGCTCCGGTGAGTTGGCTTTGGGACTTTGGGACCCAGGCTTTTTTGTGGCCTGGGTCAAGTCCCCATTGTCGCCTGGGTTATTCTTGGGTCTCCTCCCTGGTCTCGCCCCTACATTCTGTGTTCTGCACAGCAGCCATGGTGAGTGGTGCTGTCATAACCAGACATAACCAGATGACAGTCCACCCTCCCTGCAAGATGAAAGGCTTCCCAGGGGCTCAAGGGCCTCCATGGTCTGGTCCCCTAGCTCCTCAGAACCCTGCCCTTCCCACAAACCCACTTCTGAGGAGGAGAACCGGGGTCTCTGTCTCTGTGCTGTCCCGACCCCACAGGCCCTGTCTGGGGGCAGTGGGCTGGAGCAGGCTCCCTCTCATGCGGCTCCCTCCCCCTCCCGCCCAGGCCGCAGCTTTGCTGGGGCGGTGACCCCGCAGGAGGAGGAGGAGTTCCGGCGTCTGGCTGCCCTCCCCAACGTCTATGAGGTCATCTCCAGGAGCATCGCCCCCTCCATCTTCGGGGGCACGGACATGAAGAAGGCCATCGCCTGCCTGCTCTTTGGGGGTTCCCGGAAGAGGTGGGAGTCCAGGCTTCCCAGGTCTGGGGAGGGGGCGGACACTTGGCCTGCAGCAAGACAGCCGCCAGGTGGTCAGGTCTTGCATGTCCTTTTCTTGTCCGCAGCACCTGCAGCCCTGCCTGCTACGACCAGGCTCGCTGTCAGCTGGCCGGGGGCTCATCCATGCTTTCTTCTCCATGGAGAGCCCCTGACCCTGGCCAGGGATGGACTGTGGTGGACCTGGCAGGGCCAGTGGGGAGAGCTCTGGGCTCAGAGCCTGGAGACCAGGGATTAAATCTGTGCCGTTTATTTTATTACTGTGTCACCTTGGGCAAGAGACACCACCTTTCTGAGCCCAAGTTTCCACATGAATAAGACAGGTGAAAAACCTAACGAACATCATGTGTCCTTTGAAACTATAGAGTAATAGAGGTATAGAAAATAGCATTACCAACAGCTACCATTTACTGAATTCTTACTAAGTGCCAGGCTTTCTTCTAAGTGCTTTTGCATGTCCTGAAACCCAGTCAGTCCCTGTGAGAAAGTTAGGGTCACACCCATTTCATAGATGAGGAAATTGAGGCATAGAGACTATGTGAGCCTCGTCATAGGCACACATGGGCCGGGAGCCTGCCTGCCTGGTGTTCGCGCACAGCCCCCTGGCGGTCCTCTTCCTTTCCAATGGTGAGAGATGCTTGCTTATGAGATGCTCACTGTGTGCCCAGCGCCAGGAGCCATTTCCTTTGACCCTCCCCTCCTTGGGAGGCAAGTTACCACGGGCGAGGCGAGGGAACGCAGTGGAGTATGAATGTGGTCTCATCCCAGAGCCCCTGCCTCCCTGCCTGCTCCAAGGCCTGTGATAGGTCGGGGGGCTGACTGCCTGCCAGCCCGCCATTGTGACCAGCCTGAGTGAGTCCCAGCCCCTGGTAGATTCTCGCCTTGCCCATGTGCCCGTCCTCTCCTAGGCTCCCTGATGGACTCACTCGCCGAGGGGATATCAACCTGCTGATGCTGGGGGACCCGGGGACAGCCAAGTCCCAGCTGCTGAAGTTTGTGGAGAAGTGTTCTCCCATTGGGGTGAGTGCCGGGACAGGCTTCTCTTCCTGGCTGTCCCTGCAGGGAGGAAGGCTGCAGGGCAGGGCCACCAGGTCCCTAGGACCCTCTCATTGAGTAGGTTCACCTAGAATCTCTTCCTCATTCCTCTTGGCACAGGAGGAGAAGAGGAAGGAAACCAACAAGTGGGTGTAGGTTTGGGGTCGTGTATGGAGCCCCGGACTGAGAGGCAGGATGGGGTTGGGTCTCGGCCTGGCCAGTAAATGGCTGTGGACCTTGCGCGAGTCACCTAAGGTCCCTGCGCTTCAGTGTTTCCATCTGCTAAATCTTTACATTGATAAAAGTGATGGCTGAAGTCAAGGGCTAGCGAGGCACTCTTTGAAGAGCATGCTTTACATATATTTACTCATTTAATGCCATCACAACTCTGGTAGATAGGTACTGTGACCCTGTTTATGGATGAGGGAACTGGGGTATGGAATAGCTAAGTGTTTTGGTCAAGGTCCCACAGCTAGTAAGCACAGGCACAGTGGATTGAACCCAGGTGTCTGGTAAGCTTGGGCCTTTGTGCAGTGATGAATGTGTCTGGGGGTCAGAGCAGGGTGAGGATGCCCACCGTGGTCAGTGGGATGGGTACGGATCGGAGGCATGGCCTCCAGATAGGGCTGAAGTGTGCTCAGTGCTCTGTGCCAGGGTTGTCTAGTAGAAATGCATGTGAAATTACAAATATGAGTCACGTGTGTGATTTTGAACGTTCTAGTAACCACATTCAAAAAGTGAAATAGTTGAAATTAATTTTAGTCTACTTAACTCAATATATATAAAACATTATTTCCACATGTAGCTTAATATGAAAAAGTGTTATGGAGGCACATTACCTTATTTTGTAAGCACTAAGTTTGAAATTTGTATTATACTTAAGCACTTCTCAGTTTGGATGTGCCACAGTTCAAGGGCTCAGTGGCAGCATGTGTCGTGCTGGTCTGTATAAAAATGACAAGGGACTCGGGAGGAGGGGAGCCTTTTCCTAGGGGTCAGGAGTCCACCCAGCTCTGAGGCCCCTAGAAGTGTGTCACTCCTCGGGGCTCAGTTTGCTCCTATGTTTGCAGACCCCTAAGCACTGCTTCATGGGGCTGTTGGCAGGGCTCAGGTGAGTGATGGGTATGAACGCCCCTCCAGGAGTGAACTTCCAGGCCAGACTGGGGCCGAGGTGGCCTCCTCATCAGGAGGAGGTGCCCTGAGTTCTTTGCTCTGCAGCCAGCAGTAATATGTGACCTTGGGCAGGCCACAGCTCTCTGGGCCCCTTGACTTAATGAGGTCGGAGTATGGAGCTGGGGCTGTGTTGGCCCTGACACCTGCTCCAATCTGCCTCCCCCAGGTGTACACGTCTGGGAAAGGCAGCAGCGCGGCTGGCCTGACAGCCTCGGTGATGAGGGACCCTTCATCCAGGAACTTCATTATGGAAGGCGGAGCCATGGTCCTGGCCGATGGTGGGGTCGTCTGTATCGACGAGTTTGACAAGGTGAGGCTGACATGGTGAGGTGGTGGCCGTTGGTGGTGGCACCTAGTGGTCGCGGGGCTCGGGTGCTTGGACAGCAGAAACCACCTCTGACTTGGGGTCTTGTACTCAGTCCCTGGCTGTCACTGTTTGGTAACCATGGGGGGAGTAGCTTGATGTCTCTAGACTGTTCCCATGTGGAGAGTGGGGAGAGGAGAGCCAGCCCCACACAGCTGTGACCAGGATTAGAGGTGACCCGGTTTCTGCCACTGGCCTGGAATGGCATCGAGACTTGAAAGGTTGCTGTTATATCTTTCCTTCTGCCACTGCTCTGCCACTCCCTTGCCTGGCTCTCATGGACAATTCTCTCCCCAACACAGATGCGGGAAGATGACCGTGTGGCAATCCACGAGGCCATGGAGCAGCAGACCATCTCTATTGCTAAGGTGAGTGGCCCTCCCTGGCCAGCACACTTAGCCAACATCTGGCCTGGCCCGGCCTGGCCCAGCCGTGCCCAGGGTGCTCTGAGTGCTGGGGCCGAGTCCTGTCCGCCCAGGCCTCCTCCGGCAGCAGCAGCGGTCCTAGAATTGTGTGCGGGTGTTCAACGCAGGAGCAATGTGCCCTGGGCTTCTCGTCTCTGATATGTCATCAGCTCCCCCTCACTGTTCCCTCCAGGCTGGGATCACCACCACCCTCAACTCCCGCTGCTCCGTCCTGGCTGCTGCCAACTCGGTGTTCGGCCGCTGGGATGAGACGAAGGGGGAGGACAACATCGACTTCATGCCCACCATCTTGTCCCGCTTCGACATGATCTTCATCGTCAAGGACGAGCACAATGAGGAGAGGGATGTGGTGCGTTAGGGGCCGTGGGGTGCATGGGGCCAGGCGCCAGCCAGACCCATGGTTCTGAGGGAGGGTGAACAAGGGGCGTGGCCAAAGTCCGGACTATCAGGTAAGGCCCGAAAGCAGGTAGCCAGGGAGGCGGTGGTTGGGAACGCAGAGAGCAATGAGCTAAGCATGTGGGTGATTTGGGGTAAGTCATTCTCCCCTGGGCCTCAGTCTCTTCCACATGAAATGTGGAAGTTGACATTTAGGTACAAGTGATAGAACCCCACCCAGTTCTGGTTCATAAATTTCTGAAAGGAACTTGGTGGCTTATGTGATGGACAGGCCCAGAGGTTTGAGTCCCAGTTGGATCTGGGTCTCGGTGTTGTCAGGCTCCTTCTTTTTTTTCTGCTCTGCTCTGCCTCCCTTGGGTGAGAATTGTTCTTGGGGCAGCTGTTCCCCTTGGGTGATAGAGTAGGCCTAGGATATTCTTAGTGGCTGGCAGCCCCCAGGGAAAGAGGGAGCGTTTTCTACTTGGTCTAGCCCTACCAGCTCTTCCTGCCCTGCCTATTTGACCTCTGTGCTGGGACCCAGGCTCGGGACGGCCTGCAGGCTGACCCAGTGTCCTCTCTACCTCCCAGATGCTGGCCAAACATGTTATCACTCTGCACGTGAGTGCACTGACACAGATGCAGGCTGTGGAGGGCGAGATTGACCTCATCAAGCTGAAGAAGTTCATCGCCTACTGCCGAGCGTGAGTCCTGGGTGCTGGCCCTGTGCCCAGCGCCCCCGGGGTGAGAGAGAGCTCTGTTCCTGGGCCCGCTCCTCACACAGGATGCCTGAGACGATGCCATTCTTTGGGTTTTAGTGCTGCTGAATCTGTTCTGCCTCTTTCTGACCTTAACAGGTCACTCAGTGGCTCTCAGCCTCAGTTTTCCTGTCTCCAAAATGCAAGTGTAGGATTTAGCTGGTGCTAAAGACCCACCCTGGAGTGATGTTCAGGGAGGCAGGGCAGAGTGGTTATTGTGGACACCAGCTCTGGGTAGCGCACACCCCCACCGTGTGACCTTGGGTGAGTCATTAGACCTGAGCTTCACTTTCCCCAGGTTGGGGTTTCCTGTTTTTTTTTTTTAGGGTTGCACCAGGCAGTGAGAAAGTGCTTGGCACAGCCCTGCGTCAGGTAAAAACTCGGTGAATGGCAGCTGCAACTTTAATTATTGTTATTCTCACAGATTGCCAATAATAGTAATCATGCATAGAGGAATCATATTTGCCAGGTATTCTGAGTACTTTAACTTTAGCTCTTCCCCCAAATCTACGAGACTGGTATATGAGCATTCTATTTTATAAACGGAGAAGCTGAGGCAAGGAGAATTTAACTTGTCCAAGGTCACAGGTAGGAGGTACTGGAGCCAGGATTTGAACCCAGAGGTGCTCTTAGCCACTATGCCAAGATTTTTGACATACACCTCAGTTGTCTCTCTTGGATCTGAAACCAGAAGGTGGAGGAATCTTCTGATGCCCCTCAAGTGGGTGGGGCTGTGCTGCAGTTGGGTGGGTTCCTGTCTTACCACCTCCCCTGGGGTGATGAGTGGAGCAGTGCCCAATGGTTCCTGGGTCTTCGTCATGGCTCTGAGCTCCTCATGGCCTTGGGGAACTTACTCCCTCTGGCCTCGATGTCCTCATCCTTGGGATAAGGGTTGGATTAGGTGACCTAAGGCTTTGTGTAAACTAGTGACAGCTTACCTGTATGGGGGCAGGAGTGGGTAGGACAGGTAGATCTGATTAGCCACCCCTGCCTCCCACCCTCCCTCCTGGGTGAGTCTGATGTGCTCGCTGCCCCTGGACAGCAGTCAGTGCCCAACCTCCTGTGGGCATCTTTGCATATCACATCCACAGATGTTTTGGGTAGAGAAGTTCCAGGCAGAGGACTACTGTGAGCCTGCCATCTAGTGGTGCCATTGTTCTGTACTGTGTATGTACCCACATTATTATGAGCCACATGTCATCCAGCAGTAAGAAAGGGGTGATCTTCACCTCCTGCGATGGGGCCTGGCTTTTCTCCACTTTTTTGCTGACAAAGCATCTGTTTTTCTCTCCCAATATTGATCTCTGTGGCACCTGCCCATTGCTCCAGGTTTTACTTAATTTCTTCCATATGATGCACCAACCTGTTTTTGTACGCCAGCAGAGGGCTCCAGTCTGGGGGACTGCCCCAAGATTCCTTCCTGGCCTCATGGCATCTTCTCCCCTTCCTGCAGGAAGTGTGGCCCCCGGCTGTCAGCAGAGGCCGCGGAGAAACTAAAGAACCGGTACATCATCATGCGGAGCGGGGCCCGTCAGCACGAGAGGGACATCGACCGCCGCTCCAGCATCCCCATCACTGTGCGGTGAGCAGGCGGCCAGGGCTGTGGCCCATGGGCCCCACTTCACTGGGTGTGCCCAGCAGGCCCTGGCTGGGGCCATCGCTAACCCGGGGCGAGGCCCGCCGGGCAGGGAGCAGTCCTTTTAGAGTGTGAATAGTTTGTCTCCCTGATTATCTGTGTTTCTTGGTTTGTTCAAGGCCAGGAAACCTTAGAATGTTTTCTGAATTTCATCTGGCTTCCCTCATTGAGGGAAGGCCGAGGGTGAGGGAAGGTCTAGGCCTGAGAGTCAGGAGACCTGGGTCCTCCTCGCCCCCACTGTGTGACTGCAGGGAAATTGTCCCGTCTCCAGACCTCAGTTTTCTTAGCTTCTAACTCTGTGTTCTTGTGAGTTTATTCAGCCGAGTGCTGTGATTAAGAGCGTGGACCTACTTGGTTTGAATCCTGTTGTCAGCAGTGATTAATTAGAAGGGGATTTGGCTGTATGTAATGGAAAACCCATATAAAGTAGCTTAAGTACATTGGAAGTTTATTTCTCTCAGGTAAAAATGTCTGAGAGTAGGTGGTCCAGGACTGGAACAATGGTTCCTTAGTCATCAGCAACCTGGGCTCCCCCAGACTCACCTTTATCCTCATAGTCCAAGATGGCTGCTGAAACTTCAGTCTTCACCTCTGCATTCCAGGTGGCAGGAGGGGAAGGAGAAGGGTCTACCTTCCAAAGACACTTTCTAAATTTCCCCAAAACTGTTTGAACTTAATTATTTGCCTCACCCTAGTCACACAGGCACACCTAGATGCAAGAGAGGCTCTGAAGTGTTTCTTAGTTGGGTGCCATGTGCTGAAATAAAAGTTGGGGTTCTGGTCTTGAGGAGGAAATGGAGATAGGTCATGGGACAGCCAGCAGTCCCCCCAGTTGTCTTACTATCTCGGGCAGGTGCTGCCCTGATGTCAGGGTGGGCAAGGAAGGGAAGACGGGCTGAGGCCTCCCCGGTGCCCCCCACAGGCAGCTGGAGGCCATCGTGCGCATCGCTGAGGCCCTCAGCAAGATGAAGCTGCAGCCCTTCGCCACGGAGGCAGATGTGGAGGAGGCCCTGAGGCTCTTCCAGGTGTCCACGCTGGACGCCGCCTTGTCGGGCACCTTGTCAGGTGGGCAGACATGGGGACACAGGCTCGGGACCCCGTGGGCTGGGTGCGTGCTGCTTCTCTGCATTTGCTTTCCCCCCTGTTTATGGCCCTTCACCCCAAGGCTGTTTTCCTCCAGGATGGGAAGAAGTGGCTTCTCTCCAGACCCGTGAACGCAGTCGCCTTGGGCCAGTTCATTATGAATAGTTCCTGTTTTATGGTCGGTTAGGAACAGTAGTCAGTAGAACTGTAAAGCTCTTCCACTCATGTCATAGCCGGCCCCTTGCAGCCAGGCTGGGTGGGCACTTTGCCCTTCTCATCTTAGGGATGAGAAAACTGATACTCAGTGAGGCCTTCTCCGGGTGCCCAAGGGCACGCCTTAGCCAGCATGTAGGTCTCATCACCAAGGCCAGCATAGGCCATGCTGCCATAAATCATACTGCTTGCTACAGGCTCAGCCTTTCTGTAGATTTCTTCGGAGCACTGATCACGTGCCAGGCTCTCTGGAATAAATTCATTCTTTTACCCAGTGGATATTTCATAGTACTTAATATTTGGCAGGTACTGTTCTAGGTGCTGAGAGGCTAAGAGCGAACAGATCTCAAAAGTCCTGTGTGTGGGGCTTGTTCTAGGTGGGGAGAGACAGCAAAGCAGCAAACATGACAGGTTCAGGGAGTGAAAGTGCAGAGGGCAGAGTCCCAGCAGGCCAGGTGTGGGCAGATGGGGAGGCCTGGAGCATCCTTCCCCCCATGTTTGTCTTGTTCCCTGACTTCAAGTCTCTGTTCAGTCGTCTCTCTAGGCCCTCGTTTCCCCGGCACACGCTACCTCTAATTTTTCCTTCTGGGCCTGTCTCCTGCCACTCTTCTTGGGTTAGAGGCCTCCATCTCTCCAAGCTTCTGCTCACCCATTTCCCTCCCTGTGCCCACAGGGGTGGAGGGCTTCACCAGCCAGGAAGACCAGGAGATGCTGAGCCGCATAGAGAAACAACTCAAGCGCCGTTTTGCCATTGGCTCCCAGGTGTCAGAGCACAGCATCATCCAGGACTTCACCAAGCAGGTGGGCCTTCCTGGGGGCTGGGTGGAGGTAGGAAAAGGTGCATGGGTGTCCTGGAGGCTGCCCTCCCACCTAGCAACCAGTGTCTGGTTGCTCAGCAGACAAGCTGTGGGGCAGCTGTTCCTTATCTTAGACCTGTTGCACCTTCCCTTGGGACAGCATCAGTCTGGGGCAGGGGTATTTTCCCTATCCCATTATGGAAGGGGACAGGTTCTCATGGAACCACACCCAGGCTTCACCCAGCCTTTCCCATTTACTCCTTCCTCCCATTGCCTAGCTTTTGTGGGGCGAGGGAGGGACAGCCAGAAGGGTGAGTTTCCCAGCTCACTGGGGATAGTGCTCTTGACCCCATAGAGAGGAGCTGGCCTTCTGGATGCTATGGAGAACTTGTTTTCATCTTTAAAATCTCAGGAACAATCCTAGTTTCTGGTCTCAGCTCCCCTTTCATGTACATCATCTGATTTTGAGCCCTAGAGCAGTTTTAGGCAGTAGGTGGTACCTATTCTATAGGTGATTAGACTGAGCCTGAGAGGATGTCAAGAGCTTGAGTACTGGAGTCAGATGGACTTGATTTAAGTCCTGGCTCTACCACTTGCTGTGTGACTGAGCAAGTGACAGCCGCTGCGGGCCTTAGTTTTCTCTCCTGTAAGGTGGGAATGATCCCAGTACCAGCTGCATAGGGTTGTTGTGGGGATGGGATGAGCTCGTGTATGTGAAGGCTTTGAATAGTGCCTGGCACTTGGTGGGCACTCAGGAAGTGTGAGCCCTCCTTATGATCATGTGACAGAAAGTTCCCTGTGAATGGGGGGCGTGTGGGTTCTCTTGGGGGCTCTGCAGGGCCAGGTGGGGTTTGGTGGGTGTTCTGGGGTCTCCTGGGGAGGCACGCTGCTGCATCTGGGCTTGTGTCTGCAGAAATACCCAGAGCACGCCATCCACAAGGTCCTGCAGCTCATGCTGCGGCGGGGCGAGGTCCAGCATCGCATGCAGCGCAAGGTTCTCTACCGCCTCAAGTGAGCCCGCTGCCTCCCGTGCCCCACCGCAGGAGTGTCGCCGTCCCCTCTCGCCTCTGCTGCCGTATCCTTGAACTTCCCTCGTGCCCTCCTTTCCGCCCTTGGAGGGAGGAGTCCCACCTGGCCTGGAGGTGGGAGCCACCCTCTTCACCTCACTGCCTCTGCGTTCTGTCCCAGACGCTGGTCCAGGAAATGTGTTTTTGGAAATCATTGAAATAATAAAGCCATAAGAATTTGGACATGTGTGGGCTTCTTTACCTGGTGGCCTATCGTCTCCCTACCCCCACGCCGTACTGTTCTCGAGGGCAGGGCAGGCTCTGGAGCCAGGCAACCTGGGCTTCTGACCTGCATCTGCCACTTGGGCTCCTGGGCAAGGCTCTTAGTTTTGTGCTCCAGGTTCTTCACCTGCTCCGTGGAATGGTAGAGCCAGCTTCTCGCTGGTGTAGGTGACAGTCGAGCAAGACCCAGTGTCTGTGGACGAGCTTTGTGAAGTGGGTAAGTCCGGGTGGGCTCAGCTGCTCCCCAGCAGCCTGGCGGTTGGGCAGGAGCCGTGGTTTTGCAGTCAGATTAGCTGGATTCTACAAACCTTTCTGTGCCTCAGTTTCCTCATCCGTAAACAGGGCTTACATTATTTCCTACTTTTCAGGGTTGTGTTACAATAAATGAGTTACTGTTAGTGACGTGCTCAAGAAGGACCTGGCAGTGTGGCGAGACTGGTGGCAGTTAGTATTTGAGGACAAGGGTTCCCGCCGGGCCTTAGAGTAAGGCCGGTGAAAGCAGAGGCGCTGCAGGGCCAGAGACCGGTCCTCCTGTTGCGCTGCCCACCTACTGTGTGGCCTCGGGTGGAGCACTCGACTTCTCTGCGCCTGAGTTTGCTATCAGTTAATCGGAGGCTGGAGGAGTCATCACTCTTAAGTTGCTAGTAATGGTAACGTTGGAGAAGGTGAACAATGCCAACCAATATTTTGGGTCGTTACTTTGCCTGATACTGAAATACCGATATGAATGTATTTTGTTTTTTAAAAATCTAGAATTCACAAAATGAGAGAAAAATCAGTGAAATAAATATATTTAAAATGCATTTAGTAATAGCCTCAAGCAAAACATGAATTTAGAAATATATTTTAAATATTTTATTCTAATAAATTATTGGCAGATAAAATGTTTAAAAATAACCACCATGTGAAAACAAAGAGTCACGAAGAACCGAAAAGTCAGATTTTTGATCTTTCCAAAAACAGGAAAATTTGGTGCGTTGGTGTGTGGTCACTGGAATCACGTGTGTCTCTGAATAACAATTTCCGGCTGCTTGAAGCTCGCCGACTACACCTTCCAAGATGAGAGGAGCTAATCCACTTTCCTCTGACTCACTCGTGTTCAAAGCCCATCTCTTTGATAACTTTTGAACAGCTTTTTGTCTTGTTTGTGTGGCGATTTTCTTGCAAGCATGTGAACACTTCCGGTTCCTCTTCGCCTTTCATCTTGTTCAGGTAGAGACTCGTGTGTGGGCCGCATCCCTCGCAGACCTAGTACTCTGTTCTTGGTTTGGGGAGTGTTGGACTAGAGTGACCTTTAACCCTGTGGTCGCAGTTTACACTTCTTGGAGGTGGAGAAGGATCTTTCTGCAGGGAGTATGCTCGCTTGGGGTCTCATCCAGTGATGGTTGCTGCCCCATCATCCCCCATTTGTTAACTGGGATGCACTTAACTCCCCAGCAGGCGTGGGTGAGGGTGACCCCTGTGGTTTGAAGGTGGAGAAAGTAAGGCTTGGAGAGGCATGTGGATGAGGGCAAGGTCAGGACTCAGCGCTGGGCTACACAGTCATGGCCTGGAGGAGGCGCTGGTCCAGGGGGAAGACTCCCCTGGCGTAGTCGCCGACCCCCGGGATAGATGGCACTACTGGCCAGCACAGTGTGGAGGGAACTAAGGATAGACTCGCTTGGCTATGGCTGGTGGAGGCGTGGAGAGGGACTCAGGAGGGGCAGGTGTGTTTAGCCCCATCCCCCAGAGGGAGCGGCAGGCAGGCAGAAAGGCCTGGGGCCCTGGAAATACTTGGGCGTTTGGGGCAGCCAGCTGAGCTTCCACAAAGCAGGGAAGAGCAGGAATGGAGTTGAGCAGAGTGCTCTTAACGGCCAGACTTTTGAGGGGAGAAAGATATGAGCCAGTGGGAGGCCGTGTGGGCTGCCAGGAGAGGGGGCCTCTCTCAGTCTGGGAGTCCCGGCTGGGAGTGGGCCAGGGTCTTAGTGAAATCTGACCAGAAGGGTCATAACCTGGGCGGGGGCTTGTTTTCCAAGCTGCCCCAGCCAGCTGCTGCAGGTGTGGCTAGTCTTCACTGGGGAGACCGACCAGCTGCTCTCACATCCCTTCTGCTCCTCTGGCCTCTTGTGGACATGTCCCTCTGCTGGGCAAGTTGCTTAATCTCTCTTCCTCCCTTTTCTTCTCCTCCCCTCCGTGGAGTGGCAGAGATTAATTGAGGTGATAGATAAGAGATGTCTAAGAGGTCTGAGCTTCTATTTTCTCTACCTGAGGGCTCCGCGTTCTCACCCTTCATACCTTCGGATACTCAGGGCTTCAGGGCCTCTCCTGGCGCCCCCTGCCCCCACTACTTCTATCTGTCCCATCAAGAGATCTACCCCTACCTCCATCTCCAGGCCAAAATCCAGGAGAGGTCAGATGAGTTCGCTCATGATTCAGTACCTATGTGCGTTGGTTTGGAAACTTAACCGGTTTTAATTGTTCTTAATCACGTATTATGTAATTTATACCCATATTGGGCCACTGGCAATATTATAAATGAAAACATAGTAAAGATTATTATCAGTTTGGGTTTTTACTTACTGGAAATAAAGACAGTCCACATACGAAACGTGTTATTATAGAGAAGTACTTGCAAGTTGCAGCCTAAAACCCATTCTTTCGTTTTTAAGAAACAAAACCACAAAAAAATATTGAACTTAAAAAATGCAAAAGACCAATATTCTAAATATCAGCTCATGATAGAAGTTTCTATATTTTTCATAGGTATATTTAAACATGAATATGTCAGTTTTATATTTATTTGACAATGCATGATTTAACATAAGCTTCAAGTTGATGAATAAAAGCAGGCATTTGTTTTAAAACACGGTTTGGCCAAAGAGTCTATTACAATGATTTCTCATATAACTTTTGGAAATATGTAGATCAAAGGTAAGCATTTTTCACTTAAAATATGAAGCAATAAAGCATAGTGATGAAGAGTGTGGACTGAGCCAGAAGGCCTGGGTTCAAATCCCAGCTCTGCCACTTTCTAGCTTGTGACTTTGGGGCACTTTCTGAGCCTTAATTTCCTCACCTGTAAAATGGGGATCGTTAGTGCCCATCTCATACAGAGGAGTGTGAGGGGGACAGGGGTTCATGTTCATAAAGCTCGGAGGACTGCCTGGCACATAGTCGTTGTTCCAAGTGTGTGCTGATACTGAACTTATAAACATTTCAGAGTGGGCTCAAAATTCAGGGCCTGTATTACTGTTAATGAGTAAAAAAGAAAAAAAAAAAGGGCCAGTGGGTGCTTTTCATGCCATTCAATTGTGACCACAAGTCTTTATTTCCCCACTTTTAGGGAGTCCAACTGCCCTGGTTTGCCCAGAATTGAGGTTCCCGGGATGCGGGATTTTCAGTGTCAACGCCGCAAAAGCCCTCCCCATTTTACGGGTGAGGAAACGCGTTCAGAGAGGGCGGTATGTCACCCAGCTATTAAGCGCAGGCAGGGCCTGAAGTCTGGCTCTGGAATGAGGCAGGATAATGACGAGCGAAAGTTACAATTACCGATCCTTATGGAGTGGAGGGTGAGGTCAGAGGCTTGAATCTGAATCCGAATGCCACCCCTAACTGGCTGTGCGCCCCAAGTTCAGTTTCTTTACCTCCCTAGACCTCTGTTTCCGCACGGTTTATAATGATAATAATAATGCACACGGAGGTGTAGGAAGAGGAAACTGAATAACAGGGACAGAACACTTCTTTCCGTGTGGGCCCTGGCTGCCACTCAGCAGGCGGTGCCTGTGCTTAATAAGGTCAGCAGGGCACTGTCAGAAGCTGTTAACAGCAGCCAGTGCTTCTCTAACCTTGTGAGGGTGCGGGGGGGGGGGTGGTGGGGGGCCTTGGTCTTTTTTTTTTTTTTGGCCCCAAGCAATCAGATTTTGATAAAAGGGCTCTCTTGTTCTCCTAGGGCTGTGAGGAGGGCAGGGTCCGCAAGGGGGCGCCAGAGCACCAGCCACAGCAGCTGTCACCCTCAGGCGCCGCTGACCCCCAAATCCTTGGCAGCAGCCTCTGAGAATCCCAGTCTTAGTCTGAGAAGGATCTACAATCTTAGAGGCTTAAAAGGCTAAACTCAAGTTTTTATTCAAGTCAAATATATACTTAGTTTTTTTAGGTTAGGTTGACAACCTAATCAGTCTCTCTGACCCCCAAGCTGTCCCCTTTCCTTCCCTGGAGGTGACCACAGTACAGTTTCTTGGGCCTCTTCCCAGATGTGGACACATCAAATATTAGCATTAGGATTTCTGGGTGAGCTGGTCTCCTGGGACCCAGCTGCTTCTATCCTCCAGCCCTCAGTTGCCACTGTCATGTCCCGGGTATGTTTGAGAATATTTCTTGGCTCCTGCTTTAAGTCCCCCCTGCTTTAAGCCCACCCACCCTTTTAGAAAGGGCTGGTGGCACTTCAGAAGCTGCCCCCTCCAGCGCAGGGTGGCTTTCCCCTCTTCCTCTGGGGGTCCTTATCCCAGGAGGCCCGACCCGCTTCTGGTGGGACCCCGTGTTCAGTTTTCCCTGTGGAGGGCTGCGTGGGAGTGCCGAGTCCCGGGGTGGGTGCTGGGGGCTGGGGCCAGACTCCCTCCCCACAGGGATGCCCTGCAAGGCGGAGCTTAGGGCTGGAGGGTCTGCCCTCTACCTGGAAGGGCAGAGGCCCCACACCTGGAGGGTGTGGGTGTCAAGGCTGACCGGACTCAGCTTGGGTGTCTCCTTTCTCGGAAGGCTTCCTGCTCAGCGGGGCCAGGTGAGGGGCCCCTCCCATCACCTCTTCCCTCTGTCATAACTCTAGCTGGATTGTATTGTGGTTTTCTCCTGTTCTCTTGTCAGAAGGTTTTCCCTATCTAAGAGGACAGGGCTCTGCTGAGTTTTGTATTTCTTCCCAGTGTTCAGCACAGAGCCGACATTCCATGAATGACGAGTTCTCTCATTGCTTTACACCCAAATCCACAGTTCCCCCTTCTTCTGGGGCCATCGGAGATTACACATCCCTGCCCCTTGAGTTAGCCACATGACAGGCTCAGGCCAATGAAATATCCAAAGTAGCATGTCACTTCTGGTGTGTGATTCTTCAAGCTCCCTTCTTGACCAGCGATGGGAAATTCTAGGTGGGCTCCTCGTGAGGACAGCAGGGAGCACAGCTCTGTCCCCACCCTTCTAATGGACATGTTGCACAAGTGAGAAGTAAGCATTTATTATTTTTCAGCCACTGAGACTTGGGGCTTGTTTGTTACACAGTTTAAGCTGACCTATCCTAACTGATACAGATCAGGAAAATGGGGATTATGACAGTATTTTTGTCCTTTAGACCTCCCCGAGGAGTTACGATAGTCGAGATGTGTGTAACAGAGAACAGGTTATGACCTTATCACCCACCCCCACAGCGTCTCATGGGTCTCATCTCTCTTGGGTCAGTGCCTTCCCACTGGAAAAATATGGCATCCTCGTTTCTCCACGTACGACGTGGAGATAGCGGTAGCACCTGCAATATACGGTTATTAATGAGGACTAAATGCATTCCCGTATGGAGAGTCCTTAGAAGCCTGCTGGTGTGCGGTGCATACTATACACGTGTTTCTATTATTATTGATGTTTTTTAGTTCATTCAACTAAACGTACTGAGCATCCACTGTGTTTCCTACACTGGGAACGTAGAGAGCAAAGCTTGTTTCTTCCTGCCTTGCGGGGAGAAGGCCCAGAGAAGAAAGCCGGTGCCAGCACAGAGGACCTCATGAGAGCACAGAGTGCTACGGAAGGGCCTCCGTGTGGGCCTGGCGCGTGGGCACCGGGACGGCTTCGTGCTCTCAGATGGAGCCAAGGGGCTGGCTGGGGTCGGGGTGGCAGGCATCAGTGCATAAGCCCCCCAGCCTGGGAGCCAGGACGTTGCTTTGACACTTCTGTTCACAGCGCCCACCTGGAACTCACTGCTCAGCAGCAGAGCCGAGGTGGGGAGCGGGGAGGAATGGCAGAGAGCAGCTGCTTCGAGACTACGAGCATCTTCCCCCACCTTCCTTAGGGAGGAAGACTAGAGGCCGGCCGCCAGCACCAACCCCAGGCGTCACGTGAACAGTTCCCAGCCACTGTTTAGTCCCTGACCCAAGCCATCTGCTCAGCCCTGTCCGCAAGCCCAGTCTGGCCTGAGCCGGCTAGGGGTGGGAACTGGAGGAGAGTGGAGCGGGTGGGGATTGGGGTTAGGCTGGGCTGTGAGGATAGAGATGGCCGTCAGGAGGGGAGACCAGAGAATCTGGTACTCAGGAGAAAGGCAGAGGGAGAGGATGGAGAGAAGAGGAAGGGCTGCTGGGGGCAGGTGGGTGGTGGAGGCCCAGGCCAAAGCCCAGGTAGCTTCCATCCACAATCCCCTTTGCATGGAGGATTTTGACCGCTGGAGTCCAGGAGGACCTGGGCAGCAACAGGTCATCAGCTAGACAGACAGGCCCAGAGAGGGCATGCGACTTGCTCATTGACACACAGCTAGTTAAGGGCTTCCCAGAGCCAGAACCCAGACCTCTTGGCTCTTAGTCCAGTGCTCCTCACATGATACTATGCTGCCTTTTGGGGCCTTAGGGTCTCCTGTTTCATTGGTAAAGCCTGATCTAAGGGGTGGCCTTGTTGCTGCCATCGCTGGCTGGTGTGTATAACTTTGTCTTCTGTCCTTGTCCTCCACCTCTGTCCCCCCCCCCTTCCATGGGGCTGACCTTCAGGGAAAGAGGTGGTGGCCATGGGTGGTTTTATTATAGCTTTTCCACCTACAGGACCTGGGGCAGGGCACGTGTGGTGCAAAGGAGTGGGAACAGCCTCCCTGTCTCGAGCACCCCACCCCTCTCCTCAGAGGCACAGAGCTCCCTGGGGGCGGGAGCCTGTGCCAGGGGCCTCTCCTTCAAGTCCTGTGGTGGGCAGCCACTCAGATGGCCTAAGTGATCCCACTTCCTGGTGGACACGCTCTTGCATCATCGTCTCCCTTTGAGTGTGGCTGATTTACTGATGAGTGCAATAAATAGAATGTAGCACAAGTGATGGGATGTCACTTCTGAGACTTGGTTGCAAAAAGATGGGTGCTTGCATCTTGGGTGCGCCCTCTCTCCCTTACTCTCAAACTTGCTGGGAGACAGCTGTGTCGAGAGCTGCCTGGCTGTGGCCAGTGGCTAGCCAGGACCTGAGGCTAACCAACAGTTAATGTGACCGAGCTTGGAAGTGAACCCTCCCCAGATGAGCCTTCAGATGAGGCCACAGCCCTGGCTGACACCCTGATGGCAACCTCATGAAATACCCTGAGCCAGAGAACACAGCTAAGCTGTGCCCACATTCCTGATCCATGGACACTGAGACAGTAAGGTTCGTTAGGGGGAGATTTGCTATATAGCCACAATAATTTAATACAAACCACCACCACCTCCTGGAGCCACTGCACTCATGCTCTCTGCCCTCTCCCATAACCCTGAGCCCTTGGGGGAGGATTGTCATTCTCAAGTTCTTGTCCTCCATATTTTCTTACCTGAAAACCTGGCCTTGGGGAAGTCGTTTCACCTCCTCTGGGGTAATTTTCCTCTTGGTTAGAGCTATTTATTGAGTTGGAAAGACTTCCCCAGGTGAACAGGTCTATACAGCACACAAGGCCCTTCCCACCTCGTCCGTCGCCATCTTTATAACTGCTCAGAGATGTATTTAGGGCAGGTCTTCACATCCCCGAAGGACATAAGAACAGGCTGAGGCCCAAGACGAGAGATGGTTTGCTGGAGGCCACGGGGCGAGCCCGGGCTGGCCCTGGGATCCCTGACTCCAGCTGAGGAACAGCTCAGGAAACTGCGATAGCGCCATCTCTGATGGCAGCGATGGTGGTGAGGGCTGGACGCCACCTGTGGCGCCTGCCACGCTGGCCACGGCCTCCGCAGAGCATCGCCTGCTGTGCTGCAGAAGCTGGAGAACACCTCCCTTCCCCAGGCCTCCCGCACAGCTCCCTTCTCTTCTGCAGGGAGCCGCCCACTGCGACATCAATCCCGCTGCGAAGAGCTCTGGCGTGGACCGGAAGCTGGAACTGAGTTTTGTGGGGAAAGAGAGAGAGCGCAAAGCACCTGTTTCGCCGTGTGGGTTGCAGAGCAGGCCCGGTTCTGGAGGAACTGGGTGCTAAGCAGTGACTTCTGATTCCACAGCTTCCTGTTTGAGTCAGTGGCTGCCATGGTGGCCACCATGGTGGCCCCGTGTGCGGTGTGTTTGGGGCGATTGTTCCTGGATGCTTAGCCACTTCATGTGCTTTTTTAAAAAAAAAAAAAAAATCTCTTTTTGCTTAGATTAGCCAGAATAGATTCTGTGGTCTGTCACTGAGGCCTCACTGATAGTTAGTTACATCTTCTCTGGAGTATGTGGGGAAAAGGTCACAGGAAGTCCCAACTCAGCAGCCTCCACGTCCCCTCTGAGAAAGCAAGAGCTGCTTCTCGTAGCATCCATGTGCCAATCCCAGGGGGGCTCTGGTGGTCTCTGCTGGGTCAGTCCTGTCCTGGACTAATCACAGTTGCCAGAGAGATGGAGGACAATGATGGATTGGTCAGACCTGGGTCATTTCCTCCCATCGTGGTCAGGGGACAAGGCCTGTCCCTGGAAGAGGACGTGAAAGCTTGGAGCATACATGCTCCATACGGATCTGTCTGGTACCACCTACCACATGGTTATTAACCATGGGACTATTAACCAGTCCCATGCGGGGGCATGGCTGTAATTAAACCCCAGGGCAGGAGATGATTACAAGTCCCAGAGTCCCTGCTCCTAAGTGACCATTTCTGTTCTCCAACTCCACCTCCATGGAGTGATGCAGCACTATCCCTCCCTGCATGTGCCCCTCACAGTGCTTTGCGTAGAGAAAGGAAACTGAGGCTCAGAGAGAATGAGGAGCCTGGGTGGCTGGAAGACAGGGAGATGGGGGTTTGTCCAGGCCTGCCCACTCCCGTCCATTGCTGGGCCGGGAGCCAGACAGACCTGGGCTGGGTGTGGCTGGCCAGGGCCTTCAGCTCAGCCCCAGGCGCTCATCGGCAGAGTGACGGTGAGGAGATGGTGACCTCAGTGGGATAGCATGTGTGTAAAAGTGCCTCTCCTAGTGACGGTGACAGCGACAGCGACAGCGGTACTTGATTTTGCTTCTGCTGGGCAACTTTCACGTTGCTGTGGTGGCTGGACTTGCTGTGAGCGGTGCTTATTTTAGAACTTGGTTCACAAGCACCAGCTTTGTCCCTGGGCCCTCCTGCTGCAGCCTTTGTCCTGGGGGCTTGTCCCCTGAGGCCCAGGCTGGGAGGGGCAGGCAGAGAGGTAGAGGGGTGCTCCACTGGGCTTCTACCTCAGTCCTCCCCACCCCCCTCAGCCAGGCCCCCTAACTCTGGCCTGGACTGGAGGCTGAGGCTCTGGTTTTAGTCCTGCCTCTGCCACGGGCTTGCCATGACCTCTTGAGCCTCTGTCCCTTTTGAGAGTGAAAAGGAGCTGATGTTTTTGTGCTGAGTTCTCCAAGATGGCAGGAAAATGTCTAGTAGCTATGTGACTCAGATGCTGGCTGGGCCCCCTGCCCTTGCAAATTCTAGTACCAGCCCCACCAATCTCGCCACCCCAAGGCTCTCGCAGGTTCTAAAGCCTCACGCTGCTGCTTGCCCTGGCTTCATGCAGCTTCCAGGTCTCCCCCATCTCACGTGGCTCTGTTATGTGTGTCAGCGACCAGACTAGAACTCAGCCTCTTCCTCGGTTTCCACGAAACCCTTCTTTTCTCTGTGGGGCAGCAGTTTTTACTGACTACCGGGGGGAGGGTTGGAGAAGGAGGGAGGGAGGGTTTACACGGAACTCGAGGAGGTCCCTGTTCTTACTCTTCCTTTGCCACTGCCCACCCCACTGGACCCCGTCCCACAGCAGGCCCTTATAGCACCTCCCAGGTGAGGTGTGCTCACTCCACCTCCAGCTCTGTACACAGTTCCCTTCACTCTCCTGTGCAGAGTTGCTCAGCAGTCCCGGCCCTGCCCCTGCCCCTGCCCCGGCTCATCTTCCCATGTCCAAATCCTTGGGTAATTAACTCTCCCTCTGGGTCTCAGCTTCCCTAATTATAAAGTGAGGGCGTCTGTTGATCAGGCCCAATTGGGGCAGGAGCACAGGCCTTTCCAGGTCCCACTGGCATCCTTGGAAGGCAGCCACACTAGTAATAGTGCCCCCCAGTCAGAAAAGAGGAAGAAAAGAGGAGAAATACCCTGTAGACTGCGGGGTATGGAGAAGAGACGCTCATCTCTGGACCCTAGAATCCTAAGCTCCACCTGCCTGGGGAAGAGTCATTTGCAAACTTTATGGGAGAGTTTCTGCAGCAGGCAGGGAGGTGCCCCTAGACTCAGCACGGAGCCACCTCCTTCAGAAAATGTGGGAAGGCGGTCGGCTTGGGTCGGCCAGAAGTTCCCTGAACACCACCACAGCTTCCTGACTCCCCGACAGGTGATTGCTGGGGCACCACAATTTCGAGTGGTTGTGTCACCTGTCACCTATTCATACAGGTCATCCCTGGAAGACACTGGGCTGTCTACCCCACAACCCTTCCAAGAAGTCTCTATGGCTGGGCGTTGCCCAGAGCCTTAGGCATAGGGAATGAGGAGAGTAGAGGACATACTGGTTTTCTACTCAGAGGGTCTTCTGTGGGTCACATAACCCAGACTGGCTAATCAGAATATTTCATTTCCAGCATAAGAATTGGCTCATGGCTCATGGTGGGCACATGACTCAGGCAGAGCCAATCAGAGTCTTCCCTGAGATTTGATACATGGAAACCAAAAGAGGGCTTTGGGATGGCATAAGCAGTCTTGGGGCTTGGCATAAGCAGGGTTGGGGCAGCCCGCAGCCTTTGTTATGCCATGTAGACAGAGAGCCTACCAGAGAATGAAACCAGAACACCAAGGAAGTAACCTCTAAGAGATGAAGTGGAGTCTTGAGAACATCTGAGCTCCTGGATCCAGTCCCACTTCTGGATATTTAGTATGTCAGCAAATAAATTTCCCTCAGCTGGTGTGGGTTGCTTCGGACCTTGTAACTGAAATAATCCTGACTATCCTAAAGAGAGAGAATAGGGAGATAAAAAGAGGAAGTTTACAGGAAGGACCACAGGGCAGAAAGTGTCATAACTTGGGACCATCCTTTTTAGTCACTCATCCCCAAATCTGGACTATTATGAAATCACATGGGCAGCTTATTAGCTGGTTCAATAGGCCTGGAACCTGGGAATCTGAATTTCACAGCTTTCCAAGGAATTCTCATACCAGCCAGGTTGGAAACTATTGATTAGTCCCATCCCTTCACTTCATAATCAGGGAAACTGAGGCCCAGAGAGAGAGAGCGACTTGCCCAAGGACACACAGCAAGTCTCTACCTGTCCTTTCCCACTCTCCTGTCTTCCTGTTCACCACCTCTGGAGCAAGGGCAGAGAAGGGAGCGGTTTAAGGTACCTCAGATGAAGGAACCCAGGCACAGACAATTGTCTCTTAGGCAAACCCATCACAAGTACTAGATACTGTGTACTTGGGACAAACCAGTTAATGTAGCGTATTTAGGTTATTTTCATCTTCCTTTCCTTCCTCCCTCTTTCTCAACATCCTTGTCTTTCCACTTCCACTCCCTTGAAAGCAGGGGTCCCCAACCCTGTTAGGAACTGGACCACACAGCAGGAGGTGAGCAGCAGGCAAGCCAGCAAAGCTTCCTCTGTATCTGCAGCCGCTCCCCAGCACCAGCATCACCGCCTCAGCTCCGCCTCAGATCATCAAGAGTTAGTTTCTCATCAGAGCACCGGTCCCTGGTGCCATTAAAGTCGAGGACCGCTGCTTTAGAAGAACCCTGAACTTGGAATTGGAAGTCTCATGTTCAGATTCTGCCCCTGCAGCTTCGCCGCTATGTGAACTGGGGAAGCCTTTTCCTCCCGTGAGGGCCCCATGTGGGGCCCTGAGCAGCACACAGAGGTGCTGGTGGTGCCCTCCTTCTTTTTACATCCATTTCAGAGCAACACGGAAAGGTCAAAATGATGAAAGGACGAGAGAAAGAGGCGTCACCAGGTTTTTAGGTTGCCCACTGTCGTTTTCAGCATCTCCCTCCGGTCCTAATTTACATGCAGACGTCATTGCTGTGCAGTTGGGATCGTATCCTAGATGAAGTCTGGGGGCCCAGCACTTCCTCTAATAGCATCTCACAATATTTAGATAGTCAAAGAGTCTTTAATGAGGCCCTGTGATAAAGGATATTAGTGGGGAAAAAAAAAACCATGAGAAACTGGGACTTGGCTTGGTGACAGAGCCTGAGTGAGATAAACAGGCCCTTCTGTGGCTGGCAAAGCATGCGGAGGGCCCCTCGGGGAGTCAGGCCATAAATGGCTGTGAAAATCTCTGGACCTCAGCTCCCCATCTGTGATATGGGAGCATTGAACTAGCTGATCCCTGAGACCCCTTGAGGCCCTGAGGTTCTCGGGTTCTCTGACCCATGAACTGATGGGGATATTTTGGGCATGCCAGGTGCTCTGGGGCAGGATGGGAGGAGGCGTGGACCTGCCCTCAGCACCCTAACAATCCAGTTGGAGCCCCAAAGCCAGACCACGAAGCCTAATTCAAGAATTATAATTCGAGACTTATAAGGAAGAAAAGTGTAGAATTCCAGTTACAGCAATGTAAACAACTACACTTGAATGTGATCTTGTCTCAGGCGGCCGGAGCAGAGGCTCCAAGGGAGTCAAGGGCTCCTCTGGAGGCAGGCGCGGCACCTTCTCTGCCCAGGGTTCCCAGAGCCCAGCACGAAGCCCAGTGACCCTGCAGTGAGCATGTGTCCGAGGCAAGCCCAGCCTAGAAACGTGTGGGGAAGCAAAGCTTGAGCAGAAAGGCTTGGAGCTTCACTGTGGGAGGAGCGGGAAGAAGGGACTGTGCTGCTTTGCCAGGAGGCGGGAAAGCCCAGGGGATGCGATAGCTTTTAAATATTTACAGGATGCATATGGAAGATGGAGCAGATGTGTGCTGGGGCCCCAACGGGCAGGGCTGGACCAGACAGAGCAGCGAGCCCCGGGCTGGACTCCCGACAGCCAGTCCCACACTCCTGGGCTCTCAGTTTGGCGTTGTAAGAACAGATGCTCCGACTCGCTGGCTGTTTACCACACCCCCTCCCCGGCCCTGTGCCGAGCGGTCTCGTGTGTTTGTTAGTGCCTGTTTGCTCCTCACAACAACCCTCCCCAGGTGCTACCATCTCCCTCTGATGAGGAACTCAAGGTGCAGGGAGCGTAGGTCACACGTCCTGAAGTGGAGGGGTCGGGATTTGAACCCAGGCAGTGGGCATCCTGGCGATGGGGTTATGTGAATGGAAATGAAGAGGGATAGAAGACGGCAGGGGAGTTGGTGGGTAAGATGGCTCCTGAGGCCCCTGTGGCTTTAGGGGCTCATCCGTGAGGGCTCCCTGGAAGAGGTGCCTGTGAGTTAAACCTGGAAGGCTCGGAAAGAGTGTCCCAGGTCAGGGAAGTGGTAGGTGACAAGGCTTGGGGTGGGAATGTGGCATGTGCGTAAAGCGGGGAGGGGACCAGTGGGCATGGAGACCCATGAGCCACAGGCTGGCCCCTTACTTGTGTTCAGAGGGCCCTCCCTGTTGGCCAGACAGCATATAACAACAGTATTTTGACTAGCTTCCCCCTTCCCTGTCCTTGTCACCAGCCGAACACCTGGGTTCAAATCCTGCTCTGCCATTATGAGATCTGCAATCTTGGGCCATTTACTTACCCTCTCCACGCCTCAGTTTCTGCATCTGTATAATGGGGTCAGGGATAGAGATGCCTCATAGTTTTGCTCTGATGACTAGATGAGATGATGCAATAGAGGAATAGCCTGGTGCCTGGCAGACAGCAAAGGCTCAATCTGTGTTAGCATAGGTGCTGTCATCACTGCTAGGGACTCAGGGGATGTTGGCTGGATTTAACAGAACTGTAGGAGAGAGAGAGAGAAAGAAAGAGACAGAGGGAAAGAGACAGAAAGAGACAGAGAGAGGGAGAAAGACAAAGGGAGAGGGAGAGAGACAGAGACAAGGACTGGGGGAGATGGAGGAGAGGAGGTCAGGGAGGGGGCTATGGGTAGGAGAAGGGGCAGAGAGGGGGCATGAGGATTACCAGGTGGTAGGAGGGAGGCAGAGAGAGAGCAGAGGGCATCAGCCAGGGCCCTTCTGGCTCAAGTGAGAATTCCTCTGTCACGAGATGTCACCTGCCAGCAAGTTGCTCTCAAAATAGCTGTCCCTGTCGAGAATGTGGCTGGTGGAGGGGCAGGACTGGAAGTCCTGTCTAGACACCTCCTGGGGCCCTGGGCTCTTGTGGGTCTGAGCCTGGCAAGGAGCCCCTGTGACCTGTGCCTTGAGTGGCTGCAGTGGGGGCTTGGGTAGTCCCTCCTGTGGGGTGTGTGTGTTGGGGGGCTGGGTAGGGAAATGTGTCTTCCTGGCCTAGGGCTGTGGTATGCCGGGAATAGGCCAGGAATACCCATAATGATAATGACAATAATGATAGTGATCACTGTCCTCGTCATCATTAACAATGAGGCAGACAGCAAAGTTGTTCACCCATGTCCGTCTTCCCTCTTCCCTCCAAAAGAACCAAGTATGCTTGGGGTAGCCCAGTGAACACACCCACCTCCCAGACTCCTTTGCAGCTAGGGTGACCATGTGACCCACCTCTGGCCAATAAGATGCAAACGGAAGTCGGCTGGGAAGGCTCTGAGAAAGCCATCGTTTTCCTGTTTGGCCCCTGACTCTGGGCTTTGTGTGTCCCTGTGCTGGCCTTCCCTCCAATCAGCTGAGGAAGACAAGGTGAGAGGGGGCCCAGGCTGTTTGCAAAACAGGAGCTGGGCCGTTATAGAAAGAATGGCGATGTGTCTGGTTTACATTCATGTCTTCATTGCTTCGCCCTGTGCCTGGCATGTAGTAGGCAGGCATCTAATATTTACCGACTGAATAAATTCTTCTGTATCCATTCAGCAAACACCTCCGTAGTGGCGTCTCTGTGCCGGGCTCTGTACTGGGCACTGGAACAAATAAAACCAAGAATGCACTAGGAGCCACCGACAGACAGGACCAATATGCTCTCCTTTGTGGGCAGATCTGAACTCAGCAGGGAGGAAAAGGAGCAAAGCCCTGGTGAGGGGAGGCCAGGCTGTACTGGTTGGAACATTCTAGCACCTGGATTTCCCCAACGAGAAAGCTAGTGTCCAGGCATGGAGCCAAAGGAAGCTCTTCCTCCTGACCCGCCCATAGCTGCACATAAGGCCTTGTCCGTCACGCTGTCCATCTGTCCAGCACCCAGAACTGCCAGGCTCCCTGTAAGTGAACAAATGAGCGAAGGGATGAATCAGAGGATGCTCAAAAATCTAGTAGGCGCCGCTGACACAGAGACCACCACGCAAAGCAGCACTGAGGAGCCTTGCGATGTGGGCAGGGGCACGTCCAGGGCACCTCGGGGACAGGCTGGCTGCCGGTCTGAGGCAGGAGGAAGACGCAGGAACTGGAAGCTTCCCTGGAGAATTCCGCCCACGGAATTCTCCAGACTGGCTTCCCCTCAAGCCCCAGCTCGAGCAGCTTTTCACCACGTCAGCCTCTCACCGCCCTTCATCCTTCCCTCGCCCCAGTTCCCTGAGCGTCTTTATCACCCACACTTTTCTGAAGGTGAGGTTTGTCCTAAAGGTTCTGGTTCCCTCCACGGAAGCAGATCCTCTGGCACCACCTTCCTGCCCAGGGCCCAGACCCCCCGGAGGGTCACCAGGCCCCTTCGTGGGCCCAGCCCTCGCCCTTACGACCTCGGCCTGCCCTGTACCTCCAGCTCCTAGAAATGGTCTCTGCTTCACTCAGGGAGCAGAACAGGCCCAGAGGGGGCAGTGAGACCAGGACCGCAGTCCCAGCTCTGGTCCTTCAAGGCTGCGTGTGCTCAGAAAAGTCACCAAGCCCGTCTCCTCACCTGTCGCGTGGAGAAGGCCCCTCTTGTGTGGTTGTCCTGGGGTTGAACACGGAGCTGTGTGGGCAAGTGCTTTGTAAACTGCAAAACTGTCGCTTCCCTTACCTCCTCCATGTGGGTTTGGGGGTTCCTAGCCCAGATGAGATGTTTGCCACCTGCACAGGGACCTCCTTCTCCTCCTCGGTTTGCCTCACTCTGGCCTCACCGATGCTCGAGACTCTGTCACTAAGGATTTCTCTCTGATTTGTCTCTAATCCTGGGAGAAGAGAGCGGGTGGTCTCTACATGGGTCGTGAACTTCTGGGTGAAACGTCCACACGCTTATCAGGGTGGGGCGGGCAAGGAAAAGGAAACGGAGTGAAAGGGCAGTGTGGGGTCTGGTGAAGCCCCCAGCCCCTCTGCTTCTTCCCCGTCCACCCTGGGGAAGGGGCCCTCAGGGGCCTGGCATCTGTGTCCAGTAAACAGTCCCAGCAGGTTGAATTAAGGCACAAAAAGCAACCACGCTTTCCATGGTCCACGCCCCCCTTACCCCCCCGACCCTGGTGGTGAGCCATCCCTTCCTCCCACATGAGCTGGGGGCGAATTTCTCAGCCTCCGCCCCCCAGTGCCACGGGCATCTCTGGGTTCCCGTGATCTTTGCTCTGAAATGTGAGGCTGGAACTCAGCAGTGCGGTGCAGGGGTCAGTGTGAGGCCTTCAGCGCCAGGCTGACCAGGCTGGAAGCCACCGCCCGCCTGCTGCCTGGCTTGGGAAGGTTACCGACGCTCTCTCTGCCTCGTTTCCTCTTCCCAGAACGGGTTCGGTGGTGCAGGTCTAAGGAGGTGGAGGAGGTGAGCTGTGTGGAGGGCGTAGCCTGCAGAACGGGCTCCATCCGCCTTTGCTTTGTGGTTACCTTCCTCGAGTCTGCCGCTTCTCAGCTCATCCCAGCGTCCCAGCCACTTCTGTCCCCTTCTGGGCCATGGCGAGAGCTCCCTCCCTGGCCCACCTGCAGATTTCTCCCCGCCGCAGCCCCCCACGAGTCTGTCATGCCACTTCCCTGCTTACAACCCTTCGAGACGCCGCATTCCTCCCTCCGCTCACTCCGCACGTGCTTGAAGCTCCTCCGTGCATCAGACCTGGAGCCAGGCACTGAAGATGCAGCGGGAACGAGGCAAGCCGGGGCCTCTGTCCTCGCAGAGCCCGTGGTCTAGTGCGGGATCAGACAGCGATGACCAAACAGGCAGGATAACGAGAGTGAGGCTGGCGAGGGCTGCGTGTCAGTCATCTGTTGTCATGGTCACGCCACCTAACAGCCCCCAGACTCAGAGGCTTAAAACAATTCTTGCTCACAAGTCCTCTGACCAGCTGGGGATCCAGGCCTCTAGCTGGGGATCCAGGCCTCTAGCGGGGCCCAGCGGGGCCTGGCTCCAGGGCTGCTCCCCAGGCCCCTCCTCCCTGGACTACCTGGGACGCATTTGTCCCATGGGGATGGAGGAAGGGCAAGGGGCAAAGAGGACGCCGGACGGTCTCTCACAGCTCAGAACTGGGGCGCCCTCACTTCTGCCCGCATTCATGTCCAAAGCCAGTTTCATGGCCAAGTCCACCCTCAGCGTGCTGGGAAAATAGACCCTCGTGAGAGATCCTACAAAGCCACAAGACAAAAGGTGTAAAGGCTGGAAGGGGTGAAGAACCGGGAGTGGCAAAGAAATCCGCCACAAGCTCTTCAGGAAACGGAACGGGGACAGATGCTCACTGAGGCCTCCGCTTCGCATGGCTGGGCCTGTCTTCATGCCCCACCTGAAGGAGGAGGAGAGCAGGTGTGGAGAGGCAGGGAAGGGCGGTCTAGGCAGGAGGCATAGCTAGCTGGAAAACCTGGACGTGGAAATGAATTGCCATGTCCTTGGAACTGACAGGAGGTGAGTGGGACAGGCCCAGGGCGCACTTCGCATCACCCTCGCTCAGCCCAAGGCCCGGGCTCCTGTCGCGTGTCAGTTCTCAGCACTCCCACCTTGACCTCCAGGTCCCTCCCTTGCACTGAAACCCTGCAGTCCCTCCGTCCGCATGGCCAGGCCCTCGGCTCCGCCGTGTCTTCCGCCTAGAACACCCTTCCTTCTCCTCTGGCTACCTGCGACTCATCCTGAGACTGAACTTAGATGTCACTTCCTTTAGGAAGCCCTCCCTGCTGCCCCAGACTGGGTGGGGTGCCCCTTCTGAGGATGCCTGTAGACCCTGGCACGTCCTCAACACGGTCCGAGACTCAGCTTGGCACATTCAGTACGAGCATAGGACTCGGCAAGGTGGGCGCATGTAAACGTTTGTTGAGTGAATGAATGAATAAGTTTGTTCTTCTCTCGGCTCCACACTTACACTCCGACCAGGACCGGGCGGACCTAGAGCCTCGAACCACTGCGCTGGTTCTTTAGAACACGCTCACCTCCGCTGGTACACGTTCACTGAGCACCCACTATGCGCCCGGCACTGAGGCACACCCTTGGGACACAGTGCCAGGTGCATAGTGGGTGCGTGAGACAAAGCCCGCTGCTCTCACCGGCCCCCTACCAACAGCCACACAGACACAGGACACAGTGTCAGGTGGAGTTACATACTATGGAGGAAAATAAACCAGGGAAATGGGATTGAGAGTATTTGAAAATATTTTTATTATGAAAAATTGTAAACACATGGAAAGCTAGAGAGAACGAAGCAATGAACTAACTCCTAGGGACCCGCCCCCCAGCACAGCCAGCTGTCTTGTCTCATTTGTCAGGCACCCCACCCCCCTGCGATAAAACTGATTATTTTAAGCGAAGGGGCTGCCTGTTTCAGATCAGATGATCCGAGGACACCTCTCTGAAGAAGGGACGTTTAAGCAAAGACCTGGGTGGAGTGCGAGCAGCCACGTGGGGAGGGAGAGTGATCTGGGTGGGACGGGGAGCAGGGGCCGAGTGCCTGGGGAGCACGAGGCCCGGCGGGTTTGAGGAGGAGAAGGAGCTGGTGGCGGGATGAGGACCTGGGGGCCTGCAGTCCGGTGCTGCCCAGCCCAGTGAGGGACACAGGAGCAGGGTCAGAAGCAGAAGTGGCGCCTCTGCGGCCAGGGACGCCCTGGGTGTGAGTCCTCAAACCCGGTCTGAGAGTCAGGCCTGCACGCCCCGCGGGCCTCGCGGGCCTGGGGCGTGTCACTGTCCCTCTCTGCACGGTCGTTTCTCCTCTGGAAGGAGGGACACAGCTGTCCAGCTCCCCGGGGTCACCTTCTCCCTCCCCCTCCTCTGCCGCCTGCAGTCCTCCCCCTTCTTAGGGGCTTCTGGTCTGTTCCGTGTGGCCCGGAGGAGCAGGAAACAGGGCCGTCCTGTCTCAGCTGTCCGCCTGGTCTCCCAGACTGGTGTCCACCCTCCGTGCGGCTGTGGGAGCTCGGGGGCCCCTGCCCAGGCTTCTTGCACCCCGCCCCTAGCACCCTGAGCCCAGGACCCCGCAAAACCGGCTTGTTGGAAGTTGGGGCAGAGCTAACGGGTCTGCAGCGCTTCCCCTCCCCTCGCTGACCCCAGGGTGACTTCTGGACTGGAAGAGGCTGACGCTGGGCCCGGGCGTGGGTGTTTGCGCTGAGCGGGGGCTCTTTGGCACCCGTGGGAGCTGTGAGATCTTGGGGGAGCTGCCTGACCTCGCTTAGCTGTGTTTCCCTCATCAGCACGACGGGGGATAATGGAATCCACCCCCTGGACCGCGGGGAGAATCAAACGGGGGATCCTGGAAGGCGCCGGGCCCACGGCGGGATTCTGGATCCACTCGCTTCCTTTCTGGGCGGCCTCGTTCCACCTCTCTGAGCCTCAGTTTCCTAATCGGCGGCAAAACAGGAGGAAAGAAAACCGTCTCATGGGCCCTTGGGATAATGTGAGGCTGTGCCCAGGAGGCCCCCCTGGAACTTCACACGCCTCTCTCCCCTTCCCTGTCCACCCCCCCCCCACCCCGTCACTCCCCTCTGGGACCTCGGGGACCTCAGGGGAGGAAGGGCTCTCTGTCTCTCTCTCCAAGTGGGTGAGGACTCCAGTCCCAGTTTCCTCCCTGTCCCCTCCCCCACCACTGGAGAAACACCCAGAGCCACAGTTGCCACCCGCCCGTACATCCTCCAGCGGGGAAGACCTGTCCAAAGGCGCCGTTATGGGGACCTGGGTCGTTTGCTGCACTTGGCATTCCAGAAGCCCGTTCTAGTCTAAGGTTCCATTTATAAATGAGAGAGTCAGGAGTCTATAGATGAAAAGCCAGGTCTGTCTGACTCCAAAGCCAGCTCCCTTTGTGTTCCCGCTTTTCCAGGTGGGCCGTCCACCTGTGGAGGGCTCAGCCCACCCCTCCGTCCACCCAGCCCACGGGAAACAGAACAGGTGCTCCAGCAGCCGAGCGTGTGGGTGAACAAAAGAATGAATGGCTTATGAGCAAGTGAAGGAGAGAAGGAATGGGTGCCTATGTGGAGGCCCATCGTCCTCTCTTTCCAGGAACCCCTTCCCCACTTGTTGTACCCCAGACATCCTCACCTCACCCACCAATGCCCTGGACGCCTCCTCTGCCCACCACGCAGCCATCTCGGGCCACAATAGACAGACTCCCTTACCCCCACCTGCAGCCCACCTGCATCCTCAGGGTGCTGGAAGAGGGTTGCCTTGGCAACCAGAAGTTTCCAATTGAAGCAAAAAGTTCCTACTGCGGTTTGCAATAGAGAATGACAGGGGTAGAACCAGCAGAGAAGGGTTGCCACAGCAACCGGAATATTTCAGTCAAACTTCGTGGGTCTCAGTGTGGGGAGATTAGCCTTAGCAAGTCAAATAGGCTCGGTCCCCTTGCCAGGCGCTCCTGCCATCGCCTGCCTGTCTGTGGGGAGGGAGGCAGCCCCAGGGGGCCCCAAGGACCCGTTGCTTCAGACAGAGTGACCTGGCTTCACGTGGGGCAGTCTCCGGGTGGACAGAGCCACTCGGGGTGGCTTTTGCGTCCTTGTTCATCGCCATGTTGCCTTGCGCTGTTTGTCACAGCCTCACGGGGCCCTCTCTCTCCCTTGGTTAACCTGTCTGTCCCTTGTCCCTTGCAGAAGCAGGCAGGGACTCTCAGCGCTGATCAAAGTGCCCTCAGAGTCCCGGCTTTGTCCGCAGCAGTTGCTGTGTGGGAGAAACTGAGGCTGTGACGGAGGCAGAGACGAGGCCACTCAGAGGCGGTCAGGCCCTTTGGCTCCAGGGTACCCCGGGTGGGGCTGGCTCAGCCAGGCGGGGTCGGCTCCCGGCTTCTGCCCTCTGCCCACCTCTCTTGCTTCGATCCCGTCCCCTAACCCTTGTGTCAACACTGCTTGGACTCAGATCAGGTTGGAACCCAGCACCAGCCTTACTCACTGGGGGTGGGCTGCACATGTCACCCCGTCCCCGCCCCACCGTGGTCCCCTTAACCACAGCAGGTGCAGCGACTCTGCCCTGCTCCCTGCTCCCTGCTCCTCCCTCAGCCCAGCCCTGGAGCATTTGCAGCTGCCCAGCCCCCTGCCTGGCTCGGCTCCCTCTAACCACCCCCCACCCCTGCCCGCCACACACGGGCCTGGACCCCACTGCACCACCCTTCCCCACTGCCTGGGTAGCTGGTGTCACCCTCTGAGTGACTGCCCGTCTCCGCGGGATGGGAACTCTGTCTCACTCATCTATTACATTCTGCCAGAGTGAGTGACGGTGCGTGGTGCCCGTCCGTGCCTAGCGAGGAGGCGTCAGGTGACGGGGTGGGCGGTCGCCTCGGGAGTGTTCGTGGAGAAGCGAGACTAAGGCCCACGCGTGCGCCCCAGGGTCAGGCGCAATGCCACTGAGGCTCTCCCGGCACGGGCAGGACCTCATTGCTGACAGCCCGTCGCACCTGACGGTTCGAGCCACGTGCAAAGTGGAAGAGAAGCATCGGGAAGAGAAGCCCAGCTCCCAACAGTCTCTTCAGCTGGTCGTGGTCAGCCCTCTGCGCGTGTTTGAGTTAAAGACCAAACCCGCACGCACCCTCCCGGGCGGCGGGGCCAGCGTGGCAGGCGTGGCCAGCTCCTGTGCAAACAGAACATTTTTAACGCATTCTGCCACTCGTGGAATCCCTTCCTGCTCAGCAAACGTTCAGGTGCCCTTAGAGTCCGGCCCTGAGAGAGGGGGTTGGGGCCACACGTGCCCTCACTGCCCTGCGTGCGAGGTGAGGTGCTGCCCGTGTGGCCTCCTTTGTGTCGTCTCCAGCTGAGAGGGAGACAGACGAGGAAGCCGAGTCTGGGGTTGTGCAGAGCATTGCTCAGGGTAAAGCTGAGGGTTGAGATTTGAACTGTGCGTCTGCTGCTGTGGACCAGGGGCAGAAATGGGGGACAGGGATGGCTTCCTTCTCCCTGGGGAAGGGACTCTCACCGGCCCTGGCGCCTTCTCGGCCTCCTTCTCCTTCTTTCCCCGAAGACCTCTGCCTACCTGGCTGGTTATCCCCACACACAAAGTGAGGTCCCAGCCCGGTCTGACCCAGCCCAGCCTCCCTGCAGACACACAGGACACGGAGTCCCACAGTGCCCAGGACCTGAGCTCTGTCACCTCTGCTGCCTTGAAGCAATCCTGTGAGACAGAAGAGGAGGGGGAGGGGCAGAGCAGAGGCAGAGAAAGAGAAAGAACATCGGAGACAGAAAGAGACAGAGATAAGGACAGACACGGAAGTGGGTGGAGACGAAAGATGGAGGAGAGAGTGACAGTGTGCGGGAGTCGCCGAGAGAGAGACGGAGGCAGAGACAGAGAGAAGGAGGGAGACTGAGGTCCTCGGGGGCAGGGTGGAACCAGAGATGGCCCCAGAGAGACAGAGACATTCAAGACGGGGCGTCTGGAGGACTCCGTGGAAGGAGAGCCTGGGACGGTCCCCACACAGTCCCTGCTCATCAGCATCTCCCCACGAGTCCCTCTCCCTCTCCCCTCCTACTGCTCTTTGCTCCTCAGTCCTGTTCTCGCCTAACCCACCTCGTCCCCTTCCCACCTCCTTTTCCCAGAAACACCTTCCCAGCCCCCGCAGCTCGGGCTGGGAGGCCGTGTGAGGATAGAAAGTCGGGGACCCTGAGGATGGTCCGGCCCGGGCTCCCTGCTGTGTGACATCCCCTCTCTGGGCCTCAGTTTCCTCATCTGTCACATGGAAGGGCAGCACCTCCCTCCCCAGGACTCTGAGCTCTGTCACCTCTGTCACGCACGCGTGAGGGCAGGGCTGTGAAAAGGCCAGCAGCAGAGGGTGCTCAGATGGGGACTTCTCTTCTTCCTCTTCACCGCCCTTCACCCCTCTCCTACCTCCCTCTGCTCCACCCTCCGAGCCGAGCGGGGACATTCTCCAGGACCTCACCTCACCTCCAGGACCAGAGTCCTCCTAGAGCTCTTGAGGGGTAAATATTTACACCTCAGGGGTGTCCTGGGGAGTGTCATTGTCCTTCATTGAACAAACAAATGTCACTGAAGAAAAAGCGTCCCCTGAGATTCTCCCCACCACCCCTGACTGGGACTTGAGCTAGAGCAGGGCGTGGGCAGCAGTGGGGGTCATTAGGTACCCTGCGAAGCATGCTGTCCTCGGGCCCCTTTCCCACCCGCCTAGTCCCCACAAGGGACCGTGAGGCATCCACAGGCTTATGGCTCCCACTGAGCTCAGAGAAGCTGAGCAACGTGGCCAGAGCAGCACAGCTACCCATGATAGAGGTGTGACTTGAACTCAGGTCTGTCGGTCGCCTTTGAACTTGATTGAATGTTACCTCTTTGAAACCAGGTGGGGGCCATGCAACACAGAGAGGTGAGACCAAGAGCTGCCACCTGAGGGACAGGGAGCCTGAGGCACCGTGCATGATTCATGAACAGGTGCCAGGTGGAGGAGACACCCCTATCGGGGGCTCCGGGCAATCTGCCCACCCCTCTTATATCCTGGCAGGGGGCGTGGTCGCCCTCTCCTGATGGCAGCTTATTTCAAGGGTTCAGATGGGGAAAAGAGAGAGGACAGTGCCGGAGCAGAGCCAGCAGAGCCGGGGGGCTGGGCCTGGGGGGTACCTCTTGAAGCAGGATTCTGGTTTATAAGGAACATTTATCCAGCGGCCGCCCTCAAGCATCCTGCTGAGGTGGCAGGGAGCCCCGAGGGGCCCTTGCAGCTCTCACTCAAACCAAAGTGTGTCAACCCTGCTGTGACTTTGTGACCCAAATGCTATTGCAGAGGCAGCAGAGAAACCGACCCCTGTGACCCGTATGTATGTGAAAAAGACACTCCTTTTGGGTCACGGGAACCTGGAATCAGCAAGCTGGAGCCCGAGGCTCTGTGGTTCCTTTCTCTTGTTCTGTGACCTGGGGGGCCGGCAAGCACTTTCCCGCTCAGAGCCTCGGTTTCCTCATCTGTGCAACGGGGTGATGATGACGCAGCCTACGGTGACGATGCTCCACAGGGTCTGGCCTCGGCCGGGTGACACACGCAAAGACGTAGTCTAGCAACCAGGAAGAACTGTAGATCTTGGCCTTTGACCTTTCTAGGAAATCCCAACGTGAGCCAGGCGGGTTTGAGTCCGAGAGAAGTTTATTCCTAATTCATGGCAAAATTTAGACGTTCTCTCTCCCAAACACTTCCTCTTTTTTTAAAAAAATTTTTTAATGTGGAGAATATTGCTTCCTCCATCTCATTCTCATTTTTAACCAGCCAAATTCCCCAGACCCTGAGCCCAAACTGCTTGTCAGTGTCTCCCCCGAGTCCCTCTTGGACTCTTAACGAGTCTGTCTTTGCCCTGTGCCCACATCCCACACACGAGGACAGGCGAGGGAGCTAGCTCATCCCTCAGACAGCCAAGAGGGGCCAGGGGAGGCGAGGAGGGGTCCCGCATTCATTCTGACCTGTCTCTGTTATTTGTCAACCGGTCACGGTGCTGAGAGTGAGCATCTATGGCGTATGTGCCAGGCACTGGGCAAATCTAACTCACAAGCACCCTGTGAGGATGGGCCCGTGATGGTCCTCATTTTACAGCTGGGGAATCCTAGGCCCAGGGAGGTTAACTCACTCAAGGTCTCACAACCAGTAGGTTAGCAGGGCCAAGTTTAAGCTCAGGCCGTCTGGCGTCAGAGCCCACTCTGGTGACCGCCCTGCCATGCTGGTGTCCACCTCCTCGGGGGCAGGGACTGCGGAGCCCACCGACACAGCAGTGTGTCAGAGGCCAGGATGGTGCCTGGCACATGGTGCTCAGAAAACCTGACCATAGATTGACTTATCAGTTAACGGGATGAAATACTTTGTAACACATGGAATTTTTGTTTGTTTGTTTGTTTGTTTGTTTTTAATCTTTGAAAAGGCAGACTTTCCTATGTAATGTTTTTGCCTTTGAAGTGGGGGACACCCATAGGCTCTGATCTGATGGGACAGCCTGAGTGCCTAGGTCTTTATCCCTGAGGGGTTCTCACAGATGCTGGGCCCAGCCGCAACCCCCGTAATCTACACAGGTGGACACAGGAGGGGCCTCCCTGGCTTTGGGAACAGACAGTGGAGTCTTGCAAGGTGTGCCGGCAAGGCCTCGTTCCAGCTGTGTGACTTTAAGTAAGTTCCTTGACCTTTCTGAGCCTGAATTTTGTCTGTTGGATGTTAATGCTGCCTTGTAAAATTGTCGCAAGTGAGGAGCTCAATGATATAAAATGTCTAAAACTAGCCTCACTCGTGATGAGCATCTGAGTAACCCAGGATTTCTCAGCCTCCACACAGGTGACATTTGAGGCCGGATAATTCTCTGTCATAGGGACTGTCCTGTGTATTGTAGGATATTTAGCGGCATCCTGCCCTCTACCCACTAGATGCCAGCAACACCTTCCAGTTGTGACAGCCCAAAATGTCCTCAGATACTGACAAATGTCCCCTGGGGACAAAAATCAATCCTGGTCGAGAACCACTGGAATAATCATAGCTATTGTTATCATCGGTAAGAATAATAATTTATTTTTAAAAAAAAAAAAGGCCACAGCGAAGGCCATCCCAGTCCAGAGATGCTAACAACCTATATGCGGAGACAAGACTCTGCTTATAAAACAATTAGAAACACGAGGAATATTGCTGGATGGAAGTTGGGGTATTTAACCTGGAGAAGAGAAACCCTCTCTCCAAATCATCGTGCCACCTTGCAGGATGCCTGCCGTGCTCAGCATCTCCGAGCCCTCCTGCCGAGCCACGAGGCTGGCTTCCACTGCTTCTGTGGAGGAGGAAATTAAGGCTAAGAAGGTTAGATGGCTCTTTGAAGTCCCAGGACTCAGATCATTTTGGCCTCTGGTGTGGTTTTCCCTGTGTGGATGTATTAGTTTCCTGTTGCTGCTATAACAAATGACCACTGACTTTAGTGGTTTAAATAATACAACTTTGCCATCTTATAATTATATCAAGATGTTGGCAGGGCTGTGTGTCCTCTGGGAGAATCTGTTTCCTTGCCTTTCCAGCTGCCTGCATCCCTTGACTCCTGGCCACTTGCATCTATCTTCAGAGCAGGATGGCAGGCCAGTCCTTCTCACGCTGCCCTTCTGCCTCCCATGTCCACCCCTGAGAGCCCGAGTGATGACACTTGGTCCACTCACATAATCCAGATCATCCCTGTTTAAGGCCAGCCGATCAGCAACATTAATTCTATCTGCACCTGTAATCCCCCTTTGGCATGTAACACAATCCAGTTACAGATTCCAGAGCTGAGGATGTGGATTTCTTGGGGGAGCCATTATTTTGCCTGCTACATATGAAGTTCAGAAGAAGGAGGGACTATTGTGGCCATGTGCAGTTGGGGAGGCTTCCCAGAGGAGGGGCTGGCAGAGGGGAGAAAGGAGAGATCAGATGCCATGGACCGGATGAAGCCAGGTGCTTCAGAGGCATTTTGTGCCTGCCTGGGGAGCCACGGCAGGTTCTCGAGCAAGGTTAGGACACACACACATGGCAAGCTTTTGGTGGGAAAAGTACTTTTGCAGATGGGTCAAGGATGGAACAATGTGGAGGGGGGTGGGAGGCGGGAGAGCTACTTTGATGAGGGGACAGGGATTGGGGAGGGACACATGGAGGGCTCTGAGGCCCTGTGCTGTGATGGGACAGAGCAAGGGCTTTGTGGTTGACATGGGTTGGAAGGGCATATCTGCTCCTTCCTAGCTGTGTGCATGGGGCACGCTCAGCTTCCTTTTTTTGGAACTCTGTTTTCTCGTGGCATGAGAACCCTCTGGGCAGGGGCTCACAGCCACAACCCCGCACCCACTCTGCTTTTTCCCCTACTGATTGGCAGTCCCTGAGCTCACGTGGCACTTGGTATCTTCAGATGCCTTGGTGTCTCCACGCTGCTCCCTAAGCCCGGCGGCTCACCAAGTCCAGTTACAGGGTGCCAGCAGGGGGCGGGTCACAGAAGATGCACGGGTGCTGGTGCAGGGTCCCAGGACCCTGACAGGCTCCTGTCACTGTCTTCTCCCCCAGGACTCTCCCAGGCCTCAGGAAGGGGAAGGCGGATTCCCACATGTGGGTCTGGCTGCCCAGCTTTAAGGAGTTTTAACAGCTGTGCAGCGAGGCTGGTGCCTGGGCCATCTGTAGGCACGCTTCCCTGTTCATTACCTCAGGGTGCGGAAAATGAGGTTCAGTACACACAGCTTCTGGGGAGCACTGGGGCTGTGTGTAGGGGGAGGTCCCACTGTCTCCTGCAGTTGCAGATTGCATCTTTCTGAGCTCCTCCGCTCAGCAGAGGGAAAGGAGGCCCTTTCCGCGAGGTTGGTGACTTGCTCAGGGTCCCCCAGCTAGGAGGGCACAGGGCCAGGCTCCACACCCAGGTCTGTGTGGCCCCCAAACTCTCCCCTCTCCATGTCACCCTGCCTGGGACCTCAGGTCGGGGTGGGAAGTGAGTCTCTGAGGGTCACACATCTGGAGAGAAAGGAAGGAACCGGAAGACTCAGAGGCCCCGCAAGAGAAAGAGGCACAGAAGCAATGGCCACACTCAGGCCGGCGGCGCACGGCTCCTCCCCAGCTGGCTCACTGCTGCTAGGCTTCGGAGGCACTCTCTGTTCTGCAGGCCTGGGGACAACGAACTTTCTGGGTTCCAGAGCCGGGTGTGTGTGTGTGTGTGTGTCGGGGGGAGGGGAACATGCCCGGAACAGCTGCTGAACACACTGTCTCTGCTGTCCCAGACTTTCATTCTGAACTGCTCGGTCCCCACCCCTCCCCTGCTGCCCCTCAGCTCCTCCCTCCTCCAGTTTTTACCCTCTGTGAAATCTCACTCTTTTGTCTGCCAGCTCTGTCTGCCTGCGGGGGGGGGGGGGGTGGGGGGGGGGGGGGGAGGCTTGGGAGCCACTCATTGAATGTAGGGACTAAGGTCCCAGACAGGACCTGTGGAGGAGATGCCACAAGCCCTGAGCAGCAGGTGGAGAGGAGGCAAATGGTTTCCCTGAGCCCCCATCCCCAGCCTTTGCCAGGCGTTTATCCCAACTACCCATCTATTACCCACTCACCCACCCACCCACCCACCCATTCACCCACCTACTCACCCATCCACCCATTCATCCTTTATCCATTCACTCACCCACCCTCCCTCCCATCCATCCATCCATCCATCCATCCATCCATCCATCCATCCATCCATCCATCCATCCTCATTTGCCCTGTGTGTCGGGCCCTGGAGATACAACCTCGAACAAGGAAAACACAGCTGCTCTCCTCACCCACCTGGAAGACAGCCACTAAATAATTGCATTAAACAAACTGCTACAGGACAGTGCTCTGCTGTGGAGAGGCAGCCTTTTATAATGATGCTCACGGTCAAGGAGAGGACAGACTCTGTTCGCATAGTAAGATAGAAGCGATGGCTGTCTTTGGGGAAAACCACCCTGGGAGCTGACCTTGGTGCTGGCCTTACGCTCGCCTCTCCCCCACCTACGGGGTCTATGATCCTCCAGCCTCCCCTCCCCCACCCATCCCGCAGCCGAATGAATGGAGGGACAGGCAGAGCACCAAGGAGGAACTCCAAGAAGGATGCTGGGTGGCCATTGCAGGGGGCAAAACCCTGTGTCCAGTTCTGAGGCCCTGCCCATGGGTGGGGACAGATTGAGACAAGAGCAGTGCTCACTTCCTGTGGGTGAGAATCTGTCGCTGGGGCCTGCAGGACAAGTGAACAGTCTTTGGGAGGCTGGCTGCAGATACACCATGTTGTTTTGGCCAATACCTTTCCTCCCTTGTCAAATAATAAAAATGTTAGTCAGGACATTGACTAACACTTCTGGAGAGTCTGCCTGTGCCTGGCGCAGCTGAGTGTGACGTATTCACTCGTTAGAGGCTCCCGGCAGCCTCTGGGGGTGTGTGATACCATCCTCCTCTTGACAGGTGAGACCCCAGGCACAGAGCAGTGACGTACCTTCCTAAAGTCACACAGCGGAGGCAGAACCCAGTGACGTGGCTCTGCCAGCTGGGCTTACACTGGAGGGGCCGTCGCACAGCTCTGTCCAGAGGTGACTAAATCACACCCTCCACGAACTGCTTCACCCGCCAGCTCAGCTCTTAGAGGAAGATGCTGGGGCCACAGTGGACCTCCAAGGATAGAAATGGCTCTGAGCCCCCTCTCTACGGGAGAGGGGTGAGGTAGAGGCTGTTCACCTTCTTCAGGGGGGAAAGAGAATAGCAGCTGAGGGCTGGACCTGGGAGCCAGTCTTCTGAGTTTAGATCCTAACTCTGCCTTTTTATGAGCTGTGTGACCCTGGGCACGTTACTCGACCTCTCTGTGCATCTTTTTTTTTTCTCCTCTCTAAAACGAGACCAGCCACAGTGCCTACCTCAAGGTTGCTATGAGGATAAACAGGAGGACCAGGCAGGCCAGGAACTTAGCATCATGGTTATTCATGTTTAGACTGTGGGCAGCTTCTCAGTCTAGCTGAGGCCATGCACCCATTTTGGTCTCACATATGATGGGAATAAACACGGCATGGACCTCTCGTGGGGAAAAGGCTCGGCGAGGTGAAATGCCCCGAGTAGCCCAGGGGACGGCCGTTTCCAGGCAGAGGCACCAGGGTCTGGAGGGTTTGGGTGGCCCCTCTGGCAGGATGCATGCCTTGGACTGCACAAGGCCACCGAGGGGAAGGGTCTGGCTTTCTCCCCCAGAGCAGCGTCCTCTGTGCGACCTGGTCTGGCGGGTGGGCAGTTTGGAAAAGGCATTCCCATGAGGCAAGTCCCAGGGGCCCGAGAGAAGACTGGGAAGTGAGCTGCGTGGGGAGCCAGGACAACCATCCCAGACCACGAGGTCCCTTCCCACCACACACGACAGAAGATGAAGCTGACGTCCAGATAGGCCAGATGACTGTCCAGGGTCACACAGCAGCTCATCCCAGATCTGCAGAGTCATGGTCCAGTTAAAAGATTTTTTTTGCCTCCTCCTCACCCACAAATGTCTCCTTAATGGTCTGTCCTTGGAGATGACCAGGACAGGAATCTCTTGGGCCTGCCACCTCTGGCCACTCCCCTCGGCTGCATTGGAGGAATAGGGAGAGGATAAGGAGGCCGATGGGGACAGATGCTCCAGAAAGGGAGTGCCCTTTGCCCTTTCATCGTGCCCCATCCTTTCCGCTCCATACCTTGGTGCATGCAGCTCCCTCAGAGCTGCCGGGGCAGGTTGGTGGCCCCTGCACCCTGTCCCCTGTTGGGCAGGTTGGTGGCCCCTGAACCCTGTCCCCTGCTGGGCAGGTTGGCAGCCCCTGCACCCGGTCCCCAGAGCTGCAGGAGCACAGCCTCTGCCTTCGCTGGACCACAGACTCCTGGAGGGTGAGCACATCACCGTCGTTCATCTCATCTTGAGAGCGTTTACCGCCGTGCTCATCACGGAGTTCAGAACGGGAAGGAACGCCATTGCCGTGCTCACATGACGGTGGAGGAACACAGTCGCGGGTTAGGTAACTTCCCCACGGTCCCCTAGCTGGTTCAGCTGAGATTGGCTACTTAGCCCGGTGCCCGGTGCCCTCGGATGATGACTGTCATGTCTGGTGTTGTACTGATGGGCCTGACACAACTGCCAATGCTTGCTACGTCCTGACGTGTTGCCTCGCACGACAGCCCTGAGGTGGGGACCGTTACTGCCCCCATCTCCCAGACGAAAAGATTGAGGCAGAGCAAGGTTCCATTTCTTGCCTAAGGTCACACAGACAGGAAGTGACAGAGGCAGGATTCAAAAACCCATCGGGGCTGTGGCTCCCAAGGCCCCGTGGTTGGCCAGGACGCTCTCTGGCTCTCTCACGCTGCTGTCATCCCTCGGGTCCCGGAGTGAGCTGGGGGTCAGCCTCATGGGTCACGGGCAAGGGGAGCAGAGTGAAGGGCTGGGCAGCGGGGAGCCCTTGGGTGGGACAGAGCCCCCACCCCCCTCCCAGCCCTGGGCAACCTTCTCCCTCAGGTGGTCCTGCCTGGGCTCTGTGAACATCCAGAGATGGGGTGAGGGGGAAGGGGAAGAACCCTCCTTTCTACCCAGCACAAGGCCAGTTTTAGGTTTTCCTTTCCTCTGAGGCTTATGGGAGCCTGAGTGATGCAGCACAGAGCACCACTCTGCCCACTTATCTGGGGACCCTCCTGGTCTCTGACTGCCACCCCGCCCGCAGACCGTCTCTGCCGGGTGATGACATGCCAGGAGTTAGGAACCAGTCTCCATCCGGCTTCCCATCCCTGGCTGGGGCAGGGGGCACAGTGGTGAGGACCGTGGGCTCTGGAGTGTCACTGTCACACTTTCATTGCCAGCTCTGCCACTCACGTAAGCGGACCTCCTGGAGAGGGGGACCTGGGGCCCATCCCAAGTGGGGAGCTAGAGCCATCTGGGTAAAGACGGAGGGAAGGGTGAGAAGTTGGTGAGTCCTGTGGGAGGGAGGCTGGATGGGGGGATGGGAGCAGGTCTTCAAAGCCCGTGTGCCAAGACCAGGGTGTCTGATGTTGTCCCATGGGCAGCGGGAGCCACTGTGAGGTGCTACGCAGGGGACAGGATGCTGTCTAATCCCCACGTGTGACTTTAAACAGGTGTTTCCTCCATCAAAGGAGGCAGCTGGCCTTGTCGGTCCCTAGGTGCCATCGAGCTCCCACGTTGCATTAGGATACGGAGCCTGGGCGTGGGCTCGGCAGAACCACCCGTCACCGCGGAGTGACCTCATGGCAAGAGCAGGGGAAAACCCTGGTCTCCAAATCACTCCCGATGCCAGCGCCACAGGGCAAGAGATTCCTCCGTGGGTGCTGAGACAGAGGGGCCTCCCCTCGCCCTGCCTCCTTCACTCCCGGCCGCGCTTGGCCTCCCCGGCCCCGCTCTCCTCCTCCCGAGGCCCCGAGACAACTCCCGGGGAGGGGACGGTGTTTGTTTGTTGCGTCCTGGCTGAGTGGCAGTGAGAACCTGGGCGTGTGGCAGTGCAGAAGAGCTTGAGGAAAGGGTGCAAAGCCACCTGCGGGTCTGCGGTTGGCACTAGGTGAGGAGGAGCAGCAGAGGGAGGCGGGGGCTGAGAGAACACAGTGGGGGGGGGGCGTTTTTAAACTTTATTGGACTCAAATTCTTCTTTTTTTTTTTTTTTTTTTTTACCCTTTTCCAAAATAAGAAGTCAGTAATTCCGTGGACACGCTTCATGGAACATAAGAGAAAACCTGCATGGAACACCAAGACGAAGTCACTAATTGAGATGCCTTCATTAGTGTGGAGTGGTTAAGTACGTGGTACACAGGACGACTTGAAGCCCTGGGAACTACGCAGGGGCCTTGACAATGGAGGGCGATTTTGTAAAGGAGGTGGAAAGAAACTGCCGTTAAGATTTCTATTGCATCGGCCCCTAAGCCCCCCGTAAATCCCCGGGCAACACATACTCTCCAAGCCTCCGATTTCAAGCTCGACAATAGGTCTCGCACTGTTTTGAGCAAGAATCCTTTGAGCAAGAATTGTTTCTTGGACCACCTACTGTGCCTTCACAGGTATCTCGGAAAATGCATTTTTAATTTCTGTTATTTATGTTTCCTTATGGCAATTACCAAACACATAAAGGTAGGGAGAACAGCACGATGGGAACGAATCTCCCCAGCTCTGGTTTCGTCTCTTCCTCCCGCTATTCCCCCACGATGGTGCTGTCTCCCCCATACTGAGGAAGGCATCAGAGCGTGAGGATGCTCATCATCCCATGTGCATCTTTCTGGAATCTTCTGTGTCGGTGGATGGGGCAGGCCTGGAGGAAGCCGCTGAGTTTCGGGGGTCGGTGGATGCTGTCCTGAACACCAGTGTGACAATGGGGCTCCCTGAGGGACTTGCTGAGATGCTGGGAGCCCCAGTGCTTCCTCTGGGGGTGGAGCTGGGGGTGGAGCTGGGGGCGGGGCTGGGGGGCGGGCCTGGGAGGAGGTCAAGGCTATTGGATTGAGATGATACTTAGCTGGTGATCTCTAGAATCACAAACCCCCGCTGTCAGAGCCGAAGGCCCCTTAGCCATCACCCAGCGTGTCCTCTTACTGGACAGAGGAGGAAACTGAGGCCCAGGAGGGGAACCATCTTGCCTGAGGCCACGCATCGAATCCGTCAGGGGCCAGGCGAGAACGCATGGACCTGGCTATTTTCTGCCTCATGTCCACGCAGCATTTACGGAGCTTCTGCTGTATACGCAGAGCTGCCAGTTGCTGTGTGTGTCTCTTGGGGCTTCACTGAATACTGTGTGGGGGGGCAGGGGACACTGACACCCTAAGGAGTATGAGAGGCTCCTGGGCACAGCATCCCCAGCTGCTGTCCCCCTGAGAGTGGCTTGGGGGCCCTGACACCCGCTCCACCCACCCCGGGCATCCCATGGGAGCTCGTGCGGTCCAGCCCAGGGGTCGTAGGAGGGTTTTCCCTGGACAAACAGAGACTTGCCGGACCAGCTCCTCACGAGAAGCGGGCCCTGTTCATCTTCTCTTTCTCCCACAAACACGTTCTGTGTTGCTTTTCCCTTCAGTTCTCTCCTCCCTCCCCTCTCTTCTTTTTTTTTTTTTTTTATCAACCCACCCTCCTCTCCCCTCCCCTTCTCTCCCTACTTCCCTCCTATTTTCATAAATCCTCCCCCTGGGGCTTTTTACCAAGGGGTTGAATAAACAGGAAGGGAGAGGGGATAAATCACTGTGGACTCTCCCAACAGGCTCAGGAAGGTTTCCGACTCTGGAAGCCGGCAAAGGAGCTAGGCCTCTGCCTGGGAGCCCAGTGGTGTCTGCAGGGCCTGGAGGGCTGTGGGGAAGGGGCCTGAGGAGCAGTGGGGGACAGTGTTAACTTGGGTCAGCCTCGGGCTGGTGACCTACCCGACCCCACCACCCTCAGCATGAGAGAGCCAGGGCCAGAGTCTGGTTCTGCTGTGTGATGCTGGGTGAATCTCATCCCCTCTCTGAGCATCTATGTTGCCATCTATCTGTAAAAAAAGGGGCTGGACTAGGTGGCCAGGATGGGTCTGAAAGGTTCTGGGGCTCCATCCTTCACACCACATGGGTGTATCTGGAGGGCTGGGCCTCCTCGCTGAGCTACCCTGAGATGGAGGTTATGTAGACCCTGGCTTCCCCCCAGAGGGCCTTAGCCAGGGCCTCCATCTGCCCTGCACATGCTTGGGGGCAGAGAATGAAAGTAGGGGGAGGTGGTCCCAGCTGGAGGCCTTTGCTCAGAGCTGGCTCCGGCTGAAACCCTATGGTCTCCTCTGGTCCTCCAGGTGAGCTGGGACACCAAGACCCCAGGCTGGAACAGGAGCTGACAACATCACCCCTCATTCAAGTGACTGGCTGGTGTCATCAGGAAAATGGCCGCAATATGTGGATGGTGAAGGGAGAGGGAGGGTGAGGAGGAGAAGGAAGGAAAGAGGACAGGGCAGGTGGTGAGGTCCAGGAGAAAGCTCGAACCCCAGGGCTGGAAGGGCCTGGGGTGTGTGTGTGTGTGTGTGTGTGTGTGTGTGTGTGTGTGTGTGTGTGCATCAGTGTCTTCGCAGGTCTGTGGATGGGTGTGTGGACACGCTGGTGCATCTGTCTGTGACTTAGCCCTGGGTGTCCCTGGCATGAGTCCGGATGTGGCTACGGGGACAGCTTGATGCCTTGAGGGTACATCTCCTGACCTGGTGACAAAAAGGCCTCGAACCTCCCCAGCGTGATGAACTCAGGGACCAACACTGACCCAGGTGTTAGGAGACCTGGGTTCCAGCCTGTGAGGCCTTTGGCTTGAGATGCCTTAGCAGCAAATGACAACGACAAATGCTGAGGCATCTCAAGCCGACAACCTGAGCACGTCATGTATGGCAGGCCCTGTTCACAAGCATACAACAGGCCAGAGTTACCTAACACTTAGGTATGTTCTGTTATCACAGATATGCACACTGACACGCCCAGCGAGTGAAGGAAATGAGATTCCTGCAGAGGTGGCCTGGCTCACAGCGCAAGCTTTTCACCACGACAGGTCCAGGGGCCCTGCCCTGGTGCGGGGAGGGTCCAGCCTTGTGGTGACGTGACTCAGATCCTCCGAGGTTCTGATGCAGCTGTGTGGCCGGCTCCCTCCTGGTCACTGACAATGACCGGGCTGTAACTCCTATCCCCTGGGTGCTGGGCAGCCTTAGGTTGATCTCTCAGGTCTCTTGGTACTCCAAGATGCTAAGATTTGGTGTCCAGAGCGGTAACTATCACAGGAGGAAGGCTGTGAACAGGATGCAGAGGGTATGAGACCAAGATGAATCAGTCTCTCTCTCTCTCTCTGTCTCTCTCTCTCTCTCTGTCTCTCTCTTTCTCGGGTCCCCAAGAACTGATTCACCCCGAGAGTCCCCAGAGCCATCAGGCATGCTGTCCTCTGGTGCCAGAGGCTGCCAGTTGCTAACCAGGAGGACACGGCTCTGGTCAGTGCTCCCCAGTAGCTTGAGTGCTCCCCAGTAGCTTGATGTGAAGGTTTCAGTGTTGCTTTTCGAGCTAAGGAACACGTCCCCTTTCTGTCCTCCTCTTCCTCGTCCCTGGCCAGTCTGACTCTAGCCAGAGGAGGAAGAGAAGGAGGAGGAGGGAGAGGAGGAGGAGGGCGAGGAGGAGGAGGAGGGAGTGGAGCCGGGGGCCAGCTGGGGCCAAGGGGGAGACGTCCATCACGGTGACATTAACAGGACGACGGAATCTCCTGTCTTTTCCGTTTCTGGACACAAGCGTGGTCATAAAATTGAGCAAACCCAGACCCCGTGCTGGTCGCTGGCATCCCCACCCCTCCCGGCTTCGTGAGTCCAGGGGTGCAGACGAGGGGAAGGGGTTGGCCACTTTCGGGCTGCTGACTCCTGGTAGGTAGCTAGCCCGGCACCTGGGAGGGCCTACTGAGGGCCAAATGCCCCATGGGAGAGGGGCTGTCCATCACTGTGCGAGGTGGGGTGCTGAGTGGGGAGGAGAGGCAGATGTGGTCCCCACCGGGGAGGAGACTGAGGTCTGAGGGTGGTGACAGCAAATAGGCAGAGGATTGAAACAGAAGGGCCCAGGTGGAGGTGACCCAGGAGAATTCAGGGGAGACTGGCGGGAGGGGGGTTTACGAACCCCATTCCCCACGTGGCAGCCAAGAGAAGGAGTTTCTTCAAGTGGAAATCAGTCTGCTACTTCCTGGCTGAAAGGTTTTCAGTGGAACCCTTTAAAATGGAACCAAACCCCTAACCTGCCCTATGACCTGGCTGCACCCTCTCCCCATCCCCTCACTCTAAGCCATTTCTCACCCCAGCACCTTTGCCTGGAACGTTCCACTGCTTGGAAATCCCACTCTGTGCTGCGCACTCGCTCAGGGCTCTGCTCCGATGTCACTTCCCGCCAAAGGCCTTCCCTGGACTGCTCTACCCAAAGGGGTTGCCCCGACATTCTCTGTTTCAGCCCCTCAATGTTTAACGACTAAAACTCATCACAGTTTATAATCAATTCAGACACGTCTATTGAATTATTTTTGTCTCTCTCCCACTGTATTGTCCCCCAAAACAAAGCAGGGGCCATATGGGCGCTCCATAGATATTTGCTAATAGTTGGCAAACATTAACTGAAGACCGAATGAAGGAGATAAGGGTTCACCTGGCTTTGGAAGCTTGGGCAGGGACTAGGAAGGTGAAGAAAGCATGTGTTCAGTTATAAGAGAAAACCCAATTGTCAGTAGCTGCTTGAGGACCTTCATCGTTTACTGAGTGAGATGTCCTAAGTGGCCCTAAGGCCGATCCTCCAGCCGCACGATGCCATTGGCCACCCTCATTCTTGGCAGTCTCTCTTAGCCAGCTCAGGCTCTGACAAAGTATCACAGACGGGTGGCTTCTAGAACACAGAAGCGTGGTGCTCTTTGCTCTGGAGGCTGGAAGTCTGAGATTGGAGTGCCGGCGTGGCCGGCTTCTGGTGAGAGCCTCTTCTGTGTCAGGCTGCCGATTCCTCACAGTGTCCTCACATGGCAGAAAGGGAACGAGGATGAGGGCACTGTCCCATCCGTGAGGCTCCACCCTCACAACGTGAGCACCCCCTAAGGCCCCGCCCCCTAACACCATCACGTAGAGGGTTAGGATTTCAACACACGAAGCCTGAGGGACACAAGTGTTCAGTCCATTGCACCGTCTTCCATGCCAGCACCTTCGCATGTCGGTGCTTGTCCTTAGGTAGGCATCTCCTGGTCACGAGATGGCTGCCACAGCTCCAGGCATCACATCCTCGCACGACAGTGTCCAAAATAGGAAGGGGGAGGAAGGGAGCAAAGGAGCCTTCCCATTGGCTTTCTCTTCCATCAGAGAGGAAACAAATCTTTACCTTGAAGAAAACTTCCCCTCACCTCACTCTCTGGCGAGTCCTCCTTTTATTATCATCATCTGAACTGGACCATGTGCCCACTCAAGCCCAGCCAGTGGCAAAGGGCACGGACTGCCACGATCACCTTAGACTGAGGAGGTTCATTCTCTCATCATCTCCGAGGTGGTGCCCAGTTCAACCCGAGACTGTTTGGTTAGCGGGAAGGGGGAGGGGGCATGCAGTGGTGGTGCCTGCCTTCTTGTTGTCTTTTGGCAGATTTCCCAGGGTCCTGTGCGGTAGGCAGGGCTACTTTTCCTAGTTGATAGGGCTTTTTTTATTTGTTTGTTTGTTTGTTTGTTTCCTGGTCATTTTGGAAAGCCAAGCTCAGAAAGGCCCAGAAATAGGCTCGACCTCACACAGAACACTGATGTGAATAGAACTGAGCTCCCGCCCCTCCCCCTCATCCCAGAACCTGGGGAACACTCGGGGCACCTGAGCTGCCCCTCTCTGTCACTTCTCACCCTTCGGTGCCGTTGCTTGTTTCATCGGCGTCATTCCCACGAGACTGTGAGCCCCCCCCCCCCCACTGCAGGCACCTTGGATCTGCCCACTGCTGTGTCCCCAGCACCTGGAGCGGAACGTGTTGGGTGAATAGACGAATAAGTCTAACAGGGCTTCCTGGCAGCCAGCACTGAGCGCAGAGCCCTCGGGCCCGTAGCTGGGGGCAGGCCAATCGCACAGATGACGAACTTCACTTTTGTAAAGAAAGCAAGCAGAAATGAAAGTTACAGCCCGTCCCCGGGATGGGTTCCTAAGAAGAAGGCCTCGACTCTCAATCAGAGCTGTTTAAAGGTGGAACGGGCTGCTCTGCGAGGTGCTTATCTCTGCTTTCAGAGGGATAAGTGCCTCTTGGGCATGCTCTAGAAGAGATGCACACAATGAGGAGTGAGTCAGCATCAAAGAGCACTTGAAGGCTCTGTGCCTCTAAGACGCGTTTGTCTGAAGCGCATGGGATGCCAGCATTCTCAGAGGCTCTCCCGACAGCCACAGTTTCGTTTTAAAGCAAGGGAAACTGAGAAACAGAGAAGTTAAGTAACTCGCCCAATGTCGCAGAGCTGATCCGTGGTGGGGACAGGATCTGAACATAGATAGGCAATTAAAGCGCCCTGGTCCTCTTCTCTTCACCGCTGAGCCAGCTGCCTCTGAATGCCCCTTAGAGATCTAGGGCTCTGCGGTTCTAAGGATTTCGACTCTAGCACCGTAAGCCTGCCTTGCTCGAAGATTCCGTAACTGGGAGCCGACTCTGGAATGCTAAGATGCTCCAAGTCTCTGTGCTTCTTGCGAGCTGAAGGTGCCACCTGTTTTGCAGAGAGCCAGTGGTCCTTCTCAGGATCTGTCTTTAAGCTTGGCTTAATTAAACATTTCTGGCTCGTTTTGATTTCATTGTTACTTTGTAGGGTGAAGGGGGAAGCCTCTCGCCCTGTGCCCCTGCCTGTGGATCCCGCCATCCGTCTGGAACCCGGCCGCGAGCGATCTGCCCAGTTTTGCAACAGTGACGCAGGGGAGACGCCAGCACCGTGAAGGGTCCGGGAGCTGCCCCGGGTGGTGGCGTCAGGGTGCCTCCCTCAGAGCTGCCCAGCCAGGCAGGGACTGCTTGTGGGGGTGCCGCTCTGCGGGTGAGGAAGGGGGTGGGAGGAGAGAGGACAGAATGAGCAGGGAGGGATGGGAGATGGTGGGAGCTGCCGGCACAGAGCAGCAGTCTCTTCCTCGGGTCCGTTCCTCCAGGCCCCATGGGAGGCCCAGAGAAACGAACCGCCTGCAGGTTCCTGGTGAGAGAAGCCTCCTGCTCATGCCTCCTCAGCAGCAGATGGAGAACAGGCTAATGAGGAGGCTTCTACGTGCCAGCACTAGGCGAGGTCCTTCACGTCTATCGATTATTTTAATCAGCCCTCTTGTTTCCGGGGCAGCGGTGCTCCAACCCCCTCCCATCCCTGACAGCCCGACCCTGCACATGGCTTGTCCCTCCCATCCGCCGTCCAAGGCCATCACTCTCCGGCTCCCGCATCACGAGTCTCCCCGCTCTCTGTGGGATGGTTCCCATGAGCACACAGAAGAGATCTAATCTCCCGAAACCAGAGGGACAGAGAGGCAGAGAGAGAGAGAGAGAGAGAGAGAGAGAGAGAGAGAGAGAGAGAGAGAGAGAGAGAGACCTCTCGACCTCATGTTTCCTCCAAAGCCTGCCCAGTTTTCCCTCCTGCTTCTTAGCAAAACTGCTCAGCAGCTCAGCAACCAACTTCCGTACCCCGTTTTCTCCCTTCAGCCCGTGTCTGTCAGGCTAATGAGTTCTGGTCATCAGTGACCTCCTGCAGCTGAGTGCTAGTGGTGCCTGTTGGGATAGCACCGATCCCAAGATGATCCCTCATCCATCATCAAACGCATCCCTCTCCTGATGTGGGTGGTACACCACTTGCCCGGTTTCCTCCTTCTGCTCCTTCTACTTCTCCTCCATCTCTCTCCCAGGTCCTCCCCTGGCCCACCCCCAAGTGTTGGAATTTCAGTGGTACCAGCCGAGGCCCCCTTCTCCCTGACTGTCCCCTCTCCTCCTCTACACTCTCTCCCTTGGTGATTTGGTGCATGCCCCTGCCTTTTGATTCCATGTCTAAGCTGATGCGCCCCCATCTCTAGCCCCAGCCCAGTCCCTCCTGGATTCCGGGTACGTGTGCACAGCTCAGTACTTGACATCCTGCTTCGATGTGTCACAGGCACCTCCAGCTCGGCTCGGGCACGCCTGAACTGCTCTCCCTAAGCATCCTCATCGTGTCAGAATCCACGTGTGCACCAACCAGTTTACGGACTCAGCAGTCACAGGCCTCTCGCCCTAGAAGAGCTGCGCAGTGAAAGAGCCTCAGATTGGAGAATCGGAAGGTTCTGGGTCCAGGCACAATCACTCACTCTAAGGGGTTCTTCCCCTCTCGGAGGCTCACGCCCCTCATCTGCAAACAGACCCTGCCCTTTCTCCACCACTGGCTGCTGTGAGGGGTGTGAGAGGAGAGGACAGAGGCAACAAGTCTTCGGGATGGGAACCCTGGCACCACGCGGCAGGCTGGTTTCTGCACCAGGGAGGGCGGGAGGTGCCAGAGAAGGTGGACTGATGGCTGGGCCAAGGGCTGTGAGATGGATGGGCAGCTGCTGCTCTTCCGCCCTCCCCGCTGCCGGGCCGGTGTAATCAGGGCTATCCATCACCCTCCCTGGGGTGGTGGCAGCCTTCTCAGCAGCAACACCACTGCCAGCTTCTCCATATTTCATCAGTCTGGAGAGAGAGGAGCCGGGTGGGGGGGAGCCAGGGAGGGGAAAGGGGAGCCAAAGGGAACTTGCCCAACAAACAGCAAAGGCAGCTCCATCACTCCGGCCAGCCTCCTCCAGCACAGGCTCGGTGGACTGGCTCCGGCCACGGGCCAGGCACTCCTCCTGTGTCGTGGTTTATGCAGATGAGGCACAGCAGAAACAATGATGACCGGGATGCTGGTGGGAGTGATGGTGATGACGGGGATGAGGACGATTGGGATGATGATGATGATGATGGCGAGGTGATGATGGTGATGTATGAAGCTGATCTGTTATCACGTTGGAGCCCTTGCCTGTTGCCAGGCGCTGTAAGCACTTTGTGTGCTCAGCCTCATCTATTCCTCTCAACTATCGCATGAGGAGGGCTTGCTCATACCCCTCACTTTACTGATGAAGAGCCTGAGGCCCAGCATGGCAAGCAGTCTGCCTGAGCCTCAACTAAGTCATGGTCAAACTGAGTGAGGTTCGACTCTCAGTCACCCAGCATCCTCTCTCTAACCTTCAATCAGCAGATGTGGGTTTGAATCCTGGGTCCATCCCTTACCAGCGGAGCGACCTTGGGCTATGCCTTCACCCTCTGAGCCTCAGTGTCCTCACCTCTAAGATAGCTGTCTCCCGGGGGGCTGCTGTGGCTCAGAGCTAGCCAGAAAAAAAAAATCTCCAAGTCTTTGTTCAAATGCCGCCTTCTTCACAAGGCCTCGCCGGGCTACCTATTTAAAATGGCAGCTGCCCCTTTCCTCGTGCCCTGCTTTACATTGTCCCGTCTTCCATACCACATGTCACTCCGCTTCTGTTCTGTGTATTGACTGTTCCTGCAGCTTGTCTGCCAGCACCGCGAGGTAGGGACCCCTATTCCAGGCGCCTAGACTGGCACGACGGCGAGTAGGTAGTGTGCGTTTTCTGACAGGGTGGCTGCCTAGCTGGGCCTGCTCGTCGTCCCCTTCCTCAGTGGCCTCAGGGAGGCGGGAAGACCCAGGGATGAGACTTAGCTGGCAGGGCTGGGATGGGCTGGAGAGGCAGGAAGGGGGGTATTTACAGAAGGGGAAGAAAATATACTGGATTCCGGGTCAAGAGGATGGAGAGAGGTGAGGCTGGGCACGGAGGGACAGAGTGACGGCTTCTGCAGGGTGGGGGCAGGGTTGCCATTCCAGGTTTGTCTCCTGTCGCCTCCCCTCCCCATGGTCCATAGGCCTGAGTTGGCTGGTCCAGAGCTCGCCCCTATTGTCCTGACACTCCCAGGCTCCTCTTCTCCCAGGGGTCAGAGGTCGCCCAGACAGGCCCTTCCCACCCTTACCCCCCGGGCTTTCCCTGGGCTCACGCACAGCCCTGCCCGGGGTCAGCCACCCACGCGCTCCTCAGTAAAGGTGTTGGTTTAGGGAAGGTCATTCCCCTGCCCCCTGTCAGAAATGTCAGAACTTCATGGGCTCTTGGAGATTCCGATCCTCTGAGGAGGGAACGAGCTCAGAAAGGAAAAGGGACCGCTCCAGTTACAGAGCGAGGTCAGCCAAACCGTCTGCCCCGGATTCAGTGGGTGAGAAGTCTGGGTACACGACCCACACCGCGGGCCTGCACGATCCCCAGCTCCGGTCCACTGCAAAGGCAGCCTGCCTCTGAAATGAGAAAGCCGGGTTCCCCCGCCCTGGTCTCCAGCCCCTCACCTTTCCCTGCCCACCCCCAGCAGGTGTAAGTGTGTTCTCAGCCCCGGAAGTGCCCCCTGCCCTAGGCATACCCTCTGCTTCAGGTGTACTCTTGTTAACCACTGCTCAGGTGCTCACCTGCCCCTGGGCCTTTGAACATGTGGCTCCTCAGCCTGGGATGCCCACTCCACTCCAGCCAATCGTCACCCCATTCTTAGGACCTAGCATGAGTCCTCAGCTCCTTCAGGAGGCCTTGTGTCTGCCCCGTGGTCGCATAAATCAGCTTTGACTCGCTGGGCACCATGTACTGTGTATTTTCAGATCTCCTCTGAGATTTAAGGGATTTAGAGGAGGCAAGGCAATAGGTGTGCTTATATCTGCCTGTTCCTCCAAAGCCCTGTGACCTTGAATCAGCCGCTAAACTCCTCTCAGCTTGGATGCTGTCCCCGTCTAGAAGAGGCCAGTGAGGGACCCTTTCCTCAGCTAACTCCTGGGGCCAGTGTGGGGGGTTGGGCGCATGCTGAAGGACACACAGATATGTGAGGGCGGCAGACATCCTTGGGGTCGGGAGCCGTGGTGGGCCCGGTGGGGCTCCAGCAGGAGACAAAGCCCTTTGGTTGAGAGCCATCTTCCTCATCATCTGCCCGTTGAGCCTAGGTCCTGGGCTGGGTACCCTATGGACTCGGTTTGTACAGAGGCATGCACCTCGTGGTATGGGGACCACCTGTACCTGTCTGTCCCTTCCGCAAGGATGGCTATCAGGTCTTCTTCAGGTTCCTCCATCCAGCACCCAACCCGGGGCCTGGCACAGAGCAAGCATGCCCAGGACTAAGGAGCAGAGGCGTTTGCCTCCGGGAGCATGGTCCAGCCAAGGACGAGCCCTGAGAATCATCTATCAAACACTATCGTTTTGCAGATGGGAACTGAGCTCAGGTAGTGGCCCCTACTTTGGGGACAGAGAAATCTGGGTTTGGATCCAGTTCTTCAATATCCGGTAGTGGGACCCTGCACAACTCATTTGTCTCCCTGAGCCTCAGTGTCCCCATCTGTCGATGGGGTTGTCATGGGGATGAAGAGAGGTCGCACCTGCGAAAGGCTGTGGGCACCGCCTGGCGTGTGTCAGGTCTTCTATCCAGGTGTGTTCTTCTCTCTGGCCACAGTCCTGCCTGTGAGCCGCCGCTCTGCGGGGTATTGGGGACGGTGGCGAATCAGGTCACCTGGTCTCCTCCGGCTTACTTTCCAGTTTCCCCTCTCAGATGGCCCGGCCCAGTCCGCCAATACCCGATTCCACCCCACACACCGTATCTCTGGAAAGGAGCCACTGGACCTTCCAGGAGGCTCTAATCAATGCAGCCGCAGGCATTTTCTGCCAAGGTCCAGATCCTGTTTCCACACCTTCTCCATTACGCTGGCACCAGCACTGCCTCTCAGGTCGCGTCCAGCTCAGAAGCGGTGCTCACTGAAGATCAGGTCACCTCCCGCCCCAGTCCCCAGACAAATGGTGCCCTCCTTCCCAGAGAGGCCCCCCCACCCCACTCCAGGCATCCCCGGGGGAAGGAAGGGACACGTTCTAGAGACCGCAGCTGGACCCGTGGGTCCTAGATGACAGTGCTCCAGCAGTGGACGCCATCTTAAATGGGACCAGCAACGAGGTGGGCAGGAAGGCACCTTGTAGCCAGGCAGAGCTGGATTTGAACCCCAGCTCTGCCCTTCACCGGCTGCATAACCCTAGGCTGGTCTCTCTGCTTCCCCTTGAATGGGAAGCAGAATTTCTTTTGTAGATGACAGTGCCCAGCACAACCCTTTTTTCATCCGGGCTTCCCTTGCCCCGTATTTGGCACCCCATCCTCCTTTGAGTACCTCAGTCTCCTGGCCCAGTCCTCCCTGGATGCTCCAGGCCCTGTCTGTGCTGACCCCCTCCACTTGCCTTCCCTGTCCTGTCCCCAGGCTCTCCAGGGCCACACTCTCCATGCCACAGTCTCCAGCATGGCTTCCCTAGCTTTGCTTATAATAAAATTCATTGGACTCTCATGGCAGCGGTCTAAGGACCATATTATCATCATCATCTCCAATTTGCAGATGAAAAAACTGAGGCATGTAGACTTTAAATAGCTCACTCAAGGCCACACACTTAGAGAGAGGTAGAGTTGGAATTCCAATCCAAGCACCCTGGTTACCACCTCTCATCTATTCATCTCTCCTATTGCCTACTTGTGTCCCTCCCCCTTCACCGAGCCATGGATCCATCCACCCATCTACCCATCCAGTTATCAGACTTCCCCCCACCTCCATCCGTGCTTCCACTGCTGATCACTACACTGGCACCAGATTTCTGCACTGGTCACTGTGGTGACAGCAGTGGCCAACAGTCGGTCCTGCTCTCATGCACATCACAGTCTGGTTGGCAAGACTGATAAGGATACAGGTGGTGACAACCCTTTTGGATGAGTGTTGTGAAGGGCCTAAGACTCTGTAGGAACACAGCCGAGGCATCTGACCCGGGCTAGGTGTCCAGACAGGGTCATCCTTTGTCTGAGTCCTGAAGAGGGGGGATTCCAGGAGAGGAAGAGCATCCTGCAAAGAGAACAACAACAAGTGCGAAGACTTGGCCCACGGGAGATGGTAGATCACAACGGAAGCTGCGAGTACCCCCTTATGGCTGAAGTTAGGATTCTAGAGGCCAAAGATGAGGCTGGAGGCAGGGCGCAGGCCAGGTGCTGCAGCATTGTGAAATTAGGCCAGTGTAATAGGTGGTGATGAAAGCCACCGAAGGGTTTATATGGAGGAGTGATGCTGTCCCAGAGCACTCTGGCCGCTGCAGGGAGAGGAAGGGAGAGACAGAGGCAGAAAGAGAGGGGAGCAGGCTGCCATAGTGGCCCAGCCCTTAGTATGCAGAGCCCTGACCAAGATGGCAGCCAACGAGGAGGAGAGAAGTGGGTGGAGTAAAGGCAAGTTCAAGTCGTGTAGTCTCGATGGACTTGTGTGATGGAATGGGCATGGGGGCAGGGATGGCACCTCTCTAGAGATGACTCTCACCTCTGCTGGAACTTTCTCAGGGCCACTTTCTTGCTCTTCTATCCCTAGGCTTTTGCATAGGCTACTTGTCTTGCCAAGAAGGCCCCATCTTTGAAGGTTGTGTGAAAAGTTTTAACTTAGCCAGCCGGCAATTAAGAGCCGCTGCCAGCTTACAAGTGGGAGAGTGGCAAGGTCAGATGGGGGTGTCAAAAACACTCTGACCCCAGGGAAGCCTCAGTGGTGAGCAAGGTCAGGGTTGGATGTGGGGGGGGGGGCATGTGAGACTACGGGTGTCAGATCTCAACAGAGCCAGCTCTTCTCCAGAGCATCCTTCCCTGACCCACTCGCCCCCCAAATTCAGCCAGGTCTCTCTCTTATAACTCGTTGTCTAGACTTTTCCACAAGTTAAAGTTTCATTTTTGCATGCATGGTTATTTAATTAATGTATATACCTCACTTTAAATTATATGTTCTGTAAATAGAGAAACATTATCTTTCTGTTGTTATTCTGTCCCCAGCATCTAGCACTATCCCTGGCACCTACTAGGAGGTTAATAAATGTTGAGCAAATAATGGATGGGTAAATAGGCTTGGCTGGCATTCGGGCAGCTGGGTACAAGGTTGACAGGAAGGAGCTGCCAGTTTGTAGAGTTTGGAGGCCAGGTTGAGCAGTTCAGACCACAACCTGATTTCCCAACACCGACTTTGAGGAACATCCACAGGAAAATGATTTTTAAGAATTTTAAAATACGACACGGGCTGGAAAAGGCTGTCAGGCATTCCAGAGGAAAGCTGGCAGGGCTCGGGGGCTGCCCATTTTTTGAAATTACTCATCGGGCACGGGGAATGGAGTCTCAGCCCCGGCTGTTTTGTGCACAGGGCCTGGATCTGAACCATGTACCTAATAAAAGCTGGAACAAAATGTATCACACTTCCAAACCCTGAACGTATCTCAGAGTCAATGATAATATATATGCTTTTTATTTTTACTGCACTACTAAGTGAACAAGATTTTCTCTTGAACACTCAGTGAACCAGTTGAAACTAGAAGGCTGATGTCATGGAAAGAGCTTGGATCCGGAGCTGGTCTCGACTCTGCGTGCAGCTTCCCTATGGGCTGGTTCCAGTGCCTTTGCTCTGTGAACTTCAGTTTTCTCTTCAGTGGAACGATGTGACGATCCTCTTTCCTTTCCATTCACAGGTAGGATGGCGATATTGGATGGGAAAATGCATTGATAACTGAATGGTATTGGAGAAATAGGAGGTAGAGGTTAATTAGTCAAACTGATGGACCTTTCAAAAGGTAGGAAATTGAAGTATCCATCCGTCTTTGCAAACTTTGCGGCTACATGTGAATACATTATTATTCTTGTTCTGCTAGGGCTTCATCCTCTGCATGTCCCAATACACAGAGAGAATCTGATGGACTTAGCTCATCTGTATGCTGCAGGCCACCTCTTAAGCCCCCAGCCAATGGGCTGCTTGCTTATGTGTGGGTACTCACCCTTCCTCCAATCAGCTGTGGCCAAGGGCTCACGTGACTCGTAGGCAGCCATACTTTCTAATAGTCCTGGGTGGAAGCTATTAATATGCCCATTTTATAGATGAGGAGGAGTCTGGGGCAAATTAACGAATGACATGAAGCTAGTAAAATGAAAAGTCATGATTCGAACCCTGGGCTTTAAGTCATTTAGTTCTATTGCCTTGTTTATCTCTGTATCTCAAGGGCTTAGCAGACTGCCTGGCATGTAACTAATGAAGCAGTCTGTATGTGTTTGCCAGAATAACACTTATTTTACAAGCTTCTTACTAAAATTAAATAAGTTAGTATTAATGGAAGCATCTGGCACAGACTCTGAGATTGAATGGTGGCGAATAAATATTGGCTTCATTCATTAGTGGATTTATTCATTCATCCTTCCTTATGGCTTAAGGCCACTGCTCCTGGCAAATATGGGAGAAAAGTAAACCCTGACTTCCCTCTTCTCGGCTTCAGTGACCCGGTGCCCTTTCTTCCCCTCTTTCCCCTCTGCTCATCCTGAGCATCTGCAAAACCTATTTGCCAGGGGAGTTCATGGTCAAGGTAAGCCCCTCTTACCTTGGATGTCCCTCCCTCCTCTCCTAGGTGACCTTCCCTGCCCCCACCAACCCTCAGACTATGGCTGCAGGACTCATAAAGTGATTAGCCTTTTGCATCTGATTTCTTTCACTTGACATACGGTGTTTGAGACTCATCCACATTGTCGCATGTCTCCACATTTGTCCCTGTTGGTTGCTGAGTAATATTCTATTATGTGGATGTGCAGCATTTATTTATTTATTTACCAGTTGATGGATATGTGGGCTGTTTTCAGTTTGGGGTTATTATACATAAAACTGCTAGGAACAGTCATACAAAAGTCTCTGAATGGATCTATATTGTCATTTCTCTTGCATGAATACCTAAGAGTGTAATTGTTGGGTCAGATGGTGTGTATTTAACTTTATAATGAATTTCCAAACTAACATTACTTTTTGGTTAGTGAACTGGATTCCTTTGTCTGTGACCATGTGACTCAAAAAAAGTACAAAGGTTTGCTTTGTACTTTTGTTGAGTGAATTACAGGTTCCCATGTTGTTTCTCTCAAGGATATTTGAATTTTAACCAGAAGTCAACTGTTCCATTTAAGAAACACTCCCCCAAAACCATAAATCAAAGGGTTAGCTTCTTCCTCGATGAGGATGTGTATCCCAAGAGCCACCAGGCAGCAGGGGACCACCCTCGGGGAGGTGCAGTGGGAATGCCACGTGAGATACCAAGTTCTAGTTCGCCTAGTAGTACAGGTAGATGAGAACTCTGATATCCAGAATTCTGCAGGGAGGGTGACAGGTGAGGAAAGAGGTCCAGACAGAAGGGGACTGCCGAATGGCTGTCCCCACCTGGCCCCATTCCTTATTTTGTAGGCTCAGTTCCCAATGTTGTCCCTCTTAGAGTTCACATTTGCCACCAGGTGCAAAACATCCACCTTTTAGACAAAGGAGCAATGCAGGAGAGGACTCCAGGGGACAATTTCTCCAGCCCAGAGTCTCCTCTCCTGTTCAAACAGTGGCAGGATCAGAGCAGAAGAGGCCTATCAGGAAAATTCAGTTTTACTTCCTGCATGTCTTTGATTCCATCCCCCTGTCTCCAGGCCAAGCTATCAGCTCATGGCTGGATGACTCACTGACCAGCTGACGTATCTTCTCAGCCCGTCAGCCCGTCAGCCCGTCAGCCCGTCCTCTGCACAGCAGCCAGAGGGAACCGCTTTATTTGCAGTGTCTTGCTCTGTCTATCTATCTATATTAAGAAACACATGGTTCAAAATTAAAAAGGTACAAAAGGGTGTGCCGAGAAAAGGCTCCTTCTCACCTCTTTTTCTGGCCACTTGGCTTCGCTCTCTGGAGAAAGCTGATGTGCTAATTACCTAAGAGCGCTTCCAGAGGCGTTCTGCCATGTAGGAATCTGTCGACGCACACGCCTGACCCTTGAACAATGCAGGGCTTAGGGTCACCGACCCCACACGGTCAAAAATCCGATAACATAAACAGTTAATTAACACACATTTTGTATGTTCTATGTATTCTTTACTGTATTCTTACAAAGAAAAGTAAGCTAGAGAAGAGAAAATGTTAGTAAGGAAATGATAAGGAAGAGAAAATACATTTACGGTATTTATTGGGAAAAAATCCACGTGTAAGGGAACCACACAGTTCAGACCTGCATTGTCTGAAGGTCCGTGGCATGCATTTGTTCCCTCCCTGCCGTGTTTCACAGATGGTGGCCTGTGATAAACACTGTTGTGCCCTGGCCTCGCTCAGTCACATCTCCTGGAGACTTAGCCTCTGTGTTCACGAGAAGTCACCCTCCTCATTCTTTTCTAATAGCCTCGGGTTTCCCATCTCATGAATGTACCATAATGTACCATAACGTGTCTACTTGGTCCCTTACTGATGGACGGTTAAGTTGCCTCCAATCTTTCGCGAGACTATTTTTTTCGAGAAACACAACTGTGATGGTGTTATGTCCTTGCTGACAGCCATTTAGTTAGTCACTTCCCCATTTCTCTGAGGGTAAAATGCCGAGTCTGTCATGCAGCCTCGGGCTCAGGCCTGGTCCGGCCCCCAACCCCTCTTGGGGAATCTCTCCTTCCCACTCGGAGTTTGGAGTTTGGACCCTGGACCCCCAGGCCTTCCTTCAGCTTCTCCTGCACACTACGCTTCACCTACTTCGGGGTTTGTACACGCTGCTTTCTGCCCGGAACGTTCCCCCACTTCACCTAGTTAACCTCCCTCCTCAGATCCTGGGGAAGTCTCCCGTGATCCCCACACCTGGCCAGGGCCCACAGCCAGCCATAGGAACCCGTGATTCTGCTCCCAATCTTCTACCATCATTGAATCCTATTTTGTCTTGAGTGATTATTTGATCACACCTGTATCCCCACTAGACTGAAAGTGCCAAGTAATAATTCTCCCACTTTCCTCATCACTGTAAACCCAGCGGCCAGCACAGTTCACGGAACGTAAAGACAGCAGGTAACATCGACTGAGCACGTACTATGCACCAGGCGCTGCTGTAAGCACTTTACCCATAGTCATTCTTGGAACCCCCATGAAAACCTATGAGACAGAGGTTCAACCATCGACTTCATTTTACAGACAAGGAAACTGAGGCACAGACTGAGGGAGCAAGTCACCTGAGATCATACATACCAACTCTGACACTACACGCCTCCCTGCCTCTGCATATGCAGGAACTGAATGAGTATTTGTTGAATGAGTGACTAAATGAATGAGAGAATGAAAAACCTAACAAACTCCCAGGGGTAGAATTGGGAAGGCAGCACAGGTGCCTGAGTGGGAGGCTGGATTCCCCCTCCCGCACTGTCCCACCTAGTCTCCCAACCACCTGGCTGGCTACTAGCCAGGTACCCCAGAATCAGCCCTGCTCAGTCCAGACCTCAACACCTACTGCCTCCTTCCTCCACGTGGCTCTCCTCGCAGTCTCTCTAGGACTTTCCAATGGTTGCCCCAGGCATCTCCCACCTGAATACCAGCAGGCAGCTCCTAACGTCTCCACTCCTGTTCTGACACCCTCCAGCACCAGCCCACACAGCCAGGGCGACAGGCGCAGACCAGGAATCGAACCACATCTCCAGCACCCCCCGCTACCCCTCTTTTCATTCTTCAAATTATTCTCGTCCTCTCTTCAATACCCAGGTCCCTGTGTGATTCTGGGAGTTCCCTCCTCAGACTGATTCTATCAAAGAAGCTCCATCTGTGGTAAGCACAAAAGTCTCTTAGCAACCTCTTGCAGCTCATCTCTTCCTAGAAGGTATTTCTTTGATGGTCATAGGTCGTTTTTTGTAGACTTCCTTCCTCCCTTGCAATATTATTGCAAAATAATATTCCTGCCTCATATTGGTGTCAAGTTTTTGTTCAGTGATCCTCATTGTAACCATAATTCATTGTTGTGGGAATGAATTATCCTCATTTTACAGATGAGGAACTGCAGACAGAGCTCTGCCTGTGATGGCACTGCAGTGTGACTAGCCTCAGGGGTGAATCCTGATTGGTCTAAACGAAGCCTGATGATCTCATTCTCCTTTGCCAGTGATTGGTGTAGAAGTGGGTATGTGGCTCAGTTCTGGCCAATGAGATGTTAGGAGAGTTTTTTCTTACTAACACTCTGGGTAGAGTAGGCTACACAGAGAGAAGGCAGGCTTTTTTTTTTTTTTTTTTTTTGGATAGCTCCTCCTATCTTTTGGATACTGTTTATAAGGACTTGATGCTCAGAGCTGTGGCAGCCATTTTGTGACATGAGGCAGTAAGCTTGAGGATAAGCAGTAATAATGCTCAGAATGGCAGAGCTGAGAGAGCCTGGATCCTTCGTGACATGGCTGATCCAGAGGACCAACTCTGGGACTACCTCCCTCCAGCCTCATTAAGTACACTCTAGTCCTTACAGTTGAGCAGCCATTGATCTGCTTTTTCTATCACTCGAAGCTGAAAGCATTCTTTACTGATAACAGTGAGGATGCCCTCACGGACCCCTCCAAAACGCCCACAGGTATGGGGATGGGGGTGGGTGCTGACCTGGGAGTAAGCCAAACATGGGCTCCAGGCTCTGTTCCACCTCCAATTAGTGGTGCCTCTAATTAGTGGTGCGGCCCAGAGCAAGGCCATCTTCCCTCTCACAGAGCTTCTGTTTTCTCCTTACTTTAGGAGCATCTCCTAACAATGGCCCACAAGCCCCCAGAGCCACACAGGACCACCTGAGTGTTTACTGGTGACAGAGGTGAGTGGAGAGGGTCCACGTTCAGCTCACGGTGCATGTTTGGAGGTGACCCAGCGAGGACTCAGATGGCCTCAGAGTCTTTATTTGTGTCTCTCCCTCATTTGTCAGCAATCCTGCATCATGCCCCAGTTTCAGGGAATATTTTTAGTGGAAGTAAACTTGAACAGCTCAGGATGACACAATTCCTTCAGGAGCTTCAGCATCACCTGCTGACGGAGCCAAGCTGGCGAGCAGAGCACGTGGAGGTGGTGAGGCCCACTGACCCATAACTAGGGAAGTCATTTAACTTTGCCATAAAAACAAAAACTCTCCAGTGACTGCAAGCCCTGGAGCGGAGGGCAGGGGAAAGGGGGGTGCTGTTGGCCTGGGACCTAGAACCACAGCCTTCCAGGGGTTCACCACCCAGCTAGGGAAACAGAGCTGCTCTACTGAAACTGTTTGCCTTCTAAATCCAGGGCTGGGTCTGGCTTGTGCTCTAACTGACCACTTTGATAAAATTGGACAAGTATCTCTGGGATTGGGCAATTGAGGGAATTTTTAATCCTCTGCCAAAATAGAAAAGCAGAATTTAGAGTTTCTAGTGGCTGCGGAGAAGGCAGCGTCACAGCCACTGTTGGCGACCTGCCCAGACCCGCTTTGCAGGACTGGTTCCCCCAGATCTCGCCTCCTGTGGGCACAGACATACATACCTTTCAACTAGGAACTGCCTCAGCCAATGAATGACCAATGCAAGGGTCTAAAAGGCTACCTGCCTTGGCTCCAAGTAAGGTCAATTTGTGGAGCCGTTGACAGTCCCAAGCTCCCGAGGGATCGGGCTCAGGCTAAGCTTCCCCGGAACCCGCATCGCTGCTTAGCCTCTTCCTAGGCTCCAGCCCGCTTCCCCCACCCCTTCCCCAGTTCCTCCTGAGAGCAACACCCTCCATGGGTCATTTGCACAAGAATCCTTGTCTCAGATGTTGCCTCTGCAGAACTAGCCTTGTAATCATAAATGTAGGTACCCCCCTGGGGGGCCCGCTAGGCTACCCCCTCTTATGGGACCAAGTGGCCAAAGTCCAAAGCCTTTGAAGCACGTACCTATTTAATTTAATGTCCTGTTTGGATTGCTACTACTTAAATGAGCTGACTTGGCCAAGTTTTTTCATCTCTTGCTGTGATGTAACCTCTTAGCCCATCTCTTCCAATCTTTAAGACTATCTCTTGTATACAGACATGCCTAGCAAGTATGGATGTGTGTGTGTGTGTGTGTGTGTGTGTGTGTGTAAACAGGGTGTAAATCTAGTTGGGTTCCCCCATTAGATTGACCCAAGGCAGTGAGACAATTCATAAATGGAATGAACTCAGAAGAAACAGAGTTGGCTATGAAGATGCAAATCCTTTGGGAATTTGCATAAGTGTCGGGGAGGGCTTGGGACTTCCTTGGGGGAATAGAATAGGGAAGTAACCTTTTGGGGAACAAGCATGGGCCATGGAGTCAGACTGAGCTGGTGTGGATTGCAGTTCTCCTGTTTCCTTCCTACATGGCTTTTGACGAGTCACTCTCCTTGATAGTCATTCACCCTGTGGGAAATGGGTCTAATAATTCTTATGTGTCCTCACATTCTTTTTCCTAAGATGGAACTGTGAGTTTGCTGCAGGGATTGTAGGGAATGGACACATATGATGCCTATCTTATAATCTGGCACAGAGTGGTTTTTAAGACCCTTTTGGTTCTAACATGATGAGCACCAGAGCTGCAGGGATGGGATGAAGCAGAGAAGGTGGGGTCTGATTTCTCTGGCTTCGTAGTCATAAGTGCAGCTCCCTGGTTTGCTTGTTCAACAGCCAGTTGTTAAAGGAGCCACGATAACGAGAATTCTCTCTCTTTGCTCCGGGGTGGCTGGACCACAAACACATGACTCTCAGCTGGAGCCTTCCTGAGTGTGCCGATGTAGGAGTTACATGTTTTGGGGCACTAGAGTGACGAGGCCCAAGAGTTTAGCCACCCATTGACTTTAGCCGGTGTTGGCCAAGGCCTGCATGGGCTCCAGTGTTTCCTCCATCTTGAATCAGTAACAGCTGGTAGGACGATGTCAAATCCTTAATCATATCCACAGCAAAAGTTCATCTGGTGCTAGGCTCAGTTCTTGACGCTTTATAAATCAGGACTCATTTAATCCTCACAACAACCCTGTAAAATAGTCGCTGTCATGACCCCATTTTATCCTCAGTCAATTGACCATGGCAGAGCTGCGAGTGACTTACCCAAGGTCACTCAGCTCTACGTGCTGCAATGGCTCCTGGCCTCTGTGCTGTCCTCTCGCAGTGCCGGAAGGGAGTCCCTCTAAAGCAGGGGTCCCCAGTCCCTGGGCCACGGACTGGTATGGGTCCGTGGCCTGTTGGGAGCCGGGCCACTCAATAGGAGGCGAGCATCTCACAAGCAAGCAAAGCTTCATCCCCATCGCGAGCATCACCACCCCAGCTCCACCGCAGATCATCAGGCAATTGATTCTCATAGGAGCACCGGTCCCTGGTGCCAAAAGGGTTGGAGACCACTGCTCTAAAAAGGACCACACCCAGCCCCCTCATTTCACACATGGGGAGACCTGGCTGAATGAAGGAGACCAGTCTCCTCCATGATGAAGCTACAACTGGTTCAGTAATCAACTCAGCAAAAGGTCATACTTGGGGATAATCAGGTCACCCCTGAGATCTCCACAGGCATCATCACATGGTAGCCCCACACAGACTGTCTGGTGGGATTGGCCCAACCTGCTTTTCCTCCAGGGCTGGCTCTGATATCCGTCTCATCATCACCTCCAGCCAGAGGTTAGGCTCCAGGTAGAATGGAAACCGCAAATCTTGAAACGCTGGATTCCAGCCCCAGGAGGAAGGCACAGGAACAGCGCTGGATGCTGGATGGTGAGAAGGGCCGGGAGGGGTGTGTGCTTGCGAGGAGGGCTTGCTCTGCTGGGGGAGGGGCCGTGGCATTGGAGGAGGAGCTCCTTGCTGTGGGGGTCTGTCCTGTGGTTGCAGGCCTTTTTAGTACAGCTGACCCCCCACCCTAAATGCTAGTAGCACCTTTATCATGATACAATAAAAATGTCCTCACACATTTCTGAATGTCCTCTGGGGTGGGAGCAGAGGGGCAGCGACCTGAACTTACGCTCACAGAATGACATAGAGTAGAACCGCCATCATCCTCTCTCTCTCTCTCCCCCACCCTCCACCCCCTACCCCTACCACAGGGTTAAGTTCTGCAAACTCCATCCAGCTTAGGGATGCCTGCTGTGTCACCCACACAAATAATAAAAAAGAACATTTATTTCACTTACCCAAGGGCTAATTTGTACTTATTGTCTGTGCAGTTTTACAATATTTTGATTTAAAAAATTCTTTTCACTTCAGAGCAACTGTTCATAAGGTTGAAAAAAAAGTAAGACGTCATCCCATGCCAGCCCCACAGGCTGTCTCTGGTGGGATCGGCAGGACCTAGCTCCCTTCGCACGATCCCACGTGCGTTTCGTTTGTCTTTGGTCCACACGTGATTTATTATGCTGACAATTACTTCCTCACCAGTGTTTGGGACGGGACTCAGTCGCCCCCAAACAAAATAACTTCAGCGTTCAGCTCACAGGAAACGACCTGAAGTGTGTGGTGTAAACGAAAGGCTTCGTTCAGGGAGGGTCTTGAGCAGGCAGAGCAAGTTCTCAAACCGAAGCTGAGAGAGCATCAGCTTCGCCCCAGGCCTTGTTAAAATGCAGATGGCTGGTCTGGGGGCCACGTTATCCGCACAGGATAACGGCATTATCCTAATTATAGAATCTCTTTGCTGCCAGTCATTGGGAAACTAGGTTCTCAATGCGTGTCTTCATTGGAACACATGGCTCATTCATGTGTTCGAAGAATAATTACGAAGTGGCTACTGTGTGCCAAGGTCTAGCTAGGCACGAGGGACTCAGCGGTGGAGAAAGTCAAGCCCTTGACATCAGCTAAGATGCCAACCTCGTCATGCAATGATGGATGACAGACGAAAAATAAAATCGTGACGGACCGTGATCAGTGCTGCCAAGGGAAATAAAACAGGGTGAAGGAGTGATGGGAGATGCTGTTTCGGAGAGGATGGTCAGGGAAGGTGTTTTAAAAGGGGTACCATTTGCAAAGACTCCAATGAGGAGATTGTGAGTGGTGGAGACCTCTGGGGAGAGAGCCTTCCAGGCAGAGGGAACCGTGAGTGCCAAGGCCTGCGGGAGGGACATGTTTGGTGTCCCCCAGTGAGGACAGCTGTAGGGCTGGAAGGGAGGGAGCAAAGGGGTGAGAAGAAGGGAAAGAGGGTGGAAGGTGGGCCGAGCCCAGCCCACGGAGTCTCTTCAGGGCCACAGTGAAGACTTTGGGTTTTAGTTGCAGAAGAAGGGGAGCTGGGTGACACGATCCAATTTCTGTTTTAAAAGGAAGGCTCTGGCTGCTGTATGGACGATAGAATGTAGCGTCTCAAAAGGGGAGGCAGGGAGACCAGCGAGGGGACTGCTACTGTCACCCAGGCAACAGAAGATGGTGGCTGGGCTAGGACAGGCGGTGGATGGGCAGTGGAGGTAGTGACAGTGGCCAGATTCAGGTAGGATTTAGGTGGCCCGAGCTAGTAGGTTTTGCTGACAACTTGGATGTGTGGGGTGAGAGACAAATTGGAATCCAGGGCCCCTCGTCGGTTTTGAGCCTGGGCATCTGGGTATCTGGTGACTGCTCAGCAGTGCAGGTGCTGGGTCTGGTTTCGGAAGGGCTACCAGGGAAAGAGATGATGCAGACGTGTCGTCCACCCTCACTATCTCAAATCTAGTGACGCACTCAACAAACCTTCCTCAAGGGCCCGAGTAGGATGGCTCCCCAGAGCAGAGAAGTCCCATGTGGGCCAGCATTTCTCAGTTCATCTGATGAGAGATCCCTTTCTGGGTTCCACTCGTCTAACAGATGGTTTATACGCTCGCTAGAACTGGAAGGAACCAAAGAAATTAGTTGAGGAGAATCAAAGCCGCATTCCAGATGAACTCTTTGTAGACTTACTAAAATAACTCCGCATCTATAGAACTAATTACTGCTATTACATCACAGGTAGGCTATGTTCTAACAGATTAAACTTTTCTAGCTGTGGGAAGCCAGAGGTGGTGTTTTCGTCTTGATTATCCTCAGTTGCTGGCTGGCAGGAGGGAGGATGGGGAGCTCAGATTTTCTTGGCGTTTTTTTTTTTTTTTGTAGTGGTCAATTATTCCTATGTAAATCAAATGTTATATGGAGTCTTTCTACCCCTGGAGAGCTTCAAAAATATTAGTATGACCGTTTCGATTCCATACCCTGTGGAAGTCTAAATAAAAATTTCTGAGAATTCGGGAGGGAAGGTGTGGACCCCTTTATTGAGGTCATCTCAATCTTCAGCTTATTGCTTCCCCTAATATTGTCTTCATGTCACATCCGACCGATGAGACATAAAGATCATGCCTTTCCTTATTTTCTACTGTGACCTGATTGCAAGCAAAGGTCCCATGTGGCCCAGTCTTCGGATGGAGTTGTGTTCAGGGTGCCCAGACCAGCAAACAACAGTAATTAAAAAAAAAATAACTCCAATCTTGATTTTAATCATTCAGATCAAACTGAAGAGGATTTCAATCATGTTTCCATTTCTCAAGACTCTTCTTTGTCTCGTCCATTCTGGTTCACGTTCCCATCTGCTCCTGTACTTTTCACCTCCCCAGACTTCCAAATTTTCTCCCAAGTATCCCCCGTTCTTTTTGGCCCTTAGAGTCCTTATTTCTTTATTGGCGACCATTCTTCAAATTCAGTATCACAAAAGGGCTATATAATGGAATGCAAAAGACAGAGCTGGCATTAGAGAATGTGTGTGTGTGTGTGTGTGTGTGTGTGTGTGTGTGTGTGCGCGCGCACGCGTGCATGTGTGTGTTAGAGGCAAGCTTTATTAACGATGATCGTGCCCATCTCCTTTCCCTAATTCTGCCTCCTAAAGCACTAAAAATAGTTTCCTCTGTCCACTTACCGTCTCCCTCTCTGTGCACTCACTCAAAGCAGTCATCGGTGCAGAATGCGTCACTGAAGATTTGGGGGAGAAGAGGAGCAGGAGGAAAGCAAAGGGTTTCGGCAACAGAGATGCAAACCACGGTAAAATGCACATTAGGCACCTAGGCTTTCGAAACACCTTCCAGCCCCCTGCCACTGGTTCACCCCGCATTAGCCCACCTCAAGCCATTCTGATAACCCGCGTCTCTCCTCTGCTCCCCCCCCCCACCACCGCCCCCAGGAGCAAAGGAACTGAAAGCATGGCTGCTGGAGCTGGTGTGTCTGGGTTTTGAATCTCACCTCTGCGTATGGACTCTGTGACCCCAGAAGAGTTTCATAACCTCTTGCTCCTTAGTTTCTTCGTCTGCAAAGTGGAACCAGCACTCATGCCTTCCTCATCGGGCTGTTGGGAGGACTCACCTAAGTGATCGACCTATATCGGGCTGTTGGGAGGACTCACTGAGGTAATCGACCTAAAGTCCTTAGGGAAGCCCCTGGCGCACAGTAGGTGCTCGTGAAGCGGGGTTGCACTTTGGGTGCGATGCGGGCTCCCCAGGACCACCACATGCTTCCGATGCAGTTAAATTTACAGACAGGGAGCCAAGCACCTGGCCCGCTTGGGCAAGAGGGTTGGCACAGGGGATGGGTGAGTGCCAAGAGCAGAACTGAAGGCTGTGGACGTTTTCCTGCCAGGCTGAGGTGTTATTATTAATTATCATGACAAAGCAATAAGAACAAACATCATTTTTGCACTCCGAGATACCAAACACTGCATTACAGGGGCCGGATTCTCTTATTTCTCCCATTTTGTGGGTGAATAAACTCACGCTCAGAGACCAGAGTCAGCACCAGGGCCTGGCTGATACTCAGGTCTGCCTGACCCCAAGGCCAGGCCCTCGGCATCAATGAGAGCTGGCATCGTCCTGGTATACCTGGTGGCCTCTGTGTATCGACAGAGGTCACTCCATGGACAGTCCTCTCCAGGATGACAGGTGTGTGTGTGTGTGTGTGTGTGTGTGTGTGTGTGTGTGTGTGTGACAATCTTGCCTCCTTTTTCTTTTCCCACTTTCACTCCCCAACCCTCTGCACAAGGTCACAAACTAGCTGAGTGTACTCCCTCTGGCCATCTGCAGCCCTTGGTGGTCTGTCATTAATGGAGTTGAATTTCACGGCCTCTGTGGGTCCAAGAGTCCCAGACCACATCCTCCCCCAACCCTTCCCTTGTTTGGATGGGACCAAGCAAGATGGAGAGGGAGGAGAGAATCTTCTCTCCAACGAGAGAGGAGACTCTACCTCTCCAGCCTTGGTTTGGCATTTTATGTGCTGGGAATGAGAAACCCAGCGTTGCTATGGAAACTGCCATCCCCTGCTCCCTCTATCATTCTCTGTGGGAAGCTCCTATGTCAGGGGCGGGTGGTGGGTGTGTAGGGGGCACTCCTGCTGCACAGGGCTTGGGAACGCAGCAGGACTGGCTCTGGGGGCGGGGAGTGCAGGGCAGGATGGGAGCTGGGAGAGGAGCTCGGTGACCCTGCCTGCAGGAGGCCTTTCAGGGCGAGAGGACTGGCAGCTATAGAGCTCGGGTCACCCCTCTGGACCGATCTTAGCAATGGTTAGTCTCACTCGAAAGGCAAGGAACACTTTGCAAATCGCAGTCAGGTGGGCTGTTTGCAAAAGCTCGGGCCCCACCGTTCCTGAGACTCGGACTCAAATGCCAGCACAGCCGGCTTCCCCAAGCCTCAGCTTCTCCACGTCCGGAAGCTGTGCTGAGTGACAGCAACCTCACAGAGCGGGGACCGTATCTCTATGCACCTGTCCCCTGCCTGGTGTCTTTATAAGAAGTCGCATCTAGTTAAGCAGGGTCCCTTCTCCTCTATCCCCCGCCTTGCCCCATCTGGCTCAGGTAGACGGTGTGAGGAGAATGAGGCCCTGCCAGGGGAGGGAGGGCTCACAGTCCACAGTGGGTCGTGGCAGGAGCAGGGCCGGACACTGACCCTGGAGCCTTGAGCTCTTCCTGCTTCTGGCAGCCCCTCTTGCCCTTGCCTGCTGCTTAGAGTCCCCGTACCTGCCCGGCCTGTGACCTGCAGGAATCCTCACCCTCGGTCACGTGTTAAGCCTCACTGCCTCTTGACGCTGTCATCCAGGGGACCGGGCCTGCGGCAAAAACAATTCTCTTTTGACTTTTAATATTAAAATAGACTAAAGTTCTGTGCTTTCTCTGGGAAGGGGGTGGGGTGGGGGAAGATAGGGGTGAGAAGAAAAACAACCCTCCAAGCCCTAACATTGCCACCCCCTGCCAGCTCCCCTCTCAGCTCCCAGAAAGGAAAGAAGAGTTCCTTCTAGGTGATTCGTTAGCTCTTTCTGGGGCAGAAGAAGGTGGAAAACTAATTTTAACTTCTCAGGGATTTTTTCTTTTTTTTTTTTTTTTTCAGCTTCATGTTTATTAGACCAAGGGTAGAACATCAGGTGCCCCTGAGTCCACTGATTTGGGGGAAGAATTAAAGCAGGGTGTACTTTTGTCTCTACCAGCCAGGTCCTCCTGTCCTACAAGTCCCAGTGGGAAGGGATGCCAAGAAGATCGGGGTCCCGCTGGGGCCCATCGTCTGTCCCTCCCCAGAGAAGCTTCTGTTCTGTCTCCCCCAGAGCCAAGGAGAGTGTCACCCTGAGAATTAGGAGGCTGAGGCCGGATGCATGCGTTTGTGAAACTGAGATTTGCTGTGTGGCCGTGGGCAAGCCACTTCCCCTCTGTGGGTCTCGGTGGCCTCATCTGTCACAGGGGGACAATAACTGCTGTCTCATCCACTTCTCAGGGTAGCTGTAGAGGCTCAGAACAGTGTTGGGCTGAATTTTTGGCCCCAGCATTAAGAGGAACATAGCAAAACTGGAAAAGGTCCCCTGAGGAGTGATCAAAATGCAACAAAGACCCCCTAGCCTTCCAATGGCGGGGGAAGACCCAGAGATCGGGCTTCGTTTTGTGCCCAGCCCAGTGCCTGGCACGTGGTGGGTCATGAACGCATATTTATGAATGATACATCCATTATCCTTATCACCGGGGTTGGTGAGGAATGTTAGCCTGGAGAAGAGGCTCATGGGAAATCAGCTCACCGATCTCCACGCAACAGAATGGCTGTGACAAGACATGGGTTAGAGATTGTTAGAAACAGGCCCTGGGGACAAATGAGTACATGCTCTACGAGGACGGATCTCAATCTGTCCAAGGGCCATGGGGGTAAGGAGCGGGGGGGGGGGGGACACGATGGGATGAGACGATGAAGGTGAAAGGTGAAAGCTCTAAAGACGGTGAAAACGTAACCGTTTGAGACGGAAAGCAAACCCAGATTCCTGCTGAGGGGGGAGCGGGAAGTCCTACACATCGCCTGGATCCTTCCTTCCCTCCCCCCACCTCTGCCACATTGTCCTCCTCCGTCTCTTTGTCTGTGTTACTGTCCCTCCCTCTGTCTCCCATCCTCCTTCCCCCTCCTCCAGAAAATGAATCGCACCCCACCCCGACAGCAGCACTCAACCAAGATGAGTAATTAATCCCCCGTCCTCTTTATCTGGTCCTCTCAGATTTTGTTCCTTTTGGCCGAAGGATAGTCAAAGACATGCGATACCCAGAGTAAGTTACAGAATTTAACTGAATTTCTCTGCATGAAAATACGTCGCATTCAAAGGTCATTTAATAAAAGGAATTACTGGATCAATGCAACGCCATGCCACGTCAGCTCCAGTGTAAGAAACCGGGGCAGAAATGGATAATCTTAGAGTTATTTACTCATCCGTGTCGGGCATAAGCTATTTATCTTTTCTGGAATTGAGTTAAAACTGCTCCCCAGGCATTTTAGACAAGGATCCTAATATAAAGGGTGGAATGAGAGATAATAATAGGAAGATGATGTGCTGGCTCGAGGGTTTCTTAAATGGAGATTAGATGAACTGGAGAAGTCTGGGGATATTCGGCTTTTGTCCAGACGCATAATACATCTTTCCTCTTCCTTCCTCTCTCCCTCTCTCCCTTCTTCCCTTCCTCTCTCCCTCTCTCCCTTCTTCCCTTCCCTTCTCCTTCCTTCCTTTCTTCCTTCCTTCTTTCCTTCCTTCCTTCCTTCCTTCCTTCCTTCCTTCCTTCCTTCCTTCCTTCCTTCCTTCCTTCCTTCCAGGAGCAAGGGTTTATTCTGTTCTAGGCCCGGGGAATATAAAGGAGATGGAGGTAGACACTGATAAGCAACAGGGACACATCCCATCCTTCTGGGGCTTCGGGTTTGGGGAGGAAAAGGCAGGTAAACAGGCAGTTAGGATGTAGTGTGTGGAATGCTATGATGAGGGTGGACAGGTGCCATGGGGGCCTCCAGAGGGGCCCGTGTGCTGGCATTGGACAAAGCACTGTGGGGACATGGGCCCTGCCTTACACGGGCTTAGAGTCAAAGTAACCAACAGCACATGGTGTTCAGCGGGCGAAACCCAGCATGGTGGGTGCAGCCCACAGAACGGCCTAGATCCAGGGAGGGCTTTACAGATGAGAAGGGGGCTTGTTTTGGGGAGTGGGTGGCATAAGCAAAGCCACGGAGGTGGACATGTGCAGGGCTCTGTGTTGAGGGGCTCTGAGAATGCTGGGTGAGTAGCAGGTTTAGGGGTTGGTGAGGACGTGGGAGGCCACCTTCTGTGGGTGGTGGGGCATTCTGGGGGTGCTTCGGAGCAGGGAGCAGAGCTGCAGGCTGCCAGGCTTCACATGGACCACTGCAAAGGCCGGTTCCAGCTTGAGTAACGTAAGCCGGACCAGGTGGAAGGCTTACCCTTGCTCACCATCTGTTGAAAAAGGGTCACGTAAGTACCACCTGGCTTCCTGAGGGGAGATAGCATCTGGGAGGCAGGAGTGCTCTGGGGGAAGATGCTTGATTGGGCCTGGTCATGATTTATTCAGCAGCATCAGACACCTGCAGTCTGGGGCCAGCGCTGGCCTCAGCCATCCTCCAGGACTCGTCCCGGGTGCACACGCCTGGCTCTTTGGATGACCTGGGCATGGGGGAATGGCAGACAGAGGCCATCCCAGAGGGAGCAGCCTCCTCCACCTGTAGCTGGGAGGTGGTGGGGGAGAGAGGGATGTGTCCAGCCCCGCTGGTGACGGTGTGGCCTGCCGCACGGGGGTGAGTGCTGCAAGGGTCCCGGTGCCACTGCTCTCTCCTCAAGAGCTTTGTCTCTAGGCTTGCCATTGTGTGACACTGTCTCCCAGCAGTCCTGCACAGAGCTCACTGCCACTGACACCCTTCCACGCTGCGTGCGTGTACTCATGCCACGAGCGTGTGCATGCGTGCGTGCGCCGTGTGCTTGCAGCCTAGGGGAGTGCCGTGTTTTCATACCTCCGGACTAGCTCTGTAGTAACATAGACTGGTAATAGTTAGTAGTTACGATGAAAAACAGCTACATGTGCGTGCCACCTTGTACCTGCTCATATCCACATTCTCTGCGTCGCTCTCACCAGAATCCTGACCAATAGAGAAGACAGGTAGCAGGCGACCCAGAGGAACGTCACCAGCTAGTTCATGACTGAATGAAGAAATGCCAAACCTCCTTGCTCATAGTGTCACTCGAAGAGACAAAGATGGTCCATCGTCTGCCCTTAGAGCTACGGCATGTACTTCTCCTCCAGGCTGTCCTGGCAGTTTTTAAAACTGCTCATTTGATCATTTTTGTTTAAAAGATTGTTTTTATTGGGCTAACGGTTTCATAGCAGTCTGGGAACTCAGTAGCTGGTTAGCGATAAGATTAACCACATCACCTTGATATTAGCTGAAGTTTGAATTTTCACTATGCACAACCCAACCATATGCTTTTTTTCCCCAGCACGTCTCATTGTGTTTGGACGTGTGGCCATGAAGGCTGAGACTGGACACAGCCAGGCCCCTCCCCGGCTCAGCTGGGCCACTTACTTTCCCTAGTGACATAAACTTTTTTCTTTTTTTTTTAAGCGTGTTCTAAGCTAAGCACAGTTCAGCCACGATCTCGGTGAATGGTAACAATGAACCTATATGGTGGACATCAGTATTATTCCCACTTTGTACACGAGGAGACGGAGGTTCGGAGAGGCTCGGCGATGTACTCACAGTCACACAGGCAGGAAGTGGCGGTGCTGAGATCTACATCCGGGCTGTCTGTCCCCAGAGCCTGGGAGAGTCACTTTTAGGCTCTATTGCCTCCTTCTGCTCCAGCTTCTCTGCCACAGCGGGGCTCCTCCTCCACGGCCAGGACCCCACGGGAGGACCGTGGACTCGGGGGGTAGATGGGGAGAGAGGCTGAGCCCTGACTTACCGCAGCGACCGCCCAAAGCCGGGGCAAATGGGCGATCAACCTGCATGAGGCTCCCTATCCTGACTCCTCCATCCAGCTCCTCATTACAGTCCTTAATTATGAACTAACAGTGGTTCCCACGTCGGGGAGAGAGGGCAAGGCGGCATAGCGAGCTTCCAGATGGCCTTGCCGGCTGGCGTGGACTTGGACTTCATTGGGTCTTTAGGTAAGAGCTGCTCCACTTCCAAGATCGCCTTCGAGGCATAAGTTTACACACTGGTTTTGTGTTGATACAGAGGAAGAAATTAAAAGACCTCCAGGGAAAAAAGAGGAAGAAAAAAAAAAAAGCCAAGAGCGATTCTGAGGGCTTGTCAGGCAAGATGGAGAGAGAAACCAGGTCTGAGGCTGATTTCAAGATTATGGCAAGTTAGGGGGCTTTCCCGGGCTTGGGCGGTGAGATCCAGGATTCCACGATCGTGAGCAGGGAGGAAGGCGAGTGTCCTGGTGACAAAACGGGGTGAGCACCAGCCAATGACTGTGGGCCAGACTTTATATGCTCTCTCTAAGTCTCTCAACATCCCCGTGTTACAGCAGGGAACTGAGGTCTGCGAAGGTTTAGTGACTTCCAAGGTCAGAGACTCGGATAGCTGGGCTTGGCCTGGGGCCGTCGACATCTTTCCCAGTGGGATGGCTAGAACACAGACCTTCCGGTTTGCAGCCCAGGACTGCTCCTGCCCTGACAGATGGTATTCACCATTTACTTACTCGTTCTTTCCTGCACTTCTTTCACTGACTCCTTCATCCTCTCATGAGCTGCCTTGCTTTTCCTTGAACACACCAAGCACATGCCTGCCTCCGAGCATCTGTACTTGCTGTTCCCTCTGCCTAGAATGCTTTTCCCACCAATGTCCACCTGGCTTGCCCCCTTGCCTTATTCTGCTGAAATACACCTCCCTCACCACCTGTCTACAGTAGCTGCCCATCACTCTTTCTCACACCTGGCCTGTATCAGTTTTCCTCACAGCACTAATCACTACTTGACCTTTCATTATATCAAATATTTGCTATATTTTAGTTATCATATTATATCCTATTTAATAACTATTCATTATCTCCTCTCTCTTCTACAACATCAGCTTCTTGAGAGCAGGAATTTTGTCTGTGTGGTTCACCATTCTACTCCCAGTAGCTAGATCAGTGGCGGACACATAGTAGGTGCTTAAATATGTTTCTATTTACTGAATGGATGAGCACCTATCATGTGCTAGACTCTACTCTGGATGTCGAGAACACACGCAGGATTTAGACTGTCTCCTGCTCTTGGAGAGCTCATAAGAGAGAGGCAAAGGGAGTAACCACAGAAGAGTGGCGAGCTGAGCTGGGCTCCCAGGTAAGGTGGCTCTCTTAGCCATTGTGGCAGAGCCCGCTGGGTCACCCTCCTATTATCAGCTCTCTTCTTTTTTCTTAATAACAGAATCTCGAATTTAGCTGGACATGAGGTCACTCACTCAGAAGAAAGACCACCTTTCCCAGCTTCCCTTGTGGCCCAGCGTGGCTATGTGATTCAGTTGTGGCCAATTTCTACAACTACCTTTAGAGAAAGAAGGTGTGGCGTTCTTCACCCCTTCCTCTGCTTATTAGATTGTGAAGTGATGGTTAGTCCTGAGCAGCCATGTTGGGACCATGAAGCTGAGACCATACCCGGGGGACTGTGGAGCAGAAAGCTGGAAGAAGCCTGGATGTCTGACCCTGTGGAGCACCAGCCTCTTTACCCCCAGAATTAATTTAGCTGAGCGAAAAATAGACTCTGGTTTAATCCACTTTTATTTGGAGTTTTCTGTGGCTTACAGTGGAACAATCCTAATCTTAATGGATACAGCCTTGGACCGAGAGAGGAGAAAGTATCTAGGAGACTCCCCACAAGGAGTGAGATGGTCTCATCACTCGTCAAAGGGACAGAAGTTGTGGCTGTAGTGTCTGGATCTAGGCTGTGGGTAAATTAGCTGTGGTAGCATTCATTTGACCTCCACTCATTTATTTACCTTTTTGTTCGTTTATTCCTTTGTCTCGCCCTTCTCTGGTGGAGTTCATTCACTCATCTCTTCCTCCATTAAAACATTCCATGAAGCCGGTACTCACAGGGCTAGGGTTTGAGTTCCAGCAGACAAGGAAGCAGCAGCATGCAATCAAAACTCCTCCTGGAGAGGGAGGGCAGGGTTTTGGGGTCTGGAGCCCCCTCTCCGAGGCAGAGCAGGGCTGGCGCTTTCACCAGGCCTCAGACCCTACCAGAGGCATCTCTGAGAAGCGGTCACATTCTGGGTTGCAGGAGCGTGCAGTTCTGGGGGAGGGCACAGGGCCCTCCAGCTTCCAGGGTTGTCTCCCACTCTCCTGTGGGCTGGCAGGGGGCCTCTCTCACCCCCACCCCCTTACAAGAGCAAGGAGAAAGACTTTTTAAGCACAACTGCATGTTCTTTATGTGATGAAAGGTGGCTGGTATCAGCAACAGAGTGGTTCACGTGTCTTGTAGCCTCTGCAAAAAATCTGTAAGGCATAAAGCCTCTGCTTAAATCACAATGCGAAAATATTCTAGAAGAGAGTCAGAAACTCACAGACCTTGTACATTTTCTCTAAAATTAAGCCAGGATCCCGGGGGAGAGTGGGGTTAAAAAGATCACAGGACTTGCTGGGGTGGAGGGGTCGGGAGAAGGAGCCGAGAGGCAGAAGGGACACCAGACGCTCTCTGAAGCATCCTTGATAGGAAACAAAAAGTGACTTGATGAGAAAAATAAGGACTCCGTGGATGTCTGTGCATGGCTCAGAATAAGCCAGTTTTCTTTCTGATATTTAATGGCCTGTGTGTCCTTGTAGACACTGTGGTCAAAACTGAGGGTTACAAGACAGAAACAAAACAAATGGATCTAGTTCTGTTGTCTTTTGTTATATAATCTCAAAAATCGGTGCCTTGAAATAAATAACAAGGGTTTTATGATTTCTCATGTTTCTGTGGCAGGTCAGACAGGGCTATTTCACGTAGTCATGGCTGCACACACATGCAGCTCCATTCCACTGGTGGCTGGAAGGTCCTGGAAGGGTGAGTCAGCCCCCTTCCACATGGCGTCTCATCCTCCACGCAGCCGTTCTCACGGCTGGGCCTCACTTCCTGCCGCCGTCTGGATTTCCTTCCTACATGCTGGCTGAATTCTGAGAGAGGGAAAGTGGTTCCCAGGCCTCTTAAGGCCCAGGTGTGGAGCTGCCGCAGCATCCCTTCCCCCGCATCCTGTTGGCCAAAGCAAGTCACTCAGCATCCCAGACTCCAGAGGGATCTATTGGCAGACAAACTTCCCCAGGAAGTTGACAGAAACCGTGGAACCCAGAAGGAAAATAAAATGTGATTTACACAGATATGACTTCTGCGCGACGTTACAGAGGCACGTTTGGTGGCTGAAGCGAGGCTCACCACCCATCTCTGCACAGGGCTGGAGCCTGGGCTCTGCACGGCTGGCTCAGCCTCTCTCCCACCGCCCTGCTCGCTTCTTCTTCAAACATCATCAGCTGGGGACCACTAAAAGGAAAGAGAAATACGCCAAGGCCACAGTCATTAGCTTCCCGGAACATTGGACTCTATTTCTGGCATATCCAAGGTAGTCAGCAGACCGCTACCCCCTGCTTTCCCGGCTCAGCACTTCGCAGTAATGAGCCCAGTGTATTATGTGGCATTAGCAGGCGTGCCAGGTGCTGTCCCAGGGAGGGAATAGGCTCCCCGCACTCTACGAGGATCAGCCTGCACCTGGGACTGGGGGCTCAGCTCTGGGCTCAGCTCTGGGCTCAGCTCTGGGCTCAGAGAGGGCAACTCTCACTGATTGAGTGCCTACTGTGTGCCAAGTGCTGCAAGACATGTCTGGCCCCTGCCTTTCTCTTGAGCCTTGCTTTGTACTATTTTACCCTCTTCCTGCTTCCCAGTCAATATGGGTGTATTTCAGTTCTTTGAATGGGCCACTCTTTCTCGTCCAGACCTTTGTCTGTCCTCTTGCCTCTGCTTGAAACATTCTTTCTCTAGTTAACTCCAATGCATTCCTCAAATCTTGGACTCTGGCCCTTCTCTGCTAGACTATAGGTTGCCAGACCAGTGTTCTCTAAGTGTTCGTTGAATGGCTGAATGAGGAGTCATTGGCCAACAGTCCATTTGACAGATGAGACAACCGAGGCTCAGCAAGAACTAGCTTGTCCAAGCCCAAGATAAGCTGAGAGGCAGACCCAGGATTTGAATTCAGGACTGTTTTGTGGACAAGCTTGTGCCCTTCCTGCCACACCTGGCTCATGAGGGTGAATGACAGAGTGGGCAATGGTGATGGAGAATGGGAGAGGGAGATGGTGGCATAAGTGACAGTCAAGGCACCTCTCTGCCATTGCTCACGGGAAGTAATGTCAGAGATGGAGGTGGAACCTGGGCCAGGGCACTGAGTCACAGTGTTTGGCTGAGCCCATGCATCTGGCCTCCCACAGTTTCTCTTGAATTGAGGGTTCGCAGGCACTTCTCTGTAAACAGGAGGTGCCAGGCCAGGGGCTCAGCTGGCTGTCAGAATCCAGAGGGTTGGGCCAACGCCCAGGGTCTCTGGCCTCCTCTGATTAAACCAGGGCAGACTCCCAGTCAGAATCCCAGCCTCGGGCTGGCCCAGGAGGTCTTAACCCCAGAGGGGCAGTGAGAATGCTGTGCCAGGGGTGATTTCCTATAGTGACAAGAATACCGGTTTCAGAGTTTCAGACAGACTCAGGATCCCAGCTCCTCCAGTCAGAGCTGAACTACCTTGACCCAGCTACCCCACATCTCTGAGCCACAGTCTCCTTGTCTGGAAAAATGGCGATTATAAGACACTTCTCATAGCATTGTTGAGAAAGTTGAATGAATTAATTGTGCAGTATGCTTAGAACAGTGCCTACCTCCCCAACCTGAGCGCAACATAAGGGAAGCAGTTGACAAATTTTAGGCTAGAAGACCCATTGTTCTTCCATTGCCAGCGAACCTCTCCTGCTTCAGCTTCTCTTCCCTGTAAGGTTTTGTTCTGCATGTTTCCTGGGGCTGTGGGAGGGTCAGATGTGATAGATGATAGAGGAGACACCTGTAAAGTTCTGTCCAAAGGATAAAGCTAAAGGCAGTTGCATTGCCCTTGTGTCTTCACCTAAACCACACCATGACCAAGGCCAAGGCCAAGGGGACTGAGAAATGTCTATAGAGTGATGGTGATGATGATGATGATAATGATGAATATGACAGAAACGATGATGGAGAAGATGATCGAGATGATGACGATGGAGGAGACGATAGAGATAAGGAAATGATGATGACGATGATGGTGCTGGGTGGGTGAATGAATAGATGAGAGAACCTGTTACAGCATGTTCAGGCCAAGCCTTAAGAAAACATCAGAGTGTTATTAAAAGATCAAAGGAGAGTTGTTCAAAGACCCAGATATTTTTCAGTCCAGGCTCTGCCTCTTACTGGTTAAGTGACCAGGTAAGTCACTGAACATTTCTGAGCTTTAGTTCTGTCACCTGTAAAATGGGAACAAAACCTTGCCCTGCTTACTTCACAGGGAGCATCCCTGGAGATCACGGCCATGAGCATTTGCATACTGTGGCCTCTGGTCCACTCTGATATTTTTTTCTGGCCAAACTTTCAACTTGGTCCAATGTGGTATAACGATCACATCCTCCTGGTCATCACTGCTGCTTGCAAAACTGTCCTGTGGTGCATTCCTCAAGGACTAGATGAGGTTACAAAGGGCTGCCCTGTATGGTCGTGCAGGTTGCTTATTGCTCAAGGGCACTAGCTAAGAAAATACAGCTTGTGCTTTCTCCCTGTCCACCCAAGCTGTGAGCCTTACAGGGGAGCTACCTCTGCCTGGAGGAGGCGCTTTTTGCTAATTTGCATAAGAACTACACATGGGCTAAAAGGCTTCTGATTCAACTGTAGTGGGATTCATCCAATTTGAAAATGTAGAATTAGATTGGGCCACAAGAGGATCTGACCCAACATTCTTGTTGCAAAGAAGAGAAAACTGACCACAACTCACTCATTCATTCATTCGTTCATTCATCCATTCAACTTTTACTGAACACCTACTACATGATTAAGTACCATCTCTACACTCAGCAGGAGGCAGAAGGGGTCAGATGAGGAAAGGGCACAGGTTGTGACAGGTTCAACTGTGCTCTTGCTGACCTTTGGGCCGGGGACACCCCTCTGTTATTACTCTGCTTCCAGGGGTGTTTGGCAAAGTCCTGTAATGCCAAGTATGGTGCCAGTCTCCTCCAGTTAGCTGCTCTCTGCACTGACTGGCGCCTGACCCTGTACCCCTGATCCAGCTGGGCTTGTGCAGCTGGTGACATGCTGACCTCTGCTGTAGGCTCAAGGCTGATTCAGATGCCCAGCCCTGCCGTGACCAGAAACCCAGTTAGGGACTGTGCAGCCTTGCATGATGCACTCAGCAGGAAAGATCACTGTGCTAGGATTTGAGACCTGGGCTCTGGGTCTAGCCTGCCGTTAACATGTACTGAACGTGGTCAAGCCACAAACCATCTCTTGGTCAAGTTTAGGCCACATGACCTCTAAGGTTTTGCCAACTTTAATCTTCTGGACAGTGGTTCTCACATTTTGGCAGGTATGAGAATTACTGAGAGGGCTGGTTGAAATCCAGATGGCCGGGTCCCACCTCAGAGCTTCAGGTTCAGTGGGTCTTAGGTGGAACTGGTATTTCCACCAAGGCTTATATGATGCTGATGCTGCTGGTACAGTGACCACACTTTGAGAACCACTGTTCTGGCAACCCTGGCTGCGCATTAGAATTACTCAGAAGAGCATTAAACAGTATAGATTTCAGGCTGATTAAACCCCAGAGCAATTAAATCAGCATTTCTGAGCAGGAGCCTGAGCTTCGTAATTGTTTATTATCTCCCCCAGGTGATTCTTAGGCTCCACCAGGAATAGGAACCACTGTTCTAGAAAAGCATTTGGGGATGTGACAGAACATTGATTGGGCAAATATCTTATATCTCTTTGGAGAAATGTCTCTCAGTTCCCAGTTCAGCCTCTCGTTAGCTGCCTGGCTTTGAACAGCTTCCTCAAGCCTCAGTTTCCCCTTCTGTAAGTGAGGCTGTTAAGAGGACTAAATGAAATTGCCTCGTATGTCTGCCCACCCCTTTCTTCCTCTCGTCTCCAAGGAGAGCTTGTGCATTTCTTCTGCTCTGAGGCTGTTCGGCTGAGAAGAATTCAATAAGCATTTATTAAAAACTCACAACATGCAAGATGCTGCCCGTAGTGATGTGGGAATACGAAGATGAATCAGGCTCGTCCCCACTCTAAGGAGCTCACATGCAAACGGGGGTGACCAGGCATGTGTCCAAAACGTGAGGCTGGATGTAACACAGGCCATGCAGGAGATAATTATGATGAAGGCTGCTATATGCAAAGCCTCCAATGCAAGGCACTTTACTATATTTTTTAATCCTCCCAATGAGCTATGAGGTAGCTACTATTATAACACCCACTTTACAGGTGAAAAACTGAGGCTTAAAGGGATGGTCAGTAACCCATGGTGCAAGAGCCAGGTTTTGTTGCCATGGGAACTCAGAAGAGGATGAGATTCACACCGTTAGAAAAGCTAGGAGGCTTTGTGGGGAGAGGGGTGGACATTATGCTTTGAATGATGTGTAGAAGTTCAATGCATTAAAGAAAAGAGAAAAAGGTAGTTAGAGAGACTGACATACATAAAAGCCTGGAAGAGAGAAATCCCAGCGTTTCGAGGGACCCAGAAGGGGTTCGATTTGGCTGAAATGGAGGCTGATGGTGGGACATGGTGGGAATTAGATCCTGGCTGGAGGCCTTCTATGCCGAGCTAAAAAGTTTTAATTTTATCTCAAGCAACGGGGAACCATTGAAAATTCTGGAGTGGGGGTGGCATTTTTAGAAAATGATTTAGAAAGTGGTCATGGGTCACGGGATAAAGGGGTGACCAGGAGCCCAGTAAGGAAGGACTTAGCCATGACAAATGGTCCGTATGAGATCGTGAGGCAAATGGAAAGATAGGAAAGCGGACACACGTGGGAGGTAAGGTGTTGCCACGTGAAGTTTCTTTGGGCATCGATCCCTATGTGTACCTGCTTGTTGACTGAGCCATTCTGTGCTGGGGTTGGCTGGGGCAAGGGTAGGGACAAGGGCAGGTGGGTCTCCTGGGGCCCCACAGCTCCCATGTACAGCAACCTTCTATATGGGGATATGGTCAGTGGAGCATGACCAGCTCAGGATGAAGAACTTGGCAGAAGCAGCAGGTAATGGGTTCCTGGGCAGGCTCAGAGCTGGCCACCTGCCACATTTCTGGGATGGGGGTGGGTGTGGGAGAACCGGCCCAGTGGCCTGAGTCCTCCTGACCCAAGCCTTCCAGGTGAAGCATGCCGCCCTGCCTACCTCCTGCTGCTAAGTTCATGGCCAGCTCACAGCCTCTGTGTGTCAAGCTAAGCACAAACCCTCCTGAACTGAAGCCAGTTCCTAGAAGCAAAGCCTGGACACAGAAAGAGCACTGGGCTGGGATCCTGCCACTTGTTGGCTGGGCAACCTTGGGCACATACATTCCTTAGCCCTCTAAGGCCTAGATGTCACTTCCTCCAGCTAAGGGATTAAACACTAGTGCAAGTGCTGTGCCCTCCAGCTGGGCCCTGCACCTGCATCTGCCCCATCTACTTCCCTGAAAAATCTCAAAACTGCACAGGGGGATGCAAAGCAAGCCACTTTCTAGAATCAAAAGTCCAAGACCATGTTAGCACTTTTGTCACTCTGTGGACCTAGCATATCATACCCGTTTTATAGATGACCCAACCAAGTTCCAGAGAATTTCCATGACTGCCTAAGAGGCAAACATGTGAGAGGTTAGAGACCGGGCTTGAATGCCAAACTATCATCCAATGGAGCTGGACCCTCAATTTGGTGCCCTCCAGACCCCAAAGCTTATCATGAGGTGGCAGATAAGTCTGTTGGTAGGGGGAGGATGGGCAGACATCCTCCAATTCCAGGGTTCTGGAAGTGAGCAATAGTTCACTGGCTGATACCAATATGGTTTGACAGATACAGTATTGTGTCCCTTTTAGCACATCGCAGTGAGAACATTCTCTTTCCAGCCTCAGGTAACTTGGAGGAGAAAATCTCTGTGGGGTGCTAATAGGTCTTTAGCACCTCTCTAAACCTTGCCAATCTCCCTTGTTCACAGAGGACACTTTGGCAGGCCAGTTTTCAGCTAGCATTTAATAACCTTGGTTTGTTTTCATTGTGTTTATTTTTACTCTTACCTTCTATTTATGGCAAGTGATACTGGTTTCCCATTTAAGGCAGTGATATAACGATTCTCTAAAGAAAACGTGTTTCAGGGAAGGGAAAGCAGGTCTGGGATTTAAAGAAAATACTAATAAATGGTGTCTGGATATGGCACAGTGAGAATGATTGATGTCTGTTCTAGTTCAAAGTGGGGAGAATGGAAGAGAGGAGCTGGCCAAGGGCACCTAGTACGTCCACCACCCCAAAACCCAGCAGGGCTCTCTCTACAGTGCTCTCCCAGACCTGCGCGCGGCGCAGACCTCCATTCGGGCGCGTCAGGCCAAGGTGACTCCGCGGCCCCTCCTGGCGGCGGCACGTGCGCGGCCCATGTGCCATCCTAAGGAGCCCCGCGGGCCCTGAGACCTCGGGAGTGAGGCGGCGGCTTGGGGCGGGCACCTGGCCACCTGGGGATTTCTGCGACGTAGGAAGGCTAGGGAACTACCGAGCACTGGCTGCTGCCGGACCCAGCACCAGCAGCTGGGGACCCCGGCCGGCTGGCGGCGGAATCCCCGCAAGTCACCTGCGGCCCAGGTGGTGTGCGTGTGGAATGCGAATGCAGACGTCAGCCTCCAAAGCCCGTGCCGCTTTTCGGTCGTGGCGTGCGCCCCCGGACGCGCCTCCGCCCCCGCACCCCACCAGCGCGGCCCCGGCCCCACGCGCCCAGGCACGCGGAGCGCCAGACTGCGGTGGCCAACCGGCCGAGGGCGGGGCTGCAGGGGCGGGACCGGGCCGCGGGACCCGCCGCCCATTGGCCGAGCGCAGTCCGGGGGCGGGGCGCCTGGCGCAGGCGGGTGCGCGGGCTCCGGCAGGCGGCGGCCGGCGCCAAGCGGCGGGACGGGCTGCTCAGGGCTGCAGAAGGGGTGGGTGGGCGCCGCGCGACGGGTCGGTCGGGGACGCTAGCAGGGGCCACACAGGGGCCCCTAAGCCTGTGCTGGGCTTCTTTCGCTGGGGTCGCCATCAGGATCCTGCGCTCCAACCACTTTTCGGAGGGACCTTTGACCTCGCCCTGTGGGGCGTTTGCCTCTAGGAAAGGGAAGGAGGGAGAAGCCGAGGCCCCGCAGAAAGTTCGCCAGCCCTGGGGGCCAAAGGAGGTTAAGGGGGAGGAGCCGGTTTAAAGCTAACTCGCAGCTGCGAAACCTTGGGGTGGCGTTCAAGGCCCCCGCCCACACGCGCGCGGAGCGGAGCTCCCTGCTCCTCCTTCAGCTGCTGGCGTCTCTCGCAGGGAGACGGGGGGTAGAATTGCAGAGCTGCGAGCGAGAGGAGGCCGCGGCCACGCAGAGCAGCGCGCCTAGCCCGAGCGACCTGGCGGCGAAGGTAGCATAAGCGACCGGGACGCGTGCGTCTACCCACGGCAAGCACCTAAGCACGCACCCACGGCCACCCACAAAGGACCCTTCAGGAGCCTCTAAGGACTCTCACTAAGCTCCTGAGTCTCCCCTACCGCTCTCCTCCCAGCCCGGAGCCCCGGGCGGGGACCCCAGGATCGGACGTCCCCGTGCCTCCGGGCACCTGGCTCAGCCGGAGTCCCCCGGGTCGGGGCAGGGCAGGGCCGGCGGCGGCGAGCCGGAGCCCGCCCAGCACCCAGACCCCGCCGAGCCCTCTGAAACCACCGATGGGGCACCAGCTCCCCGTGCACCCTCGCCCGGCTGCGCCCGGCCGGGCACCCCGCGCGGCGCAGAGGAGGAGCCGGACGCAGTGACCCGGGAGTCGCCGCAGACCCTGGAAGGCTCGGCGGCCGGAGAGGCAGGCTGTTCCCCGCACCTCCAGGCGCTTCCAGGCACCCCTCCGAGCCGAGCTAGAGGCCGGGCCCGCCATTCCCAGGTAGGAGACGCCCGACAGAACTCGGGATCTACGTAAAGTGGGGAAGCCAGGGGAAAAGGTTGGAGGCTCGTTCAGAGGAAGGCGAGGTGAAGCCTTACATGACTAGCATAGTTAAACGGGTCGAGCTCCTACTATGTGCCAGGACCATATGGCAACTTTACATATCCGGAAAATATTAAATTAGTGGAGCACCAACCATGTGTCAGGCTGGGTGCTAGGCTCTTTACTTATCCCAGGTAAGGAGAACTGACCCGTCTTCTAGTCTGGGCTAGATGTGGTGATAAGCGCTTCCATTTAAGAGATCTGGAGTTATAGCTCATTTAAATATGAGGAAACTGAGGCTCAGGGAAGAAGCACCTCACCCTCCTTCCTAGCCAGCTGACACCTGGCTGGGAGTTGGGTCTGGAATTTGGCCAGTTGGTGCCCCTACCCCCAACCCTGAGGAGGGCCTCTGAGGAGGGAAGATTAAGGAACAGCTTCCTTGTCCAGAGTTCCTTGAGATTTTCTTGAGTTGGTGCAAGGAGTGTATTTCCTGGGCGATCCCTCCCCAGGATAAGGCATCCTGCACTCAGCACGTCTGAGGGGCTCTCTCTGATCTCCCCTCCCTTTGCCCCCAGCCCTGAGAGGCTGCGGGAGGATGTGTCCAGGACCTCAGGAGGGGGAGGAGGCTGGGCTGGGAAGGGCAGCCGGCTCAGGAGCCCATGATTCAGGCAGGCTTCAGGGAGACAAATGAGAACCCCCAAGACCTCTGCCTACATATACTCCAGTCCCACCCCACCTGGCTGCTAAGAGGAAGCACCCCCAAACAAGGAACCTGCTTACTGTATGCCAAGAGCTGTATCAGCCTCTTGGCTGCTCACTGGACGCTCAGGTTTGTTTCTACCATCTCCCGTTGAGAGATGACCCACGCCACAGGCCAGACCATTTGTCCACGGCTGCTGAGCTGGTGAGAGGCAGCGCTGGCTGCCGGCAGCCGGTGCCTGCCTGCTTTCTTCCATCCTGAGCCACCCAAGGCGGTGAAGCTGGCGTGCAAAGCCCCCCGTACCTGCCTTAGCGTGGGAATGAGTCTGTGTGTGTCCAGGGAGGCCAGGATGTGCCCTAAAGGAGGAGGCTTGGAGTGTGTGGAAGGGAGGGGGCAGGGCAGTGCAGTGACACAGGCTCTGGGGTACTTATAGGGAGGAGGACACATCCCGTCTCTTGTCCTGCTGTCCTTGCTCAGCTGACCCCTCCAGGCCCTAGAGGAAGGGCTCTGAAGAGAAGGGGATGAGTCCCCAGATGCATTCGCTGGGAGCTGCTGGACAGGATTTGGGGGGACGAGTCCTGGGCAGGGAGAGAGGGAATGAGAATACAGTGGGCTTTAGGGTCATTGCCCCTGCCTGACTCCAGTTGAGGCTTTGCTGTGTCAGACACTGTCTCGAAAGGTGCTGGTTTTGGCCTGGGGGGTGGGTCTGCATAGAGATAAGAGCCCAGGCTTTGGAGCAAACAGCCTGATTTTAATCCTGGTCTGGCCAGTCATCTTTGTGAACTGGGGCAAATGACTCAGCCTCTCCAACCTCGTGTCCTCTCTGTCCAATGGTGGTCCCCTCTCCATGGGGCTGTGGTGAAGTCATTGCAAGAAGGCACACAAAGCTCCCAGCATGACGGAAGCCTGCCTGGCTGTGGCTCCTCTTCCCCCAGGATGGCCCTACCTCATCTTTGCTCTGCACCTTTCTGCCTCCCTGGTGCCCCGAGAATGGCTTTGGAGTGGAATCAGCAGAGAGTCACAGAACTTGCATTCGGGTGCATTCGGGTGCTCATGCTGCTAGTAGTGGTCCCTTTTAACCTCTCTCTGGGCCTCCAGGGTGGGACTCTAAACTCTGAAAGGGCCCTTTGCACTCTAACCCCTGTTGGCTCCTCACTCACTGTATAGGATCAGTTTGGCCGATAGAGAAGAGCAGACAGGGGAGAGGAGAAGCTGTGTCGATAATGCTGCCCACAGGGCCTCCTCTGGGGGAGGACAAGGGAGGAACTATGCAGGGGTGGGAAGCAGAGCCCACACAGGCGCTGTTACCTGGCGTCCAGGTGTCTGCAACCCCATGGGCCTGAGGTCATGTGAAGACTCACAGTGTTCTTAGAGAAGAAGGCCACAGATTTTTTTTCCCCTTCTTTACCTCTTTCTGACTCCCTGCCTCCTCTCTCTGACCTCCTTAGCCCATTTAGTCCCTGATGTTAACATGTCTGTGCCAGGAGCTCTGGGCTAGAGGCTGGGGCAGGCAGCGATATAGACAAACACCATCCACGGGGGGCTGCTGGCCTCCTTCCCTCTCTGTCTCTACAGAGGTGACCACCAGCAGAGTCCAGCTCCCTGCGGAGGGACTTGGAGAGGGGGTTGTCCCGATGTGGGGCCTCTTTTCCCTCATCCCTGCAGAAGGCCCAGGCTGGGAAGGGTTCACCACTGCAAGTTTTGCATCCCCCCTGCCAACTGCCACTCACGAGTGTGCCCAGGGCACTGAGACCCTCCTCATCACAGCCCTTGGGCCAGCCGGGCACAGCGAGAGTGGAGGGAGAAGACCCCAGAAAGGCAGAGCCATTCGCTTCATCCATTCATGCATCACTTATTGAGCACCTGCTGTGTAAATGGCCCTGACACCTGTGGGATAAATTGGAAGATGGCTTCAGGCATGACTTGGGTGGGTAACGGGGAGGTCTCAGGCTTGGAGTCCCTGTCCTGGCTCCTTATTAATTAAATGGGCCAGTTATGTAGCTTTTGAGCATCAGGGTTCTTATTTGTAAAGTGGGGAAGATAATAAGTACCTCTAGCAGGGAGGTGGTGAGGGGACTTCATGGCACAGGGCCAGCTGCCTGGGGTCAAATCCTTCCTTTGCTGTGTAACCGTGAGCTAGTTACTAAACTTCTCTGTGCTTTGATTCCTTATCTGTAAATTGGGATAACGCCACCTACCTTGTGAGATTGCCGAGGGAGGAAGTGGGTTATTACACGCTTAGCACTGAGAACACTCTGGCATGTATTAACTGCAAAATAAATGTCAGCTATTATTATTATTCTATACTTAGTGCAGTGCTTGGCACACGGCAGGGGCCTGGTGAGCGGTGATTGTCGTGGCTCCAGGCCGGGGGTCAGCGGTGTTCTGGGCGGGCTTATTGTGTGTGTCTCTCTGCAGTTCTTTCGTTGAGATCATCTTGGTAACTTGGACTTGGCCATGGTGGCAGTATGTACCCCATGGAAATTGACAAACGCTCCCAATAAGCGCTTTTTAAAAGGGTGTTGTTGAGAGTCAGCTGACTGCACAGCACCTCGGTTGGGCAGCTGGGTAGATGCTGGTGCCCGAGTGTCCGGAGCGTGGCATTGCCGGGAACTCGCGTGTGGGAGCTCTCCGCCTCAGGTCTCTTGACGTCGTCGTGGCAGTTAGAACATTATGATGTTAGACAGAGCCTCGGGGTAAATGGATGAGGCACTCCAGACTAATCACCCAGGACATCGAGAGACGGGGACCAGTTGTAACTTGCACATACAGCCCTGTGTGCAAATAGAAGAAAGGTACCTTCTTTCTCTCAGCAGTTAAGCCCACAGAGAGAGCCCCCACTTTCCCACCTAACCGGGTGCTCTGTGCAGTGCCCACCCTGCAGAAGCACGTGGGCAGCCTGGGGATCCATATTTCAGCAGGCCGGTATCCATCTGTAGTTCCTCTTCTCTGGAGAGTGGCGGGATTCCTGCTGGAATGGGCGGGGGGCGGGTGGGGGTGGTAGTGGTGGTGGTGAGAGAAGCCTGCTGAGAGGAGGGGGTTGGCCAGGGAATGGAGGCAGATCTCAGCAGAGCTTAAACGAACTCGAGTGACAGGGACTTATGGGTTCTGGGGGGTTCTCATGGTGCTGAGACAGAAAAGGAGGGTGGCGGGGCTGTGAATGGCCTTTGGGGTGGGCCTGATGGAGCTCCTGGAGGTTCACTTATGTCCACTTGAGGTTTGGCGCTTGGATCCATTTCAGCCCCTTCCACGAGGCTCCCATAGAAAGTTCTGGGTATGACCCCAGGTCCATAAACCCTTGGAGCTATGAGGGACTTGAGTTGTTCACAGGTCATTTCTCTGACCCACATCCCCTAGCCCAGGTCTCTGGGTCTCCTGGAGGGGGGAGAACCCGGGGTCTGGGAGGTAAAAGTCGCCGGGCAGCGCCAGGCCCTGGCGTGGAGAATGTGGTCTAGACATGGCCTCTCCCTTCTTCCCGAGAGGACTGGAAGGCCATGGCACCCCCGTGCTTGAGAAATGCTCTCTAGAGCCTTCCTCACATCGCGTCCTGGAGTCATAGGCCCCTGCGAGGCCAGAGCTGGAAAGGACAGGTGCACCAGGGAGAGAGCGAGTCCAACCAGAGTTAACGCTTTTGAGATCTCACTGTGTGCTGAGCCCTTTACCGCAGCCCAGGGAGTCCAGCCCACTGCACAGATGAGAAAGGGACCCCCAGGGAAGTCAGGCTGCTTGCTCAGGAGCAATCCCGAGCTGGTGGTCCAGCGAGCATTCGCACCCCAGCAGTCCTGTGCTGGCATAAATAAAGGGGTGAATGAACGCAACGGTGAATGAATGAGTGAGTGAGTGGGTGAGTGAAGGAAATGAGAGAGAACATGAATGAACGAACGGCTAGGACTCCAAGGCCCCCTGGAGAGACCCTCGTGCCACATTCCCATTTTACACTCAAAACTGAGCCCTAGTCAGGAGCCAGGCCGAGGCCTCCTGACACCTGCCCCCCCCCCCCCGCTCTCTGCCACAGCCCCGAGCCATGATGAAGACCTTCTCCAGCGGGAACTGCACGTTCAGCGTGCCCGCCAAGAACTCGTACCGCATGGTGGTGCTTGGCGCCTCGAGGGTCGGCAAGAGCTCCATCGTCTCCCGCTTCCTCAACGGCCGCTTCGAGGACCAGTACACGCCCACCATCGAGGACTTCCACCGGAAGGTCTACAACATCCGCGGCGACATGTACCAGCTGGACATCCTGGACACGTCCGGCAACCACCCCTTCCCTGCCATGCGCAGGCTGTCCATCCTCACAGGTGGGTACCGGGAGGGGGGCAGGCCTGGGCGCCGCATATGGGGGCGTGCGTGCTCGGCGCTTTACAGTTTGCAACGCACTGGCACGTCCGTGGTCCGAGAGGAAGCGTGCAACAAGCCCCCTGGCACCGTGCGGATCGGAGAGGTGCTGCTGCTTGCCTGAGCAGATGACGGAGCCGGGGCCCACATTCCATTCTGTCTGGCTCGGGATGGATCATCATGACCGCTGGTGCCACCTGGCAGATCAGGGGCCGATGCAGACGGGCGCTGGGGATCTTCCTCCCCGGGGAACAGAGAGGCTGCTGCCTTCTTCTGGTGGGCGGTGACCCCACAGAGCTCCAGGGCCCGTGGTCAGTCTGCTGGGCTCAGGGCTCTTGACACCCCAAGCCCTTGCTGCCTCTCAGAGCGGTAAGAGTAGGTCCTGGGCAGCGGCCAGCAAGAGGGCAGGCAGGCGTCCTGCTCATGCTAGGGGTCGATGATAATCATAGTATTGGTGATGGCGACAGCTCACACTTATCAAGAGCTGTGTGCTTGGCCTACTCATAGAGCTTGGCATGTATTTATTAATCCTCACAACTCACCCAGGAGGTTGGCATTTGCCTCTGTTTTACGGGAGGGGAAACTGAGGCCCACAGGGGTTAAGTTGCTCCAGGTGGTAACACAGCTAGTAAATGGCGGTCTGTCTCATGCTTTACCACTGAGCTCTCCTGCAGCCCCTCGGCCCTGCTGGGCGTGTGAGGAGGGGGAGGGAGACTGCTGGGGATAAAGGGGATAGAGTGAGATGTGGGACTTGACCATCATTTATGTGACTCGGGCAGTTTCGTGTGGTGGCCACGGGAGGGTGGGCCCAGAAGGGGGTCTGCCTGGGTCCCAGTCCCGGTTCCCCTGCTTCCTGGTTTTGTCTCTCTCTGGGCTTGGACTTTATCCCTTTGTGCCTCAGCTTTCTCTTCTGTATGTTGGCGTCACAGAGCCCCCATCCCGGAGGTCATCGTGAGAATAAATGAGTTTACGTGAAAAGCGCTGGGTGAGCAGAGAGTGAGTGCTCAGTAAACACCGGTCTCAAAGCAGCGTCGACAAGGTCCCTGCCAGGGCTCTGCCGTCATTTCCCAAGCCATGCCCCACCTGCTGCTGGGCAGTGATGAGGGGAGGAGTAACCTTCCGGCCACCACCAAAATAACCCCCAACTCATACACTTCTGCAGCGAGAAACCAGGCCATGCCCATCCGTCCCCCAAGCCCCAGCCGAGACCCCTCCTCGAGTCCCTGGGCAAACAGTTCCTCTTCCAGGCTGTCCTGTTGACTGTCTGACCCAGATCACGCTCAGACCCATCCTCCCATATTTGGGAGAGGGAATGTGTGGATGGACGAGCCCTGGGTGGACCCAGGTCCGAGTCCTGGCCCCACCACCTGGGTGGCTTAGACATGCAAGCAGAGGTCTGCATCTCAGGCTCCCCAGGCGCCCAGCGGACACGCCCTCACTTTCCGTCAGTGAGGCCTCGAGCGCTGGAGGGGCACACGTGTGTGTGTGTGTGTGTGTGTGTGTGTGTGTGTGTGTGTCGAGGACTGGAGGAGCACATGTGTGTGAGGCGGGGGGGGGGGGCGTTACTTCTAGCACACTGTGCATACTGCAGGAATGTGAGCTCTCCCTGCCTCGGGGAGGGGCCTGAGTGCCCACCGATGAAAATGAGGCTGAATAAGTCAGAAGGAGGAAAAGGGGAGATACAGAGAGAAAGGCCAGGTGCATGTTTCCAAAACTAAAGTTTAATGACACGAATAATAGCACACACACACACACCCTCTTTTTAAAACACATGAGCAAGGCTAAAAAGCCCCCTGGACCCCTGACCCCATCCCAGGCGCTTGCCTCCTCCCTGGAGGTGGCCACCCCATCAGTCTGGTGTGGACTCTTCCAGAACCCCCATGAACACATTGACATTCATACCCGCATTGCCATAACAGAGCATTTTGTCTGTGTTTTTTTGTTGTTGTTTACGTGCCTATATCATTCTGAGCACATCTGTCTGCGGCTTGCTTTCTCGCTCACCTACCTGGGCCTCCTTTTCCAACCGGGTGCTGGTGACCAGGACCCTCTGAAAAGCACCCATCCCACCGCCAGCCCTCCTTCCAGCTGCCAGCCGGCCGTCTCTGAGGCTCGGTGCCGTAGATAGCCTTGCCTCTCTCTGAATATGTCCAGGCGGCGGAATCCTCAGGGGCCCAACATCAGCCTAACAAAGCGGGCTTGCCAGCCCAGGCGGAAGCAGCTGCCAGGCTGGCATGGCCTGCAGGTGCCTTTCTAAGCAGCCCACCCCATGTTCATTCCGCCCCATCCCGTCTGTCCATCCGGGTTTATGACCACCCACTGTGCGCTGGGCACAGGGAGACAAGGAGCGTGTGACCAAGGCCCCCTCCGCTGCAGAGCACACTGTTGGCTGGAACACGGCTCTTTGAGTGTGGCACGTGCTCGTGTGGGGGGACAGATGGCGTGCTCTGGGGTCCCAAGGAATGGGCAGCAGTGCTGCCAGAGCTGGAATGGCTTGATTTTCCTTTCGGGGACCTGGGCCAATCACCAGTGCCCCTGACCCTCTGTTTCCTCATTTGTAAAACAGGGATCTTTACACCTTGCCACAGGTTCTGAAGAGTTAAGGCCTAAGTGAGGAAGGTGCTTTGAGCGTGAGTCCATGATCACTGTAGAGAGATGTGGAAATCAGGACGAAGGCACTAACTAGCCCTCTCGCCCCCTCCCTGTCACCCCTGCCACCTCCACGCGGTTCCAGTTTCAGATCCAGAGGTGTCTCGAGCGATGCAGTGAGCTAAACTAGGGATAGCGGGGGCCTTGGAGGCCAGCACGCCCGTCTTCGTCTGTGATTTATTCAAGAAGCAGAGGGCACCTGTGTGTGTGGGGCTCGGGCTGGGGGAGCACAGACTGGGGCCCAAATCTCAGCCTGGCCGTGCTGAAGCTGTATGATCTGGGGGAGCAGGCTGCTCACCCTTTCTGAGCCTGTTTGTTCACTTAGACCACGAAGGTGATGAAATCTCAGGGAGGTTTTATGAGGAGTCGGGTCATAAATGCTCATGACGTGCATGCCCCTCGCTGGCTCCCACAGTCACTCGCTCTCGTTACCAGTACTGACCCCGAGGCTACTGAGCATGTGCCACCGCAGTCGTATCTCCCGCGACCCTCAGGATCATCCCACGAGGCAGTGTGTCATCCGCATGGGACAGATGGGGAAACTAAGGTTCAGACCGAGTGGCCAGTGGGTGGAAAAGGCCAGACGCTCACCCAGGCCTGCCCCGTGCCACTACTCTGAGCTCTTTCTGGGCCTCAGGTGCATGTTATTATTATTATTATTATTATCACCCTGATGCTGTCCCCACAAGCTCACAAGCCACTCACCCCATCGCCAGTCCTGCAGGGAAATGCAGGGTGAACGGACCGTGGCCGAACCGGGCTGTGCCACGTCCGAGCCGCATGGCCTGCGGGGAGGGGCTGGTCAGGAGCCGCCCGCGGACTCACTCACCGCCCAGGGCTTTCTCTCCCCCGCAGGCGACGTCTTCATCCTGGTGTTCAGCCTGGACAACCGCGAGTCCTTCGACGAGGTCAAGCGGCTCCAGAAGCAGATCCTGGAGGTCAAGTCCTGCCTGAAGAACAAGACCAAGGAGGCGGCGGAGCTGCCCATGGTCATCTGCGGCAACAAGAACGACCACAGCGAGCTGTGCCGCCAGGTGGCCGCCACCGAGGCGGAGCTGCTGGTGTCGGGGGACGAGAACTGCGCCTACTTCGAGGTGTCGGCCAAGAAGAACACCAACGTGGACGAGATGTTCTACGTGCTCTTCAGCATGGCCAAGCTGCCGCACGAGATGAGCCCGGCCCTGCACCGCAAAATCTCCGTGCAGTACGGCGACGCCTTCCACCCCCGGCCCTTCTGCATGCGCCGCGTCAAGGAGACCGACGCCTACGGCATGGTGTCGCCCTTCGCCCGCCGCCCCAGCGTCAACAGTGACCTCAAGTACATCAAGGCCAAGGTCCTGCGGGAGGGCCAGGCCCGAGAGCGGGACAAATGCACCATCCAGTGAGCGGGAGGGACGCTGGGGTGGGTGGGGCTCGGGCAGTGCCTTACGGGAGATGGCGCCAGGTGCCCGCGTGCCCCCCCCCGGCGAGACCCCAGTGGCAGTCGTGTTCGAAGACTTTCGGTGCCAGACTGGAGCACCCCGGCCACTCACCTCTGTACCTTCTGCCTTCCTGCCACTTCCCGCCGATTCCTCTTTCCCCCCGGGGGGGGCCCAGCATCTCCGTCCGGGGATGGATCTCCACAGGGCAGGTATGAGAAACGCTGGTGCCAGAGGGACCAGGACCCCTGCACCTGACCGAGCCTCCTGGAACAGTAACAGGATGAAAACAGCACCCAAAGCTGATGGGAAAGGGCTCCACTGTCCTGGCGTGACACCCAGAGCTTGGTTTAGGTGGCAGCTGGGAGACCCCTCCCCCGCAATCCTGAAACTTTTGCCCCCTGCTCAGCTATTTCTACCCTGGCCCATCAAGGTGACCCCTGAAATCGAGCCAGGGGCATCCGTCTGTTTGAAGGCGGCGTGGCCACGTCTCCTGGCCCACGTCCGTCTCCTGGACCGCCCTCCTCCTTCCTCAGCCTCCCTTCCCAGGTTCCTTCCATCCGCTGGTTGTGCTTTGTTGTTACAGCTGTCTTCATGTCGTGTGTCGTGGTAGAAATGGAAATCCTTGTACTGTAAAAGCCTAGTGACCCCTCGCTGGCCAGGCTCCCACTCAGTTCAGGTCCACGGCCTCCGCCGGGGACACTCCCCTCCCCTGCTCCCAGACGGGGGTCCCGTGGCCTGTCTGCAGCTGGACACTGCCCTCCGTACTGAGCTTTACAGTTTACACTCGCACAGGTGGGGCGGGCCACTGGGGCTGCTGCTTCTCCCGCCCCTGTGTCACAGAGGAGGCGGCTGGGACTCGGAGGGGGAAGTGACATGCCCCAGCCCTGCTCGCCTCTCCCCTCCCTTCCCAGCTAGTTCAGGACAGAACTCTCCCTAGAACCAGGCTGTCCATGACTGTGCTCGTCCCTCAAGCATTTATTGAGCACCTACTGGGTGCTGGGTCCACTGTGTGCTAGGAAACAAAGAGGAGGAACGATGCACTTTCTGCCCCTAAGGTCGGGGCCTTCTCCAGCCCTGGCCTCTTTCCCTCCACCCTCCTGGTCTCTGCCCACCCCTGCCGTGCCTCCTGCACACGAAGCTGTGGAGAGGCATGGAAGATCAGCTGGGAGCCAGAGCTGAGCCCGAGAGTAGGTGGCAAAGGCCCCCAGAGGGTCTTTTTCCTGTGCCTAGGACTGCGTTGTGCTGGGTACCAGGCCTGGTGGGATTTGAACCGGTAGACCAAAGGCTCTTGTCATCAAGCTCTTAACAAATACATTTCACATTTTATCTCCTGAAAAATATTCACGTTTAGGGCCACAAGGAATTTTAGTGATCATCTAGTGAATCTTTCCAAGGCCAGAGAGGGTCAGTGACTTGCCCCAGGTCACACAGCAAGGCTGTGAATGGTGGCAGCAGGGCTAGGTGTGTGTGTGCAGCACACACCCTGACATGGCCCCTCTCCTCATGCCGCCCCGGCCCCTTCAGGGGTTCGAGGTGTCTTCTCCCCGATCCTGTCCCTAGACCAGTCTCTGAGGGCTTCTGTAGATTCTGTGTACATTGTGCCCATGTATATAACATATGTACACGTGAACACACACACACACAAAAACACACACACACACACACACACACACACGCCCTGGCCTCAGCTCTGCACCCCGATACCCTTGCCCCAGGCCCCCGCTGCTCACAGCAGCAGTTCTGACCCTGCTTCTCTGCCCCCACCTAGCCCCTGCCTGAACCCTCCAGACGGACCAGCTACCTTGTCCAGGACAGGTGTGTGACCTGGTCTCACCTAGTCACACCCCCCACTCCCCCAGAGCTCTGTGTACACTCTCAATTAAAGTCGGTTTGTTTCTAAGCCGTGTCTTGACCATATGTATTTTTTGTATTTCCAGGATGGGGGTGTGCCTCTGCCCCCCAGCCAAAGCTGGCCTTTCCCTCCCCACACAGCACCTTTCTGGTGCCCTTGCCCTGCCTGTCGGCACTGCGTCGGTCTTCAAGGTTAAGGAAAGGAGCGGGGTGGGGCAGGGGATAAAACCCTAAGATGGACTGTGCCCTATTTCTGCCCGGGCCCTCCTGGGCCCTCTGGGTGTGTGTACTGAGTGCCTGTGTCCCTTTGGACCAGGTCAGACGGGGAAGACAGCCCACAGACTGTTAGCCCTTTGGGGACAGCACACATCCGAGTTCTGTGTGGCTCCTGTAGCACATCCATTTTCACTCCAGGGGACATTTGACAATGTCGAAACTGGAGGGGTTGGGTGGTGTCTTGCGACTGTCATCCGTGGGTGGAGGCCAGAGACATTGCCAAACACCTCCGGGGGCCAGGACAGCCCCACGCTAGTCAGCCTGCCCCATGTGTTGGCAGCGTGCAGACTCCTTGCTTGGACTGTCAGCTCTCGAGGTCAGGACATGGCTGACGCAATGGGCAAACCTCCCGATGGTCCTTAATAAACTCTGTGCCCTCGTGGGAAGTAAGACGGGACGTGGGCGGGGATGGCAGGTGGAGGTCGTGGGAGAGGGTCTCATCTGTCCCTCTGCAACCCAAGTGTGCCGCCTCGGACCAAGGCTCTCCCCGGGCAAAGGGCAGAGAAAGAAGTCAGCCTGCACTTGCTGTATGTTCTGCACATCCTATCGCGTGCCGTCCCCCTATCCTCAGCTCCACAAGAAACACGCTCTTTCATGGTCCCCTGTTCTCAATATCACATCCAAGATGGCACAGCTGGCAAAGTGACAGGCTGGGGGTTCCAAACCAGAGGCCCTCTGAGCTCCTTGTGGGTGGGGAAAGCATTTGGGAGGTGGAGATGGCTCTGTGCTTTTGATCAGTCAGCAGAGGCCACTGAGCACGTAGGTGCAAAGTCTGGAGATGGAGGTTTAGAGAGGAGGAGGGCAAGGCCAGGAACTCAGATCCAGAGGGAGAAGCCCCTGCTTGTACATTCACAAGGTAAGGTGAGCCCAGCTATGGTGGAGACAAGACCAGGTGAACCTGGGTGTGGGGGAACTGGGAGGGCTCCCAAACTCTGCCCACCTGGGAGCCCAGCTCCCTCCCCTCCTTTGGCCACGCCAGCCAGAGAAGGTCAGTGTGGGAGGCAAGTCACTCTGACAGCTTTCCCAAACCTGGTTTTTGTCAGTGGGAAGGTGAAGATGCCCTCTGTACCACCGGAAGGGCTAAACAGTGAGGCAGCCAGTGACACCGCAGCAAGCCCTCCTCACGCGTCCTGCCAGGCTGCCAGTCCCTCCTCCACGTGGGACTGAGATACATCGCGTCCTTCCCCAGGTTTCAGTTTGTTCGGCAACTGGACCAGACAACAAACGAACAGCCCCTTGCAGCCCTGCGTTCCCTGCAAGAGAATTAATATTCCTATTACATAACCCGCAACATTCCGATCGTTGCTACACAAAACACGCCTGCTCCAGCCCCACTCCCTGCATCCCGCAGACTCACCCCAGAGTGGGGCTGACCAGCAAAGGGCTTCCGCCGAGGAGGGTGACTTCCCCCCCAACAAATCCTTTCTCAGCCCTGGGACAGAAGGTGGAGTAAAATGGTAGGAAAGAACATTTTCCTCACGGGAGACCATTCAGAGACAAGCTCAGGACAGCCGGCTTAATTCCCGACCCCGCAAAGGGAACGCTGGCAATCCGATATCAGAGAATTCTGCACTGCGAATTCTAAGTACTTGTTCTGTTCCGCCTCCCTGAACCTGTCACTTACTCAAAAGAAAAACTTCAGCCTGCGTCAGAGCTTGGTGGGGGCAGACGGGAGGCCAGCTGGGGCTCAGAGACAAAAGCTGCTGGGCAAGGGGGAAGGGAAAGGAAGAGGAGAAAGGGAGCTGATCTGGGATGAAGACCTACTGTGCACCAAGCACCATGCTGGGCCTGTTGCCTGTATCCTCTCATTGGAGCCTCACGGGCAATGTTATGTGGAAGGATTATGAATCCCTTTTTACACATGAGGGAAACGGAGGCTCAGAGAGGGAAAGCCACTTGCCCAAGGTTGCACAGCTGGAGCGGCAGATCTGGGCTAGACTCCATGTCTGACTGCAAAGCATGTTTTTCCCCCAGAGCTTTTATAACTGAGCTGGATGCAGGGCTGTTTTTTGGGTGGAAAGGCCAGCAGGTTGGGGTGCAGGGTCTGGATGCGAGCACTGTAATGCACAGGGAGTGAGATGACCCAGCACTCACAGCAAAAGGCCCAGACGCTGTCGCAGGAGAAGCACTTGACTTCTTTTTCATGGGAAAGTTCCCGATGAGTGTGCTCAGCTGGTGTGGGGATGACCCTGCTCCACCTGGTCATTCAAGCATCCAGGTTTGAGGCTCCTTCATCTCTAGGACCTCGTCACCATCTGCAAGGTCAAAGGCACTGCCACGTTTGGGTTTGGCAGGAGGGGTAATGGAAGAGTGCTAAGCGCATGCATGTCTGTAGTTTTCAGGGCCCTGGACACGTCCCTTGCACTCACTTTCCACTGGCAAGACTCCGTCATGTGACCTCACCTATCTATGGGAAGGGCTTGGAAATGAAGCTCCTTCCTAGGGGGCCTTGTGCCCTATGGCGACTCATTACTGTGGGGAAAAAAGGAGGAGCCATCTGGCTGGTCCACTGACAGTCTGTACTCTGTCACTGCGTGTGGCGGGTCCAGACCTCGGGGTCCCACGTGCCACCTTGCTTCAAACAAGCTCCACCCAGTAGACCCGATCAGAAAGCAGCTCTGATCTCCCACTGCTTCCTTAAAGTGGCTCTGGGCTTTATTTTCCCCTCTCCCTCAATGAGAACTTGGTCTGTCCCATGATTTCTCTCATTTATACCCAAGGCACTTTGGGTGGCAAATACAGCCTCAGTTAAAAATCTTGGTCCCTGGGATGGTTGACATTTCACTCTTCATTCGAAGGAAAGACTTTCCTCCTTTCCCCCAGCTGAGGTCTGCTGTGCACAGAAAGCCAGAGATTCTTTTTTCACTCCCTGTTTTCCCTTCAGCTAATTCCAGTTTATCTCTCCTCCGTTCTTGAAAGGTAGAGCTGATGCGGGATAGAGAAGATGTTGGGGAAGCTGAGACATCCTTTCCTGCCGGGCACCGTGTCAGGCTCGGAGCATGGTAGATGTTTAGCAGCGGCATTAAAATCTCAGGGGTAATTTTGTAGATTTTTCAGGGGCCATCCACCCATCAGGGAGAACCTCTCACCTGCGGGCGTCCTGATGCAGTTCTGTGCATCTCCATGGAGGTATGTTTGCTGATTCCTTCCGCAGCCCCTAGGATTATGTTCTGGTCCCTGTGGATCCTCTGTGCTGAGGCTTCTCGCCCCTGCAGGATGCTCTCTTGGACAGGGCCTGTGGCATCCCCACACCAGCTTTTTCTCGTGCTTATCCCACATCCGGTCCATGTGAAACTCACATCCTTTGCCTTAACCAGCTCTAAGAGTGTACGTTGATCTGAGTTCAGTAAGGATCTTTAGCATCTAACCCAGACGGGCTTCCACTCATGAGATTTCTTAGGCAGAGGACAGACAGTGGTGCGCAGAGCCATCAGTTACAGGGAACACACGTCCAGCACCCAAGACTTAAGCTGAGGAGCAGACGCTCATCACACTCTGAAAATTCTCCTTCCCAAGAAGTCGTCTTACCACTGACTCTTTGACATCTTTGATGTAGGTGAGAAATCTGGTTCCAAGTAGCTGGTTCTTGGCACATACATTAAAATTTTTGCCTTTGTCTCCAAAACCTGGCTTTGGAATCTGAGACCAGTCTTGTTAGGTCTCAGAGGAAATGAAGGAGAGAGGGCCAGGATCACCTGCCAGGTAGAAGGGGGCTGGGGAGTGGCACTCAGAGAGGGGCTCTGCCAGCTTCATCTAGGAGATGGAACGTTGAACAGGAAAGTGAGTCAGAGCCCAGAGTAAGGACTGAGGTATCCTGGACACACACCTTAATGTGCGTCTCCACAAGAGAGACTCGGCATTTTAATTTTTAGTAACATAGACTCTAATCTGACGCTGCCTGGGTCCAAATCTCGGCTCTGCGATCTGCAAATTGAGTGTCCTTAGGCAAATTACTTTTGTATTGGTCAGCGGTCGCTGCAGGAATGCTGTGTAACAAACCATCCCCCACATAGTGGCTTGCAACAAACATTCCTTCTTCTGTTTCCTGGACTCCAGATCAATTGCAGCTCGAATGGTTTGGCTGGACATTACTGGGCTTGGCTTCAATACAGATCCTGTCTTTATTTAAAGTTTTGATCTTTTGTTCATTGTCAGCATCTTCTTCCATTTAGGCTGTTATAATAAAAACATCATAAATTGGGTAGTAACCACATACCCATCCTACAACGCAAACAAGCTTATAAACAACAGACATTTATTTCTCACAGTTCTGGAGGTTGGGACATCCAAGGTCAAGGCTAGGACCTGCTTCTTGGTTCATAAGAGGCCCTCTCCTCGCTGTGCCCTCACATGATGGAAGAGCAAGGGAGCTAGCTGTCTGGGGCCTTTTATAAGGACACTCATCCCATTCATGATGGCTCTGCCCTCATGACCTCATGACCTCCCAAAGGCCACCTCCTAATGCCATCACACTAGGCGTTAGGTTTTAACATGCATTTTGGGGAAACACAAACATGTAGTCTATAGCAATGGATTTTGTTTGCATTATTTTTTATTTTTAAAAGATTACATGAAGTATTATTTAGCTCTATTCCTGAGGGGCTTTTTTGGCAACTCCTTACATTTTGTGCCTGAGGCAAGAGCTGAACTGCCTTCCCCTTGTCTTGGCCCTGGCTCAAGGTCATGGGTTAGGTTCTAGTCTTCTCCACATATCTGTTGTGGGACACCCCCAGGACAAGAGCCTGTAGCTACCCCAAGTATGCACTTCTCACGAGAAATCATCGGAACACAGAAGGGTGGGTGGAATCGGAGATGCCTCCTGAGACTTCAGCCCAGAACTGATATTGTCACTTCTGCCACATTTCATTGGCCAAAGCAAATCCACAGCCAGCCCACAATGCATGGAATAAGGAAATATCCTTTGTCCACTCTAAGGGGACCACGTGACGAAGGGCTCCCAGGTACACCCAGTACTGGGCAGGTGTGAGGGGTTGTGAACACGCCCCTACCACGCCCAGCTTCTCTGTGACTCAGTTTACTCTTTCGTACGTTAGGAATAATAACACCTCCATCTCATTGGATTGTAATGAGGATTAAATGAGTTAATACTTGTAAAATACTTAAAAGAGTGCCTGGCATGGAATCAGTGCCAGCCATAGTTATTTCTGTGCCAGTGGGGCTCCCTGTGGGCCCATGTGGGATGGGCGCACTCCTATTGTGGCCCTGCCCTGTAGCATCAGCTCTGGCCATATGCTACCTGTAAGCCAACCATGGACACATAGCTTCTCTGCACCCCCGTTTCTTCATCCCCAAATCTCAGCGAGGACCGCACGAGAAGGTATACATGAAAGCACTTGGCAATTGGTATTTTGGGGTGCAAACGATGATCATTTGAAAATGTGTTCATGGAGGATTTTAAGACATGGCCCCCAAATTCTTTGACTCAACACCCTCTTTGTCCCCTCCCCGTGATCTGGATCAGCTTCTGACTGCTTGGACCAGCAGAGTGGGCTGGAGGGATGCTCTGCGACTTCTAAGGCCGGCTCAGAAAAGGCCGCACAGCTCTGCCTGGTTGTCCTGGGTTATTCTCGCACTCTCAGGGTGCTCTGTCTCAGAAGCCAGCTGCTGAGCTGTGAGAAGCCCCATCTAGGGGAAGAGGCTGTGTGGGGTGCTCTGGCCACAGTCCTCGCTGAGCCCACCCAGTCTAAAGGCAAGACATGTGTCTGCAGGGACCTCCAGGTGGCTCTGGCTCTAGCCGTTAGGTTCTTTCAGACGTAATGAGGCGGAGATAAGCCATCCCCACTGTGCTCCGTCCAAATTCCTGACCCTAGGATCTGAGAGTAGAATGAAGTAGGTGCTGTTTTATGCTACTAAATTTGGAGGGGTTGGTTAGACAGCAATGCTTACTTAGAACATTAACCAACCCCCCACTTCACTGTCCAGGTCTCAGGGCCAGAAATGAATCAGAGGCCATTCTTGCTCCACAAAGAACTCACAAGCAGCCCATAAGTGGGCAGGGGCAGTTGCAGTGTAGTCCGTCACATGCTGTGACGGGGGCTGTGCGAGCTCAGAGGAGGGGCCCCTAGCCCAGCCTGGGTGAGGTTCTGGACTGACATCTCTGGGGGAGGCGAAGCTGGACTGAATGTAACAGATTAACAAAAGCTAAGCAGGAGAATGAGGGGCCAGGTTTCCACATAGAATACTCCAGGAACTAGAGCACAGAGGACAAAAGCCTGCTCTTCCTTGAAATACCCTAAACACCCCACTGCCACAGGGCCTTTGCACTTGCCATTATTCTTACCTGGAAAGTGCTTCCTCTAGAGACCTTACTGGCCCATTCGCTCGCTTCATTCACACCTCTCCTCGAATGTCACTTATTCAAAGAAGCTTCTCCTGACCCCTCTCCCTAAGTTCTCCATCTTCTTTCTCCGCTTTATCTTTGCCGACGTTCACCACCACGTGACTCTTTCTAATGCGTTTGTTAGCTGGATGTCTCTTCCACCAGAATGTGAACGCAGGAGATGACGGCGCCTTTTTCTCTTTCTTTTAAATTATTTCCTAAGCACAGCTGCAAAATGGAAGAGAAACGTGGCACAAAACTAGAGGGGGGAGGAGGGGTTCAGGGAGGATTGTTGTTAGTATTCTCGTCATTTTTTTAAGATGGGGAGGCTTGAACTCCCTGGAATGCTATTGAGAAAGATCTAGAAAGACGGGGAGGATGAAGAAGAAAAGGGAGGCATGACTGCAAGAGAGGGGGTGTCTCTGAAGGGCTGGGCCCCAGGGCACAGGCCAGGCACTGGCTTGGATAGATAGGGGGGCTGGCCACCGAGGCTGGGGCGGGGAGGGGCGCGGGCCTGCAGCCCAGCGAGCCAGCCCAGCTGCAGGGGTAGCCTTCATCCTGCCTTCCAGAGCAATCAGCGCCCTGGTGTGCTGCCTGCTGGCGACAGAGTTGGTCCCCAAGAGAGAATGTTTCAGCTCTCTAATGTTTTTACAAGAAATTAAACCTGAAGTAGAAAAGCCGGAATCAATTTTATCCAAAATGAGAAACGAGTGGAGATGATGGCTGCAGTCCAGGAGGGTGGGGAGAGGAATTCCCAGAGACAAGTAGAAGAAAGAATCCACGTGGCATTGCATATTCACTCCACAAACACGGAGCTCTCTCTGTGCCCAGCCCCGGGTGGTGCTGGGAGCTGGGGACAGATGACCAGGTGCTCGGGGAATCTTGGGCGTGGAGGGACAGACAGATACCTGAATTCAGAAAAATGCTTGCTGACGTGGATGGGAAAAGTTTCTCCGAGGAAGTAACAATTTTAGCTGCCTCAGAAGAATCTGTAGAATTTTTACCAGGAAGGACTTTCTGGAGGTGGGGAATTATATTATGGTACTTAATATAGATGTAATTAGACTTGAGATAAAAGCTCTTAAAAAATAAATAAAAGCTCTTAGCTCATTGTCAGCTTGCAATATAGATGAGCCATAAAAATATATTACTCATAGTTTTCATGTGTTTATAAGTCTGACTCCATCCAACTCTCGCCAACTTTTTTTTTTCTTTCTGACGCTTCTAATGATTGGGGGCCCTTGGAATTCACACGAAATCAGGCAGGAGCGCTTTACGCCTGCCACACTGAGAAGCAGGGGCTCCGGCATACACACAAAAGAGCAAAGAGTCAGTGAAACGTGACGCTGATATCTGTGGACGTCTCGGGGCAGTGGAGACGTGTGCAGTTATTATTGTGTGTTCCGCCACTCAGCGGCTTTGCCCGAAGCATCCCCTCTCACTTGAGCGGTTCTGTGCGGGCTCAGGGGCTCCCCAGACCGGGTGGAGAATCCCTTTTGCACCGAGGGCAGCATATGGTGGGCTCGTTTGGAGCCGCAGAGCTAAGCCAGGGTCGAATTAGACTCTCTGCTCTTTAATCTACTCCCCGCTGCTGTTTCTCAGACTAAAAGCGAATAATGGTTCAGATGTCTTCATCTTTCTTGCCATGATTAGCACTAGCAATTGGAATTCTTTGGAGGCCATTTTCCTGAAAGAAACGGTGCTTATCACCAGGGGTTCAGCTAGGCTCTTTCACTAGCTCAGTTCCACGCTGACATTTTCGCCTCATCAAAAATCTAAAATACTACAAGCCCTGGGCTTTTGGGTCACTTGAAATGAGCCCAAATTGCATGCTAAACCCTTGAATTTCAGAGACTTTTTGGGTTTACCAGTGCCCCTCCCATCAGGGATGCTCCACAGAGCCTAACACACATGCACATGCACATGAACACACCAGTACATGCACACACACTCATACACAAGCGCATGAATGCACACATGATGCACACGCAGGCACATGTATTCACTCACATACACATGAGCACACACATGTGCACACAGGCCCTTGTACTCACGCTCACACATGAACACCCATTCATGCATATAGCACACAGGCATGTGCACATCTACCAACACACATGCGTGCCTACACACAGATGTACAATACCATGTACACACAGGGACACACATGCAATTACAGCCATGCATGCACACACACAGACACAAATGCTTGCACACACATGCACGTATAACCTGCATGCACAGATACACCCTCACACACATACATATGCACACACAACATGCATACACACAAGACACATGCTTGCACGCCCATGCACATGTACAGGTGCACCCTCGGACACAAAGCACACATGCATGCACGCACGCACACACATGTGTGCGACCATGCACAGGCGCAGCAGGCACGGGCGTGCACGGCACCACCAAGAGCAAGTGAGGAGGAGGCCGAGGAAGGTAGTCACAGCATTCTTTTCCCTCTGGTTCAAATGATTTCTCTTCCTTGGCACCAACTTTTGTTTTGATATCTCTGTTACTTTTTTAGATCACAAAGACATGGGACGGGAACCAAATCCCAGTCTCACAGATGGGAGATGCGATTTCTAGCAATGAATCTTCTTGAACAAAATGACATAACAACAGAAGAACTCGGAGGCCCCTTGGAGTGTTCATTTTATCTGCCCGACCCCGGTCCCCCGCCCTCGGCAACAAGGCCGAGGGGAATTCACTGGGCTAGAAGCCTCGCTATTGCCTCTAGCAGCTCTGCCATGGCCCCTGATCAGTTCACTCCCCTTCTCTGTCCTTCCGGCTTTGACATTCGAGGTGGGGGCACCCTCTTATCACAGATGGAGAAATCGTGGCACTTTCCCAGGGGCACGTCACTAGAACTCGAGTGTCGTGGCTTGCATCCCAGGGCCCGACACTTGGGCTCCCCGATATCTGAACATGTGTTCGCGTCACTTGGGGCTCTAGTCAAATTGCAGACTCTGATCCCATTCAGTAGGTCCGGGGTGGCCCTGAGATTCTTTCTAACGAGCTCCCAAGTGACACCAGTGGCTGCTGGCCTGTGAGCCCCCCTTTACTAGAAAGGCCTTACACTCTTCCACGCTTTTTTAAAAGGTAGCGTGAAGCTGAGGTTTGGTGCCCCCTGCACAGAACCCCGAATCCCAGGCTGGGACAGGGATGACATTATCTCCTCTCAGAGCTGCCCCCTTACCCAGTGCCACCCACCTTCCTTTTCCCAGCCCGCCCCTCCTCCACCCCACCTTAGGAGCTGTGGGCATCAGAGGGATGGAGGGGGTCTGCATTTCACTGGCCTTGGAGCTCCTTACTGCTGGAAGGCCCAGGGCAAGCCTTTCGCTTACAGCCACAGTTTCCCCATCTGTATCAAGAGGGTGTCGGGCTTCTTCTCAGCCTTGGCCACACTTTGGCTTTGGCAGAGCTTTTACCAAGAACCCTGGCCTGGGCACCATTCTCAAAGATTTATCCAATTGGACAGGGTGAGACCCAGACATGGGTGTTTTTTTTAAAAGCTGCCCAGGTGATTCTGACAGACGCCAGGGCTGAGAACCACAGGTCTGGTGGTGCTCGTGAAGGCTCAGCCCAGGCTGTCAGCATGGGCCCAGCACACCGACCTCACGCTGTCAGGACAGGGTCGCCCCGCTGTTAGACGAGGTCACCCCAACCCCACGGGAAAGAGCTCCTGCAACAATGCTCAGGATAACGACCCTGGCTTCAAGTTGAACTTTCTTTTCTGACTGGCACATGATGCACATTTTAATTAAAGACTCAGCCCCACACATCAATCATCCACAGACCTCCCCCACCAACGCACACCTTCCCACGGGAGGGCTGGAAGCAGCGCCTGCGTCTGTGCACGCTGGGGAGGAGGACGGCCCCAGGTGGCTGCCATGTGCCGGCAGTTACCCCGATGTCCTGGCCAAACAGGGGGCCCAATTAGCTAGATCCCCCTTGGCTGCCTCCCAGCAGAGCCCCAGACGGAGCCATGGAAAGGTTTCCTTGAAGCCAGTGACGGTATGGCTACAGAGTCCCGTGGTTTCCATAGAGACCTGTCTCTTTTCCAGACTGGCAATGTGCTCCATCACGAGGAGAGGCTTTTGGTGTCTTAAGAAGCCCAGCCCAGCACAGGTCTGCGAGAGCCATCTGATCTCTGCTCGGTGATGCCTGCTGGTGGCTCAGGGCACATTCTGGGGACAAGGGATGGAGATGGCAGAGGGGCAGCACTCCCACCTCCCTCAGGTCCCCCAGAGGATGAAAAGCATTTTGTCGGATGAGGACAGTGAGTGGGTCCATCTCCACGGTCACTGGTGATGTAACGTGGACGCCCAGCTCTGGACACTGGAGCCTGACTACCTGGGATTCAAATCCTGGCTCTGCCACCGTGTGGCTGCAGAGCTGTGTGCGAGCTGGTGGCTCCGCCCTTCGGTCTCCTCGTCTGTGGGATGTGGGCAGTGCTAATGCCGTCCTCTTCATCGGACGCTTCTGGGGATCGTGTGAGTTCATTAAGGAGAGTCCTTGCAGCAGCGTCGGGCATAGCACAGCCTTTGCATGTTCTCTCGTTGCTCACAGCCCTGCAGTCCTGGATGGTGAGGCCGTCTATAGCCTCCAGGTTAGAAGGGCTGTGCCAGCCCACTGGTTCTGAGGCCCGCATAATTTTTAATTATCCTGATGTCCAGTGCACACCAGATTTACATGAGAATATCTGAGAAGGGACCCCAGGCACTGGGTGTTTAGAAAACCCTACAGGTAGTGCCAATGCTCAGCCAAAGTTAAGAACTCACAGAAATCTGGAAGAATTTGCCCCGTATGGTTTACTCAGCCTGAGTCCTCAGGGTGAAGTCAGAGCGGAATCTGGGGGGTGGGGAGAGTGGTGGAAACTGCACAGTCCTGGGCACCTCTGCTCGCTCTTTCCTTCCATGTGAGCACCGAAGTTCCTACAGTGAGCTTGTGCTGTGCACACAGCCGGGGGCGAGGCGGAGGTCCTGCCTTGTGCTATGATCTGACTCGTGTCCGTTTATCACACAAACACACCTGTAATTACGGCAACAGTGAAGGACCACGAGGAGCGGCCGAAGCAGTCAGGGAAAGCTCCTCATATGAGTTAACATCTGAAGGACGCAGAGAAGTCAGCAAGTTGGAAAGGGGAGGGGCATATTCCAGATGCAAAGTCTCACAGGGGCCACGGACCCCGTGGCCAGACAGAACAAGGCGCCTTCAGGAACCCAAAGAACAGATGAGGTGTTTAAAGCTGGGAGAGGAGGGCGAGCGAGGCTAGGGAGTCCCTTCCTGCGACCTTGGCAGGGCCAGGCCCCACTGGGGTGCAGGCCAGCTGGGGCTGTGTGCCTCTATCCAGGCAATGTCAGGCCGTTAATAGGTTTTAAGTATAAGATGACATGAGTGGATTTGCAGTTTAAAAGATCCTTCTGGCTACTCTGGGGGGAGTAGACTGCCAAACTGAGAACGATGCTGTCAGCTAATTCTATTAGGCCAACAATGAACCTGAGGCCTGGGAAACGGAGTCACCTGTCAGGGTGATGCAGTGGGCAGACTCCAGCCCAGGCCTTCATACCCAACTCTGGGTTCTTTCTACTCCCTCTCCCTCTCCCCACTCTTCCTTTTTTACCCCACAAAGCCCTTTGGTGAGGTTTGGCCTGGGGACCTACACAATCCCATTGTAAACTCCAAGGTCCCCATGAGACCAGCTGTTAATCCACACTGGATGACTTCTTTTTCCAAAGCTACTGTGAGGGTGAATTTTTGTTCTCTGAAGATCGATCTGATTTTGAGAAACAGCCAAAGGCCAATGGCAGCCAAACTTGGCAGGACAAGGTGGCGATTATATCATATGAGTGTGTGTGCATGTACTGCTGTGTAACAAATCACCCCAAAACAGCGTGACTTAAAACAACAGTCAATGTTCCTTACCTCACACAGTTTCTGTGGGTCATCTGGGACTGGCTGGGCTGGGCAGTTCTGGCTCAGGGTTGCTCCCCAGACTGCAGTCAAGTTGTCCTCCAGGTGAGCTGCATCACCTGAAGGCTGTGCTGGGGATGGAGGGTCCTCACACGGATGACAGCTGACATTGGCCACCGGCCGGAGGCCCCAGTCCTCACCACTTGAGCCTCTTCCTGTCTGCTTGTGTGTTCATACAACCTGCAAGTGGTATATCCATTCAGTGGAATATTATTCAGCCTTGAAAAGGAAGGAAATTCTGACATATACTATGACATAGATGAACCTTGAGGATATGATGCCAAGTGAAACAAGCCATCACCAAAAAAGCAAATGCTGTATGATTCCACCTATATAAGGTACCTGGAATAGTCAAGTTCATAGAGACAGGAAGTAGAATGGTAGTTCCCAGGGGCTAAGGGGAAGGGAGACGGGGAGTTGGTGTTTAGTGGGTATGGAGTTTCCGTTTGGCAAGATAGGAAGTTCTAGAGATGGTGGTGGTGGTTTACAATGAAATGGATGGACTCAATGCGACTAAACTATACACCTTCAAATGGTTGAATGATAAATTTGATATTATGTGGATTTTGCCACAATAAAAAAAAGGAAAAAATCTCCCAGGACCCCATTCCCAAGATAGCTCCTGGCCATCAGGTCCTAGTTCTTGGGAGAGAGAGGGCCTGCCACCTCAGAGGCAGGAAACTGATGTTACTGAATTATTATGTATCTGGGACTTTCTGGAATGGAGAAGACAATAGTGACCCCCACCCCCCCGCAGCTCACCCCTAAAATGAAAGACAGCCCTGGCAGAGCTCAGAATCGAGCGGGACAGATGGCCGTCAATCAAATGATCAGAGGGAGAAGGGACACTGCAACCCTAGGAAGGGCTATTGGAGTATACACCAGGGGGTCCCCTGCGGGGGAGGTTTGGGAAGGCTTGCCAGGGAGGGGTCGTTCAACTGAGGTTAGAAAGAGATAAGCAAGGACCTCACCGACTTTCTCAGATGGGAAGATGGAAGGTCAGAGGGGCAGTTAGATGGCAAAGGCAGCTGGCCCTGAGCATGGTTAGAATCCCAGAGCAGTGGCCCTGTAATTCCGGCCGATTTTCCCGGGAGGCCAGCACCTGGGAGGCAGGCGCAGCTCAGCCAAGCAGCCCAGGGCACAGCGCCAGCCAGTGAGGGCACTCAGAGCCTTGGCAGCCGTGGGGAGGAAATGGGCTCTGCCGTCACTCGCTCCTGGAAGCTGGCACTGTCCTGCTCGCTGGGTTCCGCCCCTCCTAGCTGCAGCCTCACAGCTTACTGCTCCCAGGGTAGGGAGGAGAAGGGGACAGATGTCCTCCATCCTGGCTCTCTCTCAGGGCCACAACCCTCTGTGAAGTGGGGTCAAGGCTGAGACTGTCTTGGCCACACACGGAAGCCAGCCCCCAGCCCCCCTGTGCATCCCCACAGACGGCGGCAAGAGACCCCTTCTTAGGTCTCCCTGCTTTAGCTCTTCTCAAGGTCCGTTCCTGGCAACACAGCAGATCAGACGTCTCCCCTGATGCAAACCATCCAGAGGCTTCCCTCTTACTCAGCGAAACACCCAACCTCCCTCTTGGGGCCTCTGAGGTTTACACAGCTTCTCGGCCTCCTCCCCTTCACGCCTCAACTCGGGCCTTCGGCCCTGCCTCCCACCCCCCCCACCCCCAGCTGTGCACAGACCTCATGCCTCTGTCCCTGTTCTGCCCATTGCCTCTTTTTCCAGACACATGTGGCTTCATCTCTCACTTCATCCAGGCTTCTGCTGAAATCTCATCTATTCCAAGAGGCCTACCCTAGCTAACCTGTCTAAAAGGACAAACCCTCTGGCATGCTTTACTTTCTCTTTCTCTGCTTTTTTTCCCTTCCCAGCACTGACCACACTTGGCATGTGTGTAGTTTATGGTATTTATTATCTGTATCTCCCAAGAATGCAAATTCCATGAGGTCAGAAAATCAGTTTTGTTCACTGCTATATCCCCAGTGCCTGTAGCATGGCCTGGCATATATAGACCCTCAGAAAATATTTGTTGAATGAATGAATGAATTAGGCACTAGGTTAGCTGTCAAAACACAGACTAAATGAAGAAGGATGCTATGATGGCCAAAATCGGCCCAGAGTTTTAGGCTGGTAAATGTTTGTTGAATGAATACCTGAATACATTTGACCTGAGCTACGTTTGAAGGGTTCTCTTGCTGGGTATGTGTTCAGGCTCTGCCACTCACTGATCAGCTTTATTCATGTCTGCTTTGGAGGTCTCAGTCTCCCCCTCACTAATATAGGAAACTTATATTAGACTAGTGATTTTTTTTATTTAATGTCTCATATTTTTAAAGCAGCTTTCAAGTGAAAATGTATATGCAACATGACAGATTCAGTGGAGGAGGACTTGGAGCCCTGTACACTTGCACCCCTTGCACCCCCTAATTCACTGTGGCTGGAGAGTGCTTCTGAGAACAATTGAAAACTGTCTTCTAAATCCTAGTAATAAATTATACTGTTGCTTAGCAAATATTCATCACCAGCCCTGTCCATTGGTGTTGAGCTTGGCTATGTGTCTTTATTTACCCCCCAAAATGTGGGCCTAAGTGACAGTGTGATTGTTTTATGGGGGGGGAGGGCTTCAGAAGCATCACAAGTTTCCCCCATCCTTCTCATGCCCCTGCCGTGAGAACATTTTAGATAAGAGCTGCCTCTTCAGCCTGGGTCGTGGAAAGAGAGACATATGGAGCAGAGCTGACCCAGACCACACCCCAGACCAGAGCTGCAGCAGCTGCAGCACCTGCCACAGACATGCAACACGAGCGAGAAGTAAATAATCGTTGCTGTATGTAACTAAGATGTGGGGCTGCTTGTTAGGCAGCATAACCTAGTGTAATAACTGACTAATACAGGTCCTTTCTAGCATTGGTGTGGCTGGGCCTTAGCTCTGGAGGGAGGAAGTTTGGAAGTTCCTTGTCCACCTTTTGGCTGTTTCCTCACCTTGTGACCCTCCTCTAAAATGCAGAGGTCTAATGCAGAGGTCTCCAAGTGGTGGTTCCTGGCTATATATAACTTGAAGACACACCTTTTTGGACTCGCATTCATTTGTTCACTCATTCATCCATTCAACAAACATACATATGCCTGTCCACCCCCATGTAAAGACACTGGATCACATGATTGTAGGTTTCTGAGCAGCCACTTAGGCAAAACCTCCTCCTCAGTAAATAGTAGTGTACCTACTATTCCAGGCTGCAGAGATGAAAGAGAAACAGTCCCTGCCTCCTTGAAATTTAGGATATGACACTCAGGGTAGGAAAAGAGCCTGAAATGAGTAAACCACCATCAACAAGACCAAAAAAACCCCAACAACAACAACAACACAAAAAACAAATCCTCTTCATCTCAAATTCAAAAAGCGCCCATCATTTCTAGTTAGCAAGGCTGGATAATTTCTGAAATGGATGGATGCTTATAACATACACAAGAAGAGCATTTTTGTAGCAACAGAACCTTTCATCTGGTTTCCAGGCTGCTAAAAACATCTCCAAACCATGCTTTTTAGCTGTCTTTACTGAGACTAATTTTCACAAACATCATTTTGAAAGCTAGCCTTTCTGTGCCAAAGCAGGGAGAGCATGCCTCGGGATTCAGGCACATACGTGGCTGAGTGTCCTAGAGGAAGTCATTTCTCCTCTCTGAGCCTCAGTTTCTTTATTTGCAATGTGGGCTTGTGTGAATGAAGGGGGCTGGACCAGATGACCTCTTATTGCTTAAGGCTCTGAGGTCAAACCCAGAATTTCAACAGCATGTTCTTGTCCATCAGCTAAGTCCAGGTGGCTTGCTGCCCTGAGGGACAGGGGACTCAGAGGAGTGATCCCAAAGAATGCTCCCTTTTCCCAGCCTGGCAAGGCAAGGCTGTACCTGGGGGTCTCCTCCCAGGCCCCCCGGCCCAGGATCCCTAATCCATTTCTACATCAGCACCCCTTCCCCTTTCCTTCCCCGACCCTAGCATCTCCTGACCCCTCGCCGCACTCCGGCTCCTGGGCCATCTTGCTGGCTTCCCACACATGCCCAGTGGGTTATGGCCTCGGTGCTGCACACTTATGCCCTCTGCCCCAACTGCATTTACCCCAGATGTCCATATGGTCCCCACCGGACTTCTCTCAGGCTCCTGTTCAAATGCCACCCCCAAGAGGCTTTATTTACCCCTGCACCTCATGAGCACTGGCCGCTCCACATCTCTTCTCTCTGCTTTATGTCCCTTCACAGTACTCGTCGCTACCTGCCCTCTGAGTCTGGCTGCCCCCACCAGAATACCAGCTTCCTAAGGTATGGCCTCGCTCATCAGCATGTACCCACCGCACCTAGAACCTGGCACATAGTAGGTGGGCAATAGGCATTTCTTAGAGAAGTGAACAAATGAATGAATATGCAGGATAAAAAAAGGTTTCCTGTTACCCTCCCAGCCTCACTTTTTTGCTCAAGAGACACCCCCGCCCGGCCTTGTAGACTTTGAAATACCCACCCAGCCCACAGGAGGGTGAAGATGGTGGCGTTCTGGGAGACCCCGTTGTGAAAGGGGAAACTGAGGCCTGGAAGGAGAAGGGGGTTCATTCGCTCAGCTCCGCAAGGTCACAGAGCAAGTTGTCCTGGGCAATTTTCCTGATGTCCAGAACCTGCAGCAGGCCATGCCAGCCCACACCAGGCCTCCAGCCATTGCCTCTGCTAAACTCCTGTCCCCTGTGACAGGGTGCCGGAGAATGGCACTTCTGTCTCAGACCAAGGGTTCCTCTCCGCCTCCAAAGGGGACAGGTGTGGGAAGGAAGCAACAGTGTTGAGAGTCTGCTTGAGTGTTTTACAGACACGCTCTTTTTTTCTGTCACTTTTCCACAACCCAGTGGGGTAGCCGCAACTGTCCCCGTGTCATGGATGAACAAAGCGAGGCCCAGAGAAGTGAAGAAGCTTGCTCAGGTCACACTGAGCCAGGCGGAAGTGGCCCCGCAAAGCACATCTTGTTTCCTAGTCTGTGAAAAGCCATCTGGAGCTGGGGCTGCAGCCCCGGGAGCTCCCTGCTCCGAAGGGAAAGCTGTCAGTCAATGGGGAGCTCATCTCCTCCTCCCTCCCACGCCACCTGCCACCTGCCACCCACCCGTGTCACATGGCACCGGGAGGGAGTGCAGCCTGCGGGGGTGCCTCCCCAGGGAGGCTCTGCAGGGAGCCCTGGGAACTGCACCTTGTGGGTGGCAGCAGGGGACAGGCACATGTTCAGGCACACGCACGTGCTTGCTCTCTCCCTGCTCCTCCTTCTCCCTTCTTCCTGCTCTCTCTCTCTCTCTCAGCCTTCTGGGTCAACAGCCCTCAGACTGGGGGCTCACACAGAGCAGCCCTCACTGTCAAAAATGGCAGGGAATGCTGGTGACCAGCCAGGCCGGCCCCCCTCCCCTGTCAGCAACATCTCGAGGCTTGCATGTCAGGATTAGGGCCGGCCTGAGGTCAGGTCAGGCCCCTTTCGAGAACATACACCGAGCGTATCTGTTAAACGCAAGAGTTCCAGTGTCAGACCAGCTGGCTTAGAATCTGGGTTCTCTCCTGGCTGGCTGATCCCACCACACAAGTTCCTTGATGTCCCTGAGCCTCCGTTTCCTCATCTACTTTAAGATAATATTTACTGAGCCTTTGCTTAGTGACCAGCACGGTTCTATGCTCCATACCTATATTTGCTCCTCCAAGCAAACTTATAAAGCACATATTTTCACCATCTGATTTAGATCTGAGGGGCCTAGGCACAGAGTGGTTAGGTAGCTTGCTCAAGGTCACACAGCTGGGAAGCAATGGGACTAGGAATTGATTCCAGACAATGAGCCTGCAGAGTCCCTGAGCCTGACCACTGTCCTAGTCTGCTGTCTACTGAGGATTACATAAAATACAGTGTATTAAGCCCCTAGCACTGTCCCAGCTCAGAGTCAGCGCTTGGTAAATAATTATTAACATCTTAACAACTTTGTGGACCTCTTGAGAATCTGATGACAAACGATCCTTCTATTGCACACAATGTCAGGAGGATCCTGCTTTTGAAGTCCACCCCCGGCCCCCAAGCCCACCTTGGGGACCTCTGCTCAAGCCCAATCCTGTTATTTACACACTAGGAAGTAGGAGGAGAGGGCACTTTGAGAGTGTTCATCCTGTTACTTCATCTGATCGTCTGAGGCGGGTTCCCAGCCCATCGGGCAGATGAGAAAACTGGGGGGAATGTCGAGGTCCCATAACACGCTGGCAGCGGGCTTCCCCCTTCTGCCTGGCCGTGTGTGACTGGCCCTGAGGCCAAGGTAAGAAACAGCGTCGCCAGGGCCGTGCCCTGAGGCGGCACCCACGCCGTGAAGGATATTTGGTGGTTGAGCCAGTGAGTGGCGTGGAGTCACAAGTGGGCCCACACCAGGCTAAGCCGTGTCAGAGTGGGCCCCTGGCCCAGCTCCTCTCCTGGGTCTCCCTGGGTCTTCATGAGAAGGAGGAGACAGAGGAGTCCTGGTGTGTCAGAAGCCAGCCCTGCAATCCCCCCATTTCCAGGCAAAAACGCTGAGGCTCCCAGCCAGCCTTGACAAACACAGTCACACATCTGGGTGGCGGCCACAACTGGACGTCAGGTCTCTGGAGGCCCAGGCCAGAGCTCGGACAGGAGCGGTCAGAAGGGAAGAGCACTGAACCTCATCCTGTCATTCGTCAGTGCTGTGACTTCGGGCAAACCGCGTGGGCCCAGTCCCCACACTTGCAGGATGGTGACAGTATTCACCTAGTACTCTTGGGACGAGGCCACTGGACAATTTTCTGGTTGAGGCTGCCCCAGCACATTCCCCTCACCTGTCGAAAGAGGACAGGTTGTCGTGAGGATTCAATAAGAACGTAGGCAGAGTGCCTGGCGTAAGACAAACGTTCAGTAAGTGGTCAGCATCCCCACTGTTGTCAGCGATGCTGAGCACACAGGGTGTATCGCTGTGAACGCTGCACGAAGGGGTGGACGGACCAGTAGACAGGCCGACAGCTTGGCTGGCAGAGCAGTGGGAAGTGGGATGAGAGATGGATGGATGGGAGGAAGGTGGTGAGTGGATCGATGGATAGAGAAACTGGTGAGAGGATAGGTGGATGGATGGATATGTAGACCAACGAACAGGTAAAGAGAGGTTTAGGGGCAAACCATAGGTGGATCAGAAAGTGTAGTGAATGGATGGATGGATGGATGGATGGATGGATGGATGGATGGATGGGGGATGGATGGATGCATGCATGGATGGATGGATGGATGGTTGAATGGATACATGGATAAATAGATGGATGGATGGATGGATGGATGGATGGATGGATGGATGGATGGATGAATATGTGGGTGTGGCAGTTGGGTAGATGGGTGGAAAGACGGATGAATGAATGAGGGGGCAGAGAGCTAGGTGGGTGGATGGAATACTAGAGGGTGGATGGATGGCAGACATTCCTTCCCCCTGAGCTGACGCTGAGGAGCTGGCAGTGGCAGCTACAGAACTGACAGGGACATCTGCAGGGTGGTAAAGACAAAGATGTCGGCAGCTCCTTGCTCCAACAGGGCGACCCTGGAAGTGGAGCCATGAGCTGTCACTTATGGATCGCAGTGTCTGTGTTTGGATGGGAGCCCCGGGGAGCAGGATGGCTGGGTGGAGGCCAGGCACGGAGGGGCCCGGACACGCATGTGCACACCGCTTCCTCAGTGCCAGGTGCAGTGGGCCGGTCGCCCCAGGAGGGCACAGCTTCTAGCGGGCATGGCAGCCACTCCACGGCCTGGGAGGGCCCTTAGCTGAAGAGGACTTGGCAAAAGCAAACCAGAATGTGCCCCTGGGGACTCCCTGGATCTCGCTGTAATCCAGGCACAGAACAAAACGTCCTGTTCCTCGAGCGCTCGGCAGCAGGGGGGATCTCCTAGGGTGGAGTGGGGGGGCCTTGGACTTTACTGCTGATACTGCCACTGACGAGCTCTGCACCTCGGACAAGCCCCACCCCCACCAGCCTCCTTCCCTCACCTGTAACTGGAGCCAAATCACCTCTCAGGTCCCTTTTAGCATGGATATCCCTATGACCATCGCAGATTCCCAGGACCATGTAAGGAGGGGGCGGGGCCACGGCCAGGGGTCGAGGAGTGCCCGTGACACTCCTCAGAGGGTGACTTGGGGTCTAACGGCCCACTTCAGGCTTCAAGGGGTTAATGGACAAGGAGGACCCCTTTGGGACGGCTGTGTACTTCACTCGTGTGAAAGCTGAAGCCTGTCCCACAGCCACCGTGGTCTGTGGCCCTGCCCTAACCCCACCACCTCTCTGGTTTCTCTCCATCACTCGCCCCACCTGGGCCACGCTGGTCCCTCGGTGTTGCCTGGCCATGCAGGGCAGCCCACACCTCGCTCTGCCGGGCACAGCCCTACCCAGGCGAACCACGTGACCTGTTTAGATGACGCCCCTTGCTCCCACCCCCCAACAGGCCCTAGCACCCTGGCACTTACTACTTTTTAACACATTCTCTCCCAGGACTAGGGTGCCCGTTCTGAGGGCAGCAACTCTTGGGTGGTGTTCTGTGAAACTTCACGAAGGAAACCGCAGTTAACATCAGTCAGAAAGACCTGTAGAGGGAGCTCTCACATCTTAGCACCTGTCATCCATCACCCCGGACAAGAAGAGACATACTTTGCATCTCCAAAGAGATGTATCTACTTTGCTACCCTGGCGAGAGGAAGGAAGGTTTTGTTCTGTTCTTGTCCAGCCAATAAAAAAATGTCACACAGCTCAGCCAATGAGAAGCCATCATCACCTTGAACCCTTCTCTTCCTGCAATGAACTTCCTTATTTTTTGCTAATGACGTCCTCATCCCACCCTCATTTCCATGAAAACCTTCCATTTTGTACCACTCTTCTGTGTTTCTCAGTTTGCTAGATGAGATGCTGCTTGATTCATCAATCATTTAATGATTGATTGAGTCATCGATCAATCATTTAATAAAGCCAATTAGATCGTCAAATTCACCAAGTTAGATTTTGTTTTTTAGTAGCTCCTGGCACAGTGTGGCACAGTATTTTGGGGGGGTTGTCCAATAACTGTAGTGTGAGCAAGATGAGGGCATGCGATAACGGGGTGCTGACCAGGTGCCAGGCTCAGGGCCCACAGATTCCCCATATCATCCCCACAAAGCAGACACCGTAATTATCTCCTAGTTTATAGAGGAGAGAGCCGAGGCTCAGAGAGAGAGTTTGCTCAGGTCCCACAGCGAGGCTGGGACCAGAACATGCCGGAGCCAGGTCCAGGGTCATGCCACAAGAGCTTGTGGAGTTAGGGGAGCCTCAGCACTGCCCCATGGGACCTTGACCTTGAGCAGGTCTCTTTCTCTCTCTGAGCCTTGGTTTCTTTATCTGTAAAATGGGGCAGTGGCAGCCTCACCTTTGTAGGGCCGTGAAGAGGACTGAGGATGTCAGTGGGTGTGGGTGCTTTAGGTAAGAGCTGTGCCTGTGTCAGTAAGAGTTATGGTGCCACCATGCCTCTGTGTGCCTGAGCAGGGAGAGCCAGTGGTCCTCCAGACAAGCCCAGTGCCCTAGGCTTGGTTTAGGGTGATCCAGGGTAATGCCACTTAGTACCCTGGGATGGGAGATCCGTCTCTCCTTTCTAGGTGGTTCTTTCTTGCCCTAGACATCGCCTCCAGGGCACTTCTCACAGCTGTTAGGGACCGGCAGCTGGGCGGGGACAGGAAGACCTCAGTGCTTTCCCAGGCTGCAGGCCACCGAGGGGCTGCTCTTGAATTCCTCCTCCACAGCTGGGCTGTTCCAGACGTGGCTTTCCCAGACCCCGCTGGCCCCTGTCTGCTGGGGATAAACATGGAGGAGCTGCACCCCCGCGGGGGAGGGGCGCGCCTCACGAAGAGGAGGACACTGGGGTTTTGGGGCCTGCACACGTCCTGTCAGCCTGGGGATCGGGTTGCAAATCTCAGTGGGTTTGGTTTCAATGACTTCACCCCAAGCCGCTGGTGCTGGAGTCCAGAACCGAGTGAGCAGCCGCAGGACAGAGCTCCCTTCCCAAGGAACCTGAAAGATGGGGGGGCCAACTGCTCCCCAACTCTGGCCTCAGGCACCACGTTTGTAAAATGGACTGGCTGAGCTGGAAATCCTTTCCTCTTCTGCCATGCTTTTATGTCTGGAAGAAGGTTAGCGCTGGGCAGGGAAGAGCGGGTCATAGGCTCCAACTGTATGCCAACTGCTTTTTGGATGTTGTCTCATTTGTGTATTAGCTTCCTATGGCTGCTGTAACAAATCACCACCAACATGGTGACTGAAAACAACACACTTTTATTACCTTATAGTTCCGGTGGTCAGAAGTCCAAAATCAGTCTCACGGAGTGAAAAGTGTCAGCAGGGCTGGCTCCTTCTGGAGGCTCTAGGGAGAATCCTTTTTCTTGTTTTGTTTTGTTTGTTTGTTTGTTTGTTTTGTTTCCTAGGATGGATGCTGTCTTCATTCCTGCATCACATGGCCTTTGCTTCTTCTGCTTCTTCTGTCCCATCTCCTTCTTCCCACTCTGACCCTCCTGCTTCTCTCTAAGAAGAATCCTTGCAATTACATTGGGCTCATCGGAAATTCCAGGATAATGTTCCTATCTCGAGGTCCTTAACTGAATCACACCTGCCAAGTTCCCTTTGCCAGGTAAGTGTTCTGGGGATTAGGGTGTGGATATCTTGAGAGGGCCATTGTTCAACCTACTACCTCTGGCAACACACGTCTACCATGGAGCTCAGTTTCAAAGCCCAGCTTCTGACGCTTTGTAGCTGTGTGATCTCATGCAAGGACCTAACCTCTCTGGGCCTGTTTCCTCACCTGTAAAATAGAGATAATGACTGAAGATTGTTAGAGAGCTCTAACACAGGGAGAGCTCTGAACACAGTGCAGGGAGAGCTCTGAACACAGTGCCTGCCACTGCTGAGTGGATGCACATAGTAATCGCGATGATGATGATGATGATGATGTCCATGATGATGATGGTGACGAAGATAATGATGATAATAATAACTCCTCTTGTTTACTGAGGTCTTACTAGGTGCCAGAGTACTGAGTACTGAGTACTGAGTTTATGTAGCTGAGCTAAGTACACATGATCTAGGTGCTCATGGGAATTACAATAGAGCTGAGAAGACAGTCTTAGAGCAAATAATCACAAATAGTCGGGTAATTGCCAGAGCGCCCCAAGGTCACACAGCCGGAAAGAGAAGAAGTAGGCGGGATTCACACCCAAGTCTCTCTGATTCCCAAGCCTTCCATACTCCCAGGCTCTCAAGGCTGGCTGAGGCCAACAGAGGACTCGAGAGGGGAAAGTACTCGACATATACAGACCCGATTTCTGGGCGTCCTGCCCAAGATTCTTCCCAAAGGGGACTTGGAGACCTCAAGCAGTGCGATGAATGACAGACGGTGCTCACTGAGTCTCACTCGGGGCCGGGAGGCGGGATGAACATTTTACACACCCAACGTCACCAAGTCTCTGTGATGCCCAGGAGGAGACTTCTCCTGTTTCCCAGACAAAAAAAGCTCAAGTTTTCAGTCAAACAGCATATGCAGAATCACCAGGAAAGTGAATCGCCAAGCAGAGACCCAGGACCTTCACTAAGAGGAGGGCCTGGCATGGAACCTCCAAGTTCAAGTGTGCCTGACCCCAAAACCTGTCTTTAACCCCAAGCACCCTCTCTCTGCCTCTACCAGCCGGCAGTTCTGCAGTGGGAGGCTGCGATCCTGAGGGTTTAATCCTAGAGTAGAATTCCTCCTGAGAATGGCCTTCGGGATGACAGGTGACCTGCTGGTGCCATCTAGTGGCCTTTGGGAGACATGACATTTCTCTCTAAGAGCCTCAAGGACCCAGAGACACTGGGACATATGGCAACAACTTCCTCATCCTCCATGGAGCTGGATCCTTGTAGTAAATTGAGCTAAAAGTGATCAATATGACCATTCTCATTTTGCTGTTGAAGAAACTAAGGCCCAGGCAGAGAAGGACACTCCCAGCCACTCAGAAGCAGGCCTAGGTTGCTGGAGGGACGGGCAGGGAGGGAAGGCTTGGCCTGAGCCCATCCAGCCTCTGAGGCCTTTGTGAGGGATACAGATGAGACCCAGAGAGGAGAGGAGCCTTCCCAGGCTCCCACCACACTCCAGAGGCCAGGCTAGGACCCAGGGCAGCCTGTCACAGGAGCTCCAGGTCCGTTTGTGGGTAGGCCATGGGGGACCAGAGTGGGCAGCTGTGCTTCTCCAGGTTTGACCCAGGAAGGCCAAGTAACCCCGGGACTGAGGAGGGGCCTGGCTGGTGGGAACCAGTTACGATGGGATTCCTGAGGACTGCAGAAGGCCAGCTGAAGAGAAAACTGAATTGTGTTGACTGAAGCAGTAACCAAGGCTCCTCCCATAGAGATAGCTCATGGTCCTTAGGGACAAATAGAGCTGGAGAAACGCCATGATTCTTAGACATAAACACAGTCCTTGACCCTCCCACCACGAGGAGCTTGATATCTGCTTCATTCATTCAGCAATCACTGACCACCTACTCCGTGCCCAGCCTGTGAGGGCTCCTGAGGATACCCGGACCAACCCGACCTGGTTCCCACTCTGCAAGGCCCCACAGGCCAGCGGTGCAGATGACCAGACAACAGAATACAGAGACCAACACACGATAAATCAGTGAGGCCCCCGGGGCAGGAAATGGCTCTGCAGCCAGACAGACCCAGCCAATGATACTAACAAAAGTGGCTAATATTTACTGAGTGCCTACTATGTGCCAGGCACTGGTATAAACACTTTCCACATATCAGCTGTTCGGGTGACATCATGACTCTCTCTTACTGTGACACTTTAAGTCAATTACTTACCCTCTCTGATCCTTGAGATTCTCATCTACAAAATGAGAGCCATAATATCTCCCACTGGTGTGTGTGTGTGTGTGCATGTGTGTCATGCCTGGAAAACAGTAGGGACTCCATAAATGGTAGTCACCATGGAAATAATAAGTGTGATCACGCACAGATACTGATGAGCCCTCACCGCCTCGTGCTTACGGTGTCGCCTTAGGATTGGGGACAGTTGTGTCTCAGGTCGGGAAAGGATCAGGGGGAGCAAATTAGGATAGACCCCTGGAAAAGAGGGGAGACTTAACCAGGGCCCGGAAAGGGTAGGGGCCCTGCCCTCTCTTCCTGCTTCTCCTGCTTCTCCTTCTTGGCTCTCCTGGACACAGTGACTCAAGAGAGCAAGGCAGAAGCTACGACGTCTTTTATGACAAAGCCTCTGAAGTCACACTCCATCACGTATGCAATGTCCTCTAGGTGACACAGGTCCACCCTGCCCTGTGGGAGGGGATGACACAAAGGCATGACTGCCAGGGGGCCAGGAGCTCTGGCTAGACTGTGTGATGCTTCAGGGCTGAAACAGTGAGCAAAATCACAGTTTTTGCTCTCACAGTTGAGTAGGACTCTGTGGGGGGAGGGGTGTTGGGGAAGGGCTATTGGGGAGGGGGAGTGCAAAACACAACATTGCAAACCCAAAGAAACACCTTGAGACACAATCTATGAAACAAAAAACAGATGGCATGGTGGCATGTAAAAGCGTCCAGAGGACGAGGCATTGGGATGGAGGCTCAAGGGTGAAAGTGGTCGCCGGCGGAAGGACAAGGAGGAAGGTATTCCAGGCGGAGGAAACAGCGCCTGGGCCCCATGAAAGCGGGTGGCGGAGAGACCCCCGTAGAGAGAGGCACGGAGGCCTCCTCCAACAGCCAGCACGCACTTGCCCGCCACATGCGGGAGCCATCTCGGACGAGATCCTCCAGCCCCGGTCCAGCCAGCAGATGACTGCGGCCCAGCCGACATCCTGACTGTGGCCTCATGAGAATCCTGAGCCAGACCGAAGCCACGTCACAGCCAAATTCCTGGCCCACGGGGACCGTGTGAGCGAATAAATGTGGGTTGTATTAAGTCACTAAGTTTTGGAGTTCTTTGTTCTGAAACGGCAGATAACGGACTCAATACTTATTAAATATGTGTATACATAAAGAAAAAATAAAAATGAATAAAAATGATAAGTAAGTGTATAAACAGATGGTGAGTGATAATCACAGCTCCTGCTCGCCAAGCCCCGGCCCTGCGCTCGGCACTGTGCAAAGGGCTTTACAGGTGCTGATTCGCAGTAAATCGTCCCAGTACGAAGGGCTGGGCACAGCGAGGTGAACATCATCAGAGCTCGGGCTTCCACCCTGGCAGCTGGGTGCCACAGGTTCCCCGGCTACACCACAACTCCTGGGTGGCTCCTGCCCCATCCCAGCGCCCCCTCACCAACGCGCTAGGGCAGGATGGGTTCCCTCCCGAAGGCCGTGCGGTCTTGCAGAGGCTGACCTCGGAGCTGAGTGGATGTGTGTGGCAGAGCTGGGAAAGGCAGAGCTCATGGCCCAGAGCCGGTTCCTCTTGTCCAGTTGCTGGGAGCACCGCCTTGTCCCCTACCTGTGGATGCCAGCTGGACGGGGCAGGACGGAGAAGGCAGCTTCTGTCGAGTCACCCTCAGTGGAACCGAGTCTCTGTGGGGGAGGGGTCGAAAGCTTCGATTAAAGCCAACTTGTCATCGCCGTGCTCCTTAGCCAACCGGCTAGGGTTACGCACTCCAGGTGCTGGCCAGGCTCACAAAGGACCTCGGGGACTCTGTTCTCTGGATCCAAAACGATGTGGGTGGGGGCAGAGCTAACAAGAATAGTGGAAGTGGAGAACCAGCAACCCTCTCGCCCTTTAAGCACAGGGGGCTGGAAGGGTCCGTGGGCTTCCTGTGCCCACGCCATCATAGGAAGGGGACCGGTGGTGCAGAGCTGGGTCCCCGGTGAGAGTGCAGGGTCCGAGGGGCCTGGACACAGGCAGCCTGGGTCCAGGTCAGACTCTACCTGCTGTACTCGCTGTGTGATCTCAGGCAAGTCCCTTAACCTCTCTGTGCCTCTGAAGAAGTCATCTGAAAACATCGGGGTGACGCCAGCACCCGTTCCCCAAGAACAAACAAGCCTGGTATGAGACAAACGCTCACATTCGCCAGGATCGTCAGTTCACCTGTGGCCTTCCTGGGGACCTTACGAGGTGGGTGTTGTGAGTGACGTTTACAGAGGGAGTCACGGAGGGGGAGACTCTCTCACAGACCACACAGAGCTTCTAAGAGGTGGAAAAAGTCAGGGTTCATGCCCGAACCGCGTCCTTGCCTCTGCGTCACCTTGTCCCTGTTCATTCTGGGTCCTTCAGCACCTGCTACTGCGCGTGGCACCTGTTAGACGCAGTCATCGTTGCCGAGCAAATAAACAGAATGGGCTGTGGGAGTGGATAGTGAGCTCCCCGTCACTCCAGAGGATGCAAGCACCGCCCGGGTGTGGTAGGCGTCCTCAAGCATTGGACTTGGGGCTGAACGCAGTGCCATTCAGGGCTCCTCTCTGCCCCTAGCTGCTAGGGTTCATCACCGTTCTCCCCTTGGCCACAAGGATGATTAGATTTGTTTTATAACGGAACACCCAGAGGCTCAGATCTGGGATTGTCCCACCGTCACCCATCCAGCCCAAGGTGAATCTGTGTAGGGACCTCAGCCAAGGTAGATCCTCAGTTGAGCCCACCTTGCACCCCACCAGGCCTAAGGGGGAGATAAAGCAGGAAGGTGGGCTCCCGCCTCTGAGCAGATGGGTGGGAATGAAGACACAGGACCTGGGACAAGGCATGGGGAAGCCCAGAGCCACGGGCGGGCGCTCAGGGGGCACTTGGGGCCAGGGAGCGGGCAAAGGCCCCCAGGAACAAGGGCCTGAGACTATTTTTGGTCCAATTCCTCTCATTGGACAGGTGAACAAATGAGGACCCAGAGAGGAGAGTCTTGTGTCCCAGGTCTGAACTGTCATTCAGGGCACAGACTGCTGAGAAAGGAGGAGGAGGGGGAAGTGAGGGGCCGGGCTTGGGAAGGCCTGATGCTCCTTCCGGCTAAGAGAGAGGATTCCCGTGGGCAGAGCAGGACGGGACTCGGGGGCTCCTGGCCTCACTCAGGCCCCCCTCCCACTCCACCCTCTCTCCAGACAATAGAAATCGCCATTGTTTTCCAAGCAGTCAGGATGCACTAAGGTTCTGCACAGAATCACCTGCAGGGTAAGGGCTGAGAATATCATCACCCTCCTGTTCTCAGAAGAGGAGACCGCAGCCAGAGAGGTTAAGTAGCTTCCCTGAGGCCACAGAGCCTCTGAGCAACAGCTCTGGGAGTTAAACTCTAGCTGGTGAGTGTCCTCTCTTTGTCCCACATCCCTGCCCCTCATCCCACCTCCACCTCGAACTCTGGTGGCCTCCTTCTGAGGGTAGAGGATGGATCTGCCCTTTTCCCTTCAAGGTCATCTCATTTGACCTTCAGGGTAAGACCAACTTTGGTTGCACCCTGACTGGTGCCCAGGATGTGGGGCAGGCAGTGGAGCTACCAATGGGGTGGCACTGTGAGCTGGGGGCACCCCCATACGCCGGCCACACAGCAGGCACCTTCTCTGATTGCAAGCTGTTTTGGAGATGCAGCTCTCATTCCGAGCGTTTTGCCCATTTAAAGCTCATAGTTCAGGGGGTTTAGTATGTTCACAGACCTAAGCAACCACTTTAAAACCGTCATCCCCTCCAAAAAAATAATAAAATTAAAAAAAACACGATAACCCTTAGCAGTCACTCTCCATCCCCCGCCCCCCCTCTCCCTGCTGCCCTGGGCAACCACCAATCTACTCTCTATCTCTGTGGATTTGCCTCTTCTGGACTTTTCTATCAATGGAATCATGTGATGGGTGGCGCCTCTTTTTGAAGCCTTATCATCACCTTTTGCGGTAAGAAGCTGTTCTCTCAATTGCACAGGTGAAGGACCAGCAGCTCAGAGTGGTCAAGTGCCTCGCCCAAGGTGGCCCAGCGTGGAAATGGTGGACGGGTTTGGATTATGTCTGTCTGGCTCCAGGGACCCCAGGCCACCCTCTTAGGCCTGAAGCCCAGAGTTGCCTGACAGCTTTTGGGCCCTGGGGAGCCAGGTTAAGGGGTGGGAGGGGGGCTGAGAGGGTGCAGAAGCCTGGGGGTGTGGAGGGCCCCGGGGAAGGCGCCTGGTCCAGCCACCAGACACCGGGATTACAGGGAGGAAAGGAAATGGGCAGGGCAGGCAGGTGGTGCAGGCAGGTGGGGGCAGCTGGCAGGGGCCGGCAGTGGGGATGGGCAGATGGGAAAGAGGTGGCTGAATGTCCCTCCAGGAGGCAGTATCGAGCTCTCTGCCCTTCCTGGAGACGGGCCCAGCACATCTCAGGCTGTTCCCCAGAGTCACCTCCACTCTCCCTGGAAGCGCCCTCTCCCCTCAGGCTCCCAGACCCCGGCCCAGACCCCGGCCCACGAGGATGACTCAGCCTGAGGCCTGGAGCCTGCTGTCCCTCTGCTGCTGCCTCCTCCTCAACACCTGTCCCCGTCTGGCGGAAGCTCCCAGGATGTCATTATCGCCAACCCCAGGGTGGCTGTGCCAGCACTGGGCCAGCATCCGAGGGCAGGCAGCTGTGTCCCCTTACGCACCGGGCCAGCCTTCCCGTTAGGGGTCACAGCTCGCCCTTTTCTGGCAAGCTCCTCTTGGGTAAACAGAAGAACCTCAAGCCCTTTGCAATGTTCTTTGCATTTAAAAAAAAATAATTTCCATATTTGGACCAAAACGGATTCCTTTTTAGAATATGCTCCTTCGGGCATCATCTCAGCTCTGGATGCCCAGCCCTGAGGCTCAGAGGGTGGAAAGGGACTTCCCTGAGGTCACCGGGCTGGGAGGGGACAGGCTGGACATGGGAATGCAGTCCCACGAAAATGGGCCCAGTCTGCAGGAGGGGACTGGGTGACCCTTGGTGGCTCGAGTCAAATGAAGCAGCAGCTTATCACGCTCAAGCACCAAACTTTATTTGCTTCCTCGTCCACTAATTCACTTAGAGCCATCTGGTCTGGGCTGGAATACCAGCTCCACCGAAGCTAGCGCTCTGTGGCTTTGGGCAAGTCAGTTAACCTCTCTGAGCCTCAGTCTCCTCGTCTATAAAGTGGGTATGATAATCAAGAATAGCCCCTGCCCCCTAGGGCTAGAGTGAAGAGTAAACGAGTTGATAGGTGTACAGCGTTTAGAAAGTGCCTGGCGCATGCTGAGTGCTTGCCGAATGTGAGCTGTCACTGTTGTGATTATTCCTGGGGTGTGCATTATGTGGGCAGAGCCCAATCCCACCCATCCCCCGCCCCCTGCCTCACAGGAGATAGTTAAGAGAATACGGCTATTATGATATCCCTGGGGCCTGGGATAGTTTCTGTATAACCTGGCCCAGTCTAGCGGCCCCTCTGGGGGTCCACGGTGCTGCGGGGGGTGACAGTGGTGGGGACAGAGGCTACGGTTCTGTGACCTTGGGCAGGTCACTTGCCGACTCTGAAGTGCGGGTTGTTGCTCTGCACAGCAGAGGTGCCAGACTGTCTCTCCAGAGACCTGGGCAGCCAGACACCTGGGAGGCCAGCCACAGCACCCCCGGGCTATTTTTAGGGACTGTGGGCAGTCACGCCACTCATCTTGGAAGCAGAAGCCGGGCAGGTACAAGGAGCCGGAAGGTCGTGCAGCCCGACCAACCCCTCCCGAGTCTGAGGCCGGCCTGGCTCCCTCGCAGCCTCCTCGGGCCCTGTCCTGTCCCACCTGTGAAAACAGAGGTGGGGACAGAACTGGACACCACTCTCTGAGCCCGTGGCCTAAGCGCACCCAGCGATGCCAACCCTTCTCATCCCCACTCCACTCCCGTAAATGTTTCCTTTTTACTTTAAGCTGTTTACAAAGTCACGGAAAAGTTATGGGATTGGAGATGGGGAAAGAAGGAGGGACAGAGACCACTCCTGAGTGACAGAGTTAGAGACAGACATGGAGCGAGAGAGAACAGAGACACAGACAGAGAAGGAAAAAGACCGACGGACAGAAATAGAGAGACAGAGACAAAGAGAGCAGTGGAGAGAGATATATATATAGTCAAACACAAGGAGACAGAGAGAGAGAGAAAAAAATCGAAAAGGATTTAAAGAGAGAGAAGAAAGACAGAGAAAGAAATAACGAGAAGACAGAGCACCAGCTGGAGGAGACGGAACCACAGAGGACAGGGGCTTCCCCAGCACAGTGCCCCGTGGGAAGAGAGGACAGGCTTGGGGACCCAGACAAGGTTTATTTTCTCTAGGCCTCGGTTTTCTCACCTGTATCAAACCAAAGCTGAGCTAAGCCGCTCCCGAGGGCTCCCCCAACTCTGAAGTCCTGAGCCTGTGGCGGGAGGCGTCTGGAGAAGGGGTTGGTGTCCCAGGGCTGCTGCGTGTGTGGCCGGGCCTTCTCTGCCCATCTCTGCCTTCCTGTGTCTGCGGACCAGGTCCAAGTGTCCCCTTGGGGGCCATCCCATCGCCTCCCCTGCTCTGGGGCTTCTCCGTCCCTCAGTGCTCTTCAGACAAGGAGAGAGGTGACCCAGCCACACGCACACCCTTCCCACGAGCCCTGTGGACCCGCTCTCAGCAAAGGGCAGGGCGGATCTGTGCACTTGTCACTCAGGCTCCCCTCTCCCCATTCCTCAGCGAGAAACTGCAGCTTGGGACCCCTTCACTAAGCAAAGAGGTGACTTCGGGGAGAAGGGGTCCGGTTCCTGCAGCCATCCTTCAGCGAGGCTGCTCCCCATAACTCACGTGTGATGGTTGATGGCAAAGAACCAGCCGCTGTCCCAGGCGCTTCATGCGTGTTCATTCACTTAATCTTCACGAAGATATCTCAGGGTACGTAATAAAATAAATTATTATTTTCATGGTGGAATAACTTGCCCCCAATCACGCCCTGGCTTGAGAGCCCGAGGCGGTGATGATGAAGGGGTGTGTGGTACTGTCTACTGGTTTTACATTCACGCCTGAGGCTTTCCAGCATGACAGCTCACCCTCACTGAGTGTCCCCGCAGCCCGGCACCGGGCCACGTGCTTGGGTGTATCCTCACCTCGTTTCCTCTTCACGGCCAACACCACTGGTTCCCTGCCCACAGCCCTCCCCTCATCTCCACCCCATCTTCCCTGCCGTGAGAGTCTCAGGTTGGTCTGGGGGCTCGCCCCACAAGGGTGCGCAGGGAAGACAACTCCAGCCCTGGCCCCCCCAAAGGTAAGTTATGGTTGCTCTCAGCCCGTCGTGGGGATATTATCGCCCCTGACTGGCTCAGGCAGGGACTTGTGGTTGAGTCCTGGAAAATGGGGGATCCTGTCAAGCAGAGGAAGAGGGGCTTCTAGGACATTCTTCTTTGCTTTCAAAAGGGGACACGAAGCAGCAACTTGCCTCTTCCTGCCTTTTGATATTGGATGAGGATGTGATGTCAGGAGCTGCAGCAGCAGCACTGTGACCTTGAGGGGAAGGTATGTTGTAAAGAAGCAGACCTGGAACTGTCTGCGTGAGCCTGAGCCGGAGTTCTCTCACTGAGCTCTGTCAACCCCGAGGGTCACGAGAGGCAATAACGAAATATTGAACTGTTATGTTTTAAACCGATACAGCAGCTCGAGTGGTTTACTCTGCCGGAAGTCAGAACAGTAAGTGCTTCATAGGTATTTGGTGAATTAAATGTACCAGGTACATGATTAGGTGATTTTTTTTTTTTTTTGAGAAGTGACCATGTCAAAGAATCCATCAAATTTCCATCCAGTGGCAGTGACCTCAGGTCTCCTGGAGCGGGTCACCTCTGCTCCAGAGAGTCCCTCAATGGCCTCTCTTAAACACCACCATGTAAGGTGAGAGGTGAAATACAAGTGACCTGAATCTGGCCAACCCAGTAGCCTCTGGAACATCGCCCATGGCTTAGGATCCTCGCCAGCCCAGCCTGTAGACACTTAGCAGAGTATTGGGTCACTTGTCTTCAAGTGGCAGATTAGCGGTTCTTGCCTGGAGAATGTCATCGAATGTCATCAAATGTCATCGGCTCTGCCTCAGGGTGCCTGCAGGATGGAGGGCAGAATTCCAGGAGGACGGTTGCTGGACAAGGATGTGTCATCCTGCCCTAAAGGCATACCAAGATTGCAACTGGGAGGCTAATGACAGAGGCAACACCAGAAGCCACCACAGAGGGACATAGCAGGCCCTTTAGCCCTCTTCCCACCCACATTTGCCACTGGACTGGCTCCCAGGGACTGAGTTAGCCCCTGAGTTAGTCAGTCAGGTGGCGGTAACAGGAAGGAGGGCCTGAAGAAGAAGTAGATTTCCTGCTAAAATGAAAATGGAGGCTCAGGCTGATTTTACTTTGAAAAACGTGGAAGTTAGGAGACTGTGCTTCCCCGAGCTGATGAGGCCGGCTTCGTGGTTGTGCATTAATCTTTACATCCCTCGAGGCAGGGAGCAGTTAGGAGGGCAGCCCCTGGCTGCAATCCCAGCTCTACACGTTCTCAGCGGGGCGATTTTAGGCAAGTTGCTTAAACGCTCTTTGCCTTCATTCTCCCCATCTATGAAACAGGGATGGAGACTGTAATAGTCAGGGTCCTCCAGAGGAACAGAACCAATAGAACGGACATACCGATAGGTTTATTTTAGGGAGTTGGCTCATGTGATTAGGGGAGCTGGCTCATCTAAGATCTACAGGGCAGAACCCCATTCCAACCCCGTCCCTACCGCCTGCACCCTTCCCTCTACCCAGTGCTCCAAACCTCTTCCCAACACCCAGGCATCTTCCCCTGGCACAGAAGACACGCGACGCCCCCACCCAGAGCTGTCTGGGAAGGCACCCCCCATTTCTCCTTCCCGCCGCGGGCTCCAGCTCCACCTGCTGTCTACAAAGGGGACCCGCTCTTCCCCCGCCCCCACTGCTCTCTCCCCACATAGGGACCATGAACTCCTGCCCAGCCTTCAAACCCCACGTTCACGGATCCCCCGTGGGTGCTACTGACCGTCTCTCCACCCCCCGATCTGCTATTCCTACACCTTGCAGACACTCCTCTGTCTCTCCCCCTCCCTCTGGATCCCAAACCGCCTGAAGCCGGAGGCTTCTTCTTACTCACCTGTGTTCGTTCTTGCCCCGCTGTGCCTGGCGCAGAGGCATCTGGTCAACGTCGTCCAGCGGTCCCAGCCCGCGGTCATGCCGTCCGTCCGTTCTCGTCTGTGTCCGGTGATGAGGGGCTCACTTCTCCCCAAGGCAGCCAGGTCTCCTTCCGGAAGCTCCGCCCACCGCGACGGCACAGAGAGTACAGGCTGTCTCCTCCCCGGATCCGGACGAAGACCACCTTCGGATTATTTGTCCATCCTTCTCATCTTTCTAACGTAGGCTGCTTTTTAATTGCTGGAGAGAAGCGAATTTGATGTGAGGAAGAAAGTCGTGAGCAATGAGGCAGAAGTGCGGGCGGGGGGTGTTGCATTAACGAGGAGTCTTAGGAGGAAAGGGGATCCGGCAGCCTCGAGGCCCAGGGGAAGTAGACAAGGAAGAAAAGAAAATTCGAATAAGTACTCCTGTGGCCGAGCTCGCTGAACTGTAAAGCCTGCACACGTGTCCGTGCAGAGGTGCTCGGTGCTTGGGCATTCGACTGCATTCCTATATACACGCACGGAACTTTTTTCCAGGCTCCAAGATCAGAAAGCACCCCTGCCCCTGGTCTCCCCTCCCCTTCTGTCCCACCTTCTCAGAGGCACAGGATGTCCAAAGCCTGGCGAGACGCAGACGGAAGGAGGTGGACCCATCCACGTCCACGCTGTCATCTGATGAGCAGCGCGGCCTGAATAACCAGCCTGTCCGTCAGGATTCAGGGGAACTCTGCCCTGAACCGTGAACCTCGGCGTGATCTGAGGCTTGGGGTCGTGAGGTAAATAAAGCTCATTACAGGGGCCGGGCACCAGAATGGAGCAGGGGACACCGAGGCCTGTCCCGGGAGCCCCTGGAGATGTATGGAGCTGAGCCCCTGGCGCTTCCCAGAGGTGGCCCCCCTGAGTCTTGGCTGCTATCTGAGCCCCTCATGGCTTGGGCACCTGTTCGGATCCAGACCCCCAGACCCTTGTCCACGGCCCCCATCCACAGCCTAGGCTCCAGCCTGCTTTCTGGCTGCCACGATCATGTGCCAAGGTTTTAATCTGGGTCCTCTCAGCGGTACTTACACATTCCGCCCGTGCACTTGGCCTTTGTAGATATGGATTTTTGTCTCCTGGCCTGTGTTCGTGAGCTATTTTCCTGTGTCTGTCCTTTCTCTGTGGCCAGAAGGTCAGCACCTGTCCCTGGCTGGCTGCCCAACTGTCTCCCCAGCTGGAGTCCCCAATGCCTTCCAGGCTACCGTTTGAACCCAGCTCTGCCACTTAACTTGTCACGTTACTGTTATCAGGACCGAAAGGGGTCCATCTGCCCGCGTGCATCTAAACTAAAGAGCTCTGTGCAGGTTTTGCAGCAAAGAAAATAAGTAAGGTTTATCAGGGCTTGAAAGCCTGGCTCCCTGATGGCCACTAGGGGAAAGGTTAATTAGGGGGAAACTCATTCGTAGCTGAAGGAGTCGGGGTCATGGACCCTACTGATGGGTTGCGGGGCGGGGTGGGAGGCAGCCAATCATAGCTTCAGGTTCTGATGTCAGTCATGGAGTCATTCTGTCTGGTTTCAGGGGATGCTGGTGGGGTCTTTTGGCCTTCATGGGTGTGGAGCTGCAAGATGCTATCTTTAGTTTGGCTGAACCTCTGTTTCTGGGGTCAGTAGACCTGAGGTTTTGTTCCTGAGACTGATGCTGACCTAGGATTGACTGACTGGGGGAGTGAAGGGGCAGCATGCGGAAGGATAAGGGAGGAAAAGAAGCAAGGGAGCCCAAGGCCAGCGTGCATCACGGAGAAAGGAAAGAGAAAAAGTCATTTTAAATAAGGGAAGCTCTGCACGGTTACATCACTTAGGTGGCTGTGACCACATGACCGCCTGTCTGCCCCTGGCTCTGTGCCCCTGCTCCTGGCACTGGTCACTGCACATGACAGAGGTCTGTAAACCGGCCCACTTCCCACACAGGACGAGGGGCTCCCCTCCATTCTCTGCGCCCAGCATTGTCCCTGCCACTGGGTAGTGGCCTAGGGAAGGGTGTCCCCCACCCAGTCTCCCTCCGGCCCTCCTCCATCCACCCCCTCCTCCTCCCTACAAGCCGCTTTGCTCACTTGGTTCTGCTGTCCACCTTCCCCCTTCTCCCCTCACGTGCTCCAGGGGACGAAAAACGCCAGGCGGAGACCAGGATGTTGCAGATGTTTTATTAGAACCAGGTGAGTCGCTCCATGGGCTGAGAGGGCACTCTCCTGCTCTCGACTCCCTACCCTCGCCTGCCCCAGGCCGGGTGTGGCTGTCCCCCCCTGCCCGGACCTCCTTCCCATTGCAAAGGGACATTCTGCTGTCTTCACGGAGCAGGTAGGTGCTGGATCAGAGAATTCCTGTGGCTGGGGCTGAGTTTGCAGCCCTGGATTTGGGGTTAAAGCTGAGGGGGCAGGGGTGGGTCAGTTTGGGGGTGGGAAGGAACTGGGTTGGGGTTCAGATGAGAGGAGGAGTCAGTGGGATTCAGACTCTGTGACCTCAGCATCGCCGTGCTTTTCTCTGTTCCCAGGCTGACGCCTCCCCACAGGGAGCGAAGGCCCCTGGAGCACCCCCCTCCGAAACCCTGCCTCTCCCAGCCACCTCTCATGAACGAAGCATACACTCAGAAGCAAACTCTACATAGGCGGCTACGTGGGATTCAGTGCCCACGCCCCCTGCAGCCCGGGGGGCGGGGCCAGGAGGGTGGGGCGGGGCGTCAGGGGCGGGGCCTAGCCCTGGAACCCCAGCTCCTTGTATTTGGCAGCGATGTCGTTCCGGAAAAGCTCCAGGGCCTTCTTCATGGCTCCCTGGGCGTCGGCGCCAAAGTCCCCGGGGTGCTTGCTCTGCAGGACCTGGATGATGACCTCCGAGATGAACTGCAGGGAGGAGACGAGAAGGGAGCCCGGTCACCGCCGGGACAGGACCGGCTGGGAGCCGGGTGGGAATGAGACTGAGTCCCATCTCTTCCTGCTCCTGGGGCCATTTACTGAGTGCTTACTACGTACTGGGTGCCTCTGAGTGGCCTCTGTCCAGCAGCCTCTGTGATCCCCACGACCCGCGAGACAGGCAGGTGGGAAACCTGGGGCCCATCTTGGAACAAGTGAGGACAAGTTAAGTCATGGGCCCAAGATCCCGTGGCCAGGTGGACCAGCCCACCCACTACGCTCCTCAGCTCATTCTAGGAGGAGGGCCCCGCCACGGCCGGGCAGGGGCTGCAGGCACGGCCCCCACAGGGGTGGCGGAAGGTAAGCAAATGCTCACGTTCCACGATTTTACCCAGGATCTGTCAATCAGGAACTCTAGAAGGAAATTATTTCCATTTGCGTGTATTTAATTTTTTTCCACTTAATGGCCTAGGATGGTTATCGTTTTAAATAGCCTGTTGCAGGCGGTGGGGGGATGGAGGAGAGCAAGGTGCAGAGTGTCACACTGCACCAAGTATGGCGCTGGTTCTCAGAAATATTGGTGGGAGGGAGGGAAGGAGGGGGGAGAAAGGGACCGGGTCTGTGGCTCGCACCCAGGACAGTCACGTCTGACGCCAGCCTCACCATCCCCGCCATCTTTGCGCCCACAGTGTCATTACCAGGAAATGGCACGGGGCAGCTTTAGGGCTGGACGCTCTCACGGATGGAAGATGCTACTGCTCTTTCTCTGTAATTAATCAGGATTGGACGCCAGCCTCAATGCTGGTTGGCGCCCCCGAGGAGGAGGTGGCTAGACAGTTCACACAGCCAGTGGCCAGCGGAGCTGGAGTTTCACACCCAGGGGATCACGCACCATTGACTGCCTGAGCCAGGGGCAGAGCCAGTGACTGGTGACTGCCCTGTGGTCGGGTTTGTTATCTCAGGGCGCCTGGGGGCGCAGTGACCAAAAGCAGTGGGGGGAAACAAGGTGCTCAAGGAGGCCTCAAAAAGCACGAGCATCAACACCCCGTCAACATTATCTGGCTCAGAAACCACCAACACCTGCCTCTGGGCCTCAACTTGGGGACATATGTGACATTCACCCTCAATGTCTTAAATACAACAAAGCAGAGTGTGGGGACAGGTGCCATGGGGCCAGCCCTGTCCTTGGAGAACTTGGGAGACCCGAGTTCCAGGCCCAGCTCTGCCCTGACCCCCAGGTATGACTTCGCCTGTGAAAGGGAGGCTTCGACAACCCCACTGAGCCCCTCAACTCAGCCTTTCCTGAGTCTGTGGCAGAGCCACTAGTATCTAGAAAACATGGGATGAGGCAGCTGGACGAATGAGAAAAGACAGTTGCCCTTCGCGTCCAGCCCCTTTGTGGCCCCTCAGGCCTGGCAGAGGAGGAGTGAAGTCTTATGAAGATTGTGGAAGGCGCTTCCTAGGTGAGGGGACCAGCAGGCACGAGCCTCTGTCTTAATCATTTGCAGTAAATTACACTGGTTTATGCAGACCTGGGCTCTGTGCCACTAGCTGGAGCTGTTATCTTGGCTACATTGTTTTCTCTCTCTCAGCCTCGATTTCCTCGTCCCTAAAGAGGGGATCGGTCCTTCCAGGTGGATGGTGAGCCCACCGCATGGCACTGGGCTTCGGCAGTGGGAGGGAGCCAGGCTCTGCCCTTGAGGAGCTTAGGTCCCATCAGTGGACAGCTGGGTAAAGAGATACATCATAACACAGCCGGGTGGGTGCCATGACAGGACGAGAGTCAAGTGCCTTGGCTGGGGGGAGGGGAGGGCGGGCGAGGGAGCAGCTGACTGCCTTGTGCAGAGGACGTGGCTTCTGAGCTAGGGTGATGCCGAGAGCAATGGGGAGGGCGGGGACCGCTGCAGGCACAGAATCTCCAAGGCAGGACCAGGCTCCTCAGTCTGTGGTGTTGGGTGGGTTGGGTCTGGTGTTGGGTGGGTTGGGCAAGCAGGACCGTTTGCATGTGACTGAGGTGGTGGGGGCCAGGGAGGCGAGGCTGGGAGGTAGGGAGCAGGGAGGCGAGGCTGAAGAGGGTGGTGGTGGTGGTGGCTGATGGGAGATATGGTATCACAAGACATTAAGAGATTGGGTTCCAGAATACCACAGATGAAGCTGTACTTCCTGGCTTATTAGCTGTGTGACCTGGGGCAAGCCGCTTAACCTCTCTGAGCCCTCAGTTTCCAAATCTATAAAATAGATATTTTCTGTAAAGTACCTGTCCGGTTCAATGTCCATGTTCTCCTTATTCCCTGGTAACAGAACCCTAATTGCATCTGGAATAGCAACAGACTACACTTCCCAGCTTCCCGTGCATGTAGGTGTGGTTCGGTCACTAACTTCTAGCCAATGAAGTGTACACAAAATTGTTGAATAAGATTTCTGGGACTCCTTAAACAAAAGACTTTCTATCTTTCTCCTGTTTCCTGTTTGGATTATGGACCAGATGGCTGGACCTCTAGCAGCCATTCTAGACCATGAGTCAACTTTGGGAAGGTCACCCCATGCCAAGGATGGCAGTACAGAAAGGACCTGCATCCCTGGTGACAGTGGGGCTCTCACTCCAGCTCTGAACTGACTCTCTGAACTTCTTTTATGTGAGAGGAAAAGAAGACCCTGAATGCAATTTCTAACCTCGTGGAGTAATTCTGAGAACTCCATGCGGTGACCCAGGCAAATGCATACTGTGGACCATCCTCATGGGTAGCTATCACCATCACCCTTATCCTCATTTCTGCACCAGCCTACCTGCTGCTCCCTTCCCCAGGGGATGTACCTATCAGCCCTTTGTACCCCCAGATCCCTAGTGCTCCTCCTCCCACTGGTTATAGAGATGGGACCTGAGGTTCAGGCTCCCCACAGCCCATACAATTTCTCAGCCCATCATAAGACATTCAAGCCAGTTGCTTATGTCTAGGACACCTTCATCTGTAAAGATGCTGGATCCAATAGAGCCAGCCTGCTAGTCACCCCACCCCAGGACTGAGCTTCAGCTACTGAGCTCCCGCCACGTGAGTCCTGCGTGGCACAGGGTGTAGGAGCTGGGGTTCTGCAGAAATGCAGATCTCATTTGAATCCTGGCTCTGCCTTTTGCTACCTCTGTGACCATGGATGAGCTACTTAACCTCTCTCTCTGTGCCTCGGTTTCCTCATCTGTCGAGTGGGTAGGACAATAGTACCTACTCATGGAGAGAATTCAAGTTGCGCACCCAATGTCTACTCTCTCCTTCTTCCTCGGTCACAATACTAATTTGGGGGAGAAATATATTTAATCCCAATGAACCAGGAGGAAGGCACAGTGGGTAACAGCCTACTTTGCAGATGGGTAGACTGAGGTGCAAAGAGCAGCGACACAGGCCACCCAGCAAGTGAGAGGCTGAGCTGAGACTCGAACCCAAATCTCATCCCTTGGAGGCCTCTCTTCCCATCCTCCCATCCTCCTGTCCTCCTGTCCGCCCCAGCCCTGCCTCCCACCTCCAGGTACTTGATGGGGATCTTGTGCTTGGTGGCGTGTGACTGGGCCAGGGGCTTCAGCTCCGCCTCGTGCTGCCCCTTCTTCTTGAGGATGCCACCCAGGGCGGTGAGCACGGTGGCACCGTGCTTCTTCAGGTCCTCGGAGGCCTTCATCTCGTCCTCTGACTTCAGGTTCTTGAACTTGTCAAACTTCTCCAAGGTCTCAGGGTGACCCTTAAAGAGCCTGTGGACACAAAGAGGGCTGGAGTCAGACGCAGGAACACGGAGGTGGCCGGACTCCAGTTCAAGCCCGGGCTGCCCTGATTCCCAGCCATGTGACCTTGGGCAATTCACTTCACCCCTCTGGGTCTCAGCCTTCTCATTCAAGGCAGAGGGATGACTAGTCTCCACCTTACAGAAGTACTGTGGGGATGACATAGATCATGTACACTGAGCACCACACAGTAAGTGCTATATAAATGCTGCTATCGTTATTTTTGTCAACTTCCTCTTCATTGTTTCTGTGACAGGCAGGAAGGAAAGACATCTCTGTGTTGCTCCCTGACCTCACCATAATTTTCTCTTAAGTTGTTTGAAATGTAGATGACAGAGGAGCATCAAGGGTAGAGCAGAGATGGGGGCCCAAGGCCCCTGGATTTGCTGAGCACCTGCCAGGTCCCAGGCCGTGTGCCAGGTTCTGTACCTACATTTTCATTAGGATCAGATGATCCCCCACTTTACAGAGGAGAGAACAGCGGCTCAGAGGTGTGGATCCCAGCTCAATACGACAAGGCTGGTGTGCAGAAGAGCCGGAGCTGAAATCAGGTCTGAGTGACTGAAAACATAGTCCATGCCAGGGAACCGTCTCTGCGGCTTTCTGCCTGGGGGTCATCCTTGGGCTGCTTGAATCCCTCCTGCTACAGGAGGCTCACTCCTACCTGTGAGAGCCATCCCCCTCCAGCGCTCAGGCTCAGAAAGCTCTCAGTTATGTTGGACCCAAGCTCTGAGTCCCTGCACCTTCCAGACCCCTCACAGTACGGATGCTGGGAACCCTGGTGGGAGCTGCGTGCTAAAGACCAGGTCCCCACTCCTGCCAGGGACCCAGCGAGCTGGCTGCAGGAGACTCTGCCCATAACCCTGAGCAGCCGTCTTCGGCCTTGGCCCTCAGTCTCTCCTGCTGTGCCAAGGTGGGTGTTGGTTAATGGGAGTCATACCTGACCCCTGGGTGGAAGTGATTTTTCTCCACTTCACTCTTAGGCCAACAGAAGACCCCAGCAGAAGGCGACTAGCCCTGGGTGATGTGGCCAGTGGCGGCCAGAGCCCAGACACAAACCCAGCATTGGACGGTTTCATAACTAATGCTGTCTCCCTAGGGTTGCAGCCTGAAATGCTTGCAGGAGTGACCCTGTCTGCCCGCGCTGTCTAAGGACTTCAGTGTCTTGAAAGGTTCCTCTTTTGTAGCTTTCTGGCTCTGCAACATCCTTGAACTTGACTCCAGTTTGCGTAAGTGTAGCACACAGCTGTACTCACGTGCACGCACACGCAGACACACACACACACACACACACACACACACACACACACAGGCATGTACCACATAGTTTGGACAGGGAAGTCCCTACCCCTGGGACCTTCCCCAGAATACCCGGGGCTGTCCACAGCCATTCCCAGTGTCACCACCTTACCCTGGGGCCCTGGCCAAGCCTTGTGCATGACTGACAGCTCGTCTCTGGTACTTTCACACAAGGGTCCCTGAGTTCCTGGCTATTATGATTGGACAACAATGATCCCTTGAACTCTTGCCTGACAGATGCGAGACTGAACACCTATAGGCGAAGGCCCGAGGTCAGGACATTGGAAAGAGACTATCTGGAGTGGAATGGGGCCCAGGACTTGGGACCCAAGGAAGCCAGGAACCTCAGCCACTTAAGGAGTCCCCAAGGTATCTGGTAAAAAAAAAACAAACAAACAAACATGGAACCAAGAATTATAGGAGCTGAATTCTGGCCCTAGGTCTGTCTCCAATGTGCTGTGTGACATTAAAGAAGCCACTCAACCTCTCTGGGCTTTGGTCCACCCATCTGTAAAACCTAAAGGGTTGGTCTAACTGATTTCTCAGCCTTCAAATTCTAAGGCTTGACTCCCACCTCACCCTTTACTCTAAGCCCAGTCAACCTCAGAGGGAGCCCAGATTTATTTTAAACGGTATAGGAAAGTTGGGCTAATTAGTGCCCATCATCACCTCCACACACTGCCACCTTCTCTAGGCCTCAAGTCCTACAGCTGAGAGTCTCCAGGGCAGCCACAGAAGGCCACGCCAGGATTTTCCTGGCAGCAGCAGCCCCAACAGGAAGCCAGTGAAGCCCCTCCCCCTGGGGAAACGGGCAAAGGCATTTTCTCTAGCGTTTCGTCTCCAGTTGCTGCCTTGTGTTTTCATCTCCCGTCCTACCATCGACTTGCCTATCCCAGGTCTGCAGGCAAGTCGGAGAGAAAGAAGGGCATTTCCCAGCTGTCCTCTGAACTGACACCAGTCGGGCACCCACACAGAAGACTGGGGACCCTCTCAGACCTGCAGAAATCCTTCTCTGCTCTAGAACCAAAGAACCAGAGCACGGGTGGGAACGTGCCACCCCTGTGCCGAGATCATGGGGCAAGATGGCATCATGGTGAGGAGCAGACGTGATGGGTCCAAGCTGCCCGGATGTGAATTCCGGCTGCGTGACTTTGGGCGAGTTATTTAACCTTTCTGTTAAGTGTGATAATAAATAATAGCTACCTCATGAGGCGTAAATGAGTTAGCGTATGTGAAACACATAACATGGGGCCTGGCAATCAGTGTGTACTGTATAAATATTCGCTGTCTTCTTCCTCCTCATTATCATTTCTTCTGCCATTATTATCTCTATCATCATTCTCATCATTACCATAATTATCCTTATCATTATTATCATCATCAACATCACCTCCATCTTCATCATCAACTCGGTTTCTATCCTCACCATCACCTGTCTCTACCCTCATCATCACCTCCATCATCGCCTCCATTATCTCCATCATCACCTCCATCATCACCTCTATCATCCACATCATCACCTCTATCATCTCTATCATCACCTCCATCATCTACATCATCACCTCCATTATCCACATCATCACCTCCATCATCACCTCCCTCACCACCTCCATCATTCTTGTCACCACCTTCAGCAGCACCAGCAGCAAACTCATTAGGATCAGGGATTCTCAGTTCTGCCTGTAGCTGCCGTTGGCTGCCTGAGACTTGTGGGCCATATTTCCTCCCTGTACCACGAGAAGTACTGGCCACCAGCAGTGATTTTCATATTTTCATGGCCTTGAAATCCTTTGTTCAAAGGCAAAAGTAAAACAGAAACGGTTTAGGCAAGAGAAGGAAAGGCAGGAACCTAGAGCCTGCTCGGCAGCCCTCACTCCTGAAACCAGATTCTCCAACTGTCCTTCCAGCTTTTACCTTTTAGAACTTTACGATCATGAACTTTCAGTGAAGACTCGGTATTTTATTAACAGACACAGCTGAACCGAACTGCCCTTGTTTATAATCAGAGACATAAGAAAAAATGACCTTTCGAAGGTCAGTGAGAAAGCCCACGTTCATCATCTGGAGCAGAACCAGGAGGCCAGGCCCCACAGAGGCGTTGGCCCTGGGAATTAGCCTCCTCTCTCCTCCCCCTCCCTTTATACCCCCAACACTGAGAAGGCAGAACCAGCTGTCGTGGTCTCTGCATGTCCCACAGCCCAAGACATGATAGGGCATCGGGCCTTCCGGGCCTTAAGGGGCCAGCAGCCTTGGGCATCACATCTTGTCCTTGGCTCCTGGCCCCTGGCAGTCTCTCTAATCCGCCCTGGGAAGGGAGGAAATATTTCCCCTGATGACACAATACCCCGAGTCTCCTTCAAGACATGCAACAGCGTCTTGGGGCTGGCAACCTCAGATCACCTCGGAAAGACCTCTGCTCTGCAAATGGGTCCCCCACCCTTATCACCCGCCTCCTCTCCCAAAACGGGAGGGAGGGTCCTGGATTTGGAGGACGCCAGGCCTGGGAGCAGGAAGGATCTCGGGGACCAAGGCAGACAATCCCGTCACTCCTCAAACTGGTAAATAAGACCCAGAGAGGAGCAGTGACTTGTCCAAGGTCACACAGCAAACTGGTGGCTGAAGACTTGATGTCCACTCGGGGGGAGCTTTTGTCCAATCGAACAGGACCTTGTGCAGCCCCAGCAACCAGATGAGAGACACAGGAGCAGAAAGACATGAGAAAATGCCCGAGATGCCCGTTAGGGTCAACAGAGAACCTGACCATCCTTCCTCTGGTGCTTCTAGCGTGGACCACCAAGGAAGGGCTCAGAATCCAGACAGCAGGGCAGGCAGCACCGACTACCCTCCCCAGACGTGGGAGCTGGACATGGGTGAAACCCAGAGGAGACCCAAAGGGCATGAGAGTGGGACAGGAAAACCCACTCAGAAAGAAGGAGAAACTTATCTGTAAATTCAAGCGTGAAAGACATTCCCCCGTGGCATCCCCTGGCCCCTTCCTCTCAGCTGCAGCAACGTCAATTTACAGACTCCCCATTAGGTATTTGACCCGCACTAGCCGGGAGCATGAGAACAGGGGCCAGGGGAGAGCAGCGTTGATCACCATTTGGGGCGGAGGGCAATGGGAAAAATTCTGCTTGCGAGCTGCAAACCATCCTCTGTTTACAAAACTTGGAATTCTTTTTCCCTTGGTTTATTCTGGAAGCCCTTGCTATAGAGAAAGCAAGATGTGTTTGGAGACCACACCACCCCGAGCTCTCAAATTCAAAGCACACTCAATGTCAAAAGTTACGAATGGGCCTCTGTCATCTGTTTTCTAATTATAATGCTTTAAAGGTCACCTGGCTGGGTTTCATGTATAACAGTTACTAACGTCTTCTGGAACGCACCGTCTGCCAGGACCTGCGCGGGGCCCCTTTCTGCATCATCTTACTCAGTTCTCATTTCCACTCTATAATGTATGCATTCGGATGTCCCCCCATTGTCTAGAGGGAGGAAACCGAGGCTCAGAGAGGTCGTGTACTCCCCCAAAGATCACGCAGCTGCCCAGTGGCAAAGCCATGTCTCATCGTGAAGGCCGGGTCTGAGCCTCGACACCTTACAGACTTTAACAGACTTAATGACTCTGGGGACATCGGTCCTTTCTCGGGTTTTTTGTTTGTTTGTTTGTTTTTCCTCATCCAATAAGTGAGGCAGCCTACTAAGATCTTTCGGGGTCCTTGTTAGTTCTGACTATTCTTCCTCTTGGGCTCTAGGCATTCAGGGTTGGATCATAAAGCTTCTCCCAGACGCTGACATAGGCGTGAGATGGATCCCCTTTCATCTCCCGACTCTAATCCTTGACAATTAGAAGCAAACGGAGGTGTTAACAAACTCAACTAACACAGCCAGCTGGTCAACCCTGGGACACAAGCCCCACCTTGCAGGCAAACACACTTGGTCTTTGGGAAGGAGGTGATGGGGACAATGGCATCTCTTCCGTTTACCTGATGAGGACCTCTTGCCCGTGGCCCGGGATGTCAGCCTCCACCTTCCCCCAGACGTTCAGCACCAACTGCCATTCTCCATCGCTGAGCCCCATGGTGTGGTCTGCAGAAAACAGAAAGAGTAAGTGTGGGCTCACTGGGTGTCCTGACCCTGACAGCTGGGGTTTGAGGCCTCCTGGCCCCAAAGGGATTTTATATCTCCCCCGATGCTTGACACGGATCACTTGACAGCTCGCTCGTTCTCCCCTCCCCCTTCATGCAGGGGTCTAATCTTTTCCTTTCTCCGGCCCTCACATGGAAGCTATTTTGGGGCAGGTGCCATTGTGGGGAGGTAGGACAATTCAGGCCACGGGGAGGCGGGGGTGGTTGCGTGTGTGGAAAGGGTAGGGAGGAGGTTGGGCCACTGTCTGGAGTCTCAGAAGCCGACAGAAAGGGCAGCACCAAGGCCGATGCCAGCAGCCTGAAACCCAACCCTCCCTGCGGTCAGCCATTCCGAGAGGAGCTGTCATGTTTCTAAGCTCGGGCAGCAGGTGCCCAGGCTGGCCCGGGGGCCGCCCTGGCCCGAGAGTCTCCTTAGCTACGTTCTGCTCGCTTTGCCAGAATGCCCCTCACCCGGCCAGAAGTGACACGTGACCAGAAGCCTGGATGGTTTCCCGCTTGAGCTGGGCGAACCCAGGCGACTCTGTACCCTCTCTGAGTCTGAGTTTGTCCCACGTCAGCCAGAAAACCCCTGGCTTCGTGGCCTTGCTCAGATAGTTCCCTCCAAAACGTTCTGCTTGATGCGCCCCCCTCAAGGCACGATTCACTGCTTCCTCCTTCCGTCTGTTTGTTTGTGGTCCTGTTATACTGCGCAGCCCACTGCATGGTTTTCCTCTGCTTCCTTTCCAGCTCCTCTGTTAGCATAAGAATGGCCGATCCACAGTCTTTGCTGGGTGCCAGAGCCTACTTCAAGCACTTTACATTTGGTAGCTCATTGAATTCCCCCAACAGCCCAATTGGATAGATCCTGACATGACCCCCATGCAATCGAGGGGAAGGTAGGGGCATGTGTCACGGTCGCACAGCTAGTCTAGGGAAGAGCTGGAACCCAGAAAGCTGAGCCCCCAAGTTTATGCTCCTGAATACTTTATTCTGATGTTCACGTGGGCAGGGGCTCTGTCCTATTCATCTGTGTGCCCACTAGACCTCACACGGTACCAGGTTTGAATCGAATAAATGACCATTGAATAAAAAAGATGGACGACCTTGCAAGGAAAGCAAGTGAAGATGATTGGTCTTTTATCATCTATCCATCCATGATCCATCCCTCCATCTTTCCATCTACTCACCCACCCATCATCCATCACGCATCCACCCACCCACCCACCCATCCATCCATCCATCATCTACCATCTGTTCATCCAATCATCCAACACACAGTAATAGAGTCCCTACTGTGTGTCGGAAACTGTGCCACAAGCTGAGGACGACAAAACCTAATGAAACACATCCCCATGTTCAAGAAACTCCTTTGTATCTTTGGAGAGAGAAGTAAGAGAAATAAACGTACAGTCTTGTTTATCTGGGGCTATGATCAACACGGAATGACAGAGGATGTTACAGTTTACCATATGCCTCCTTGGGCAGGACTACATTGAATCTTCACAGTGGCCCTGCCAGGTAGTGAGCATCACCCCCACTTTATAGCTGTGGAAAAACGAGGCTCGGAAAAACATAAGCAAGCGTCCACTCTGTGCCAGGCTTAGGATCAGAAAGGAAGGCACCTCTGAGAGGGTCTGCTCACACCCTTAGCAGCTTCAGCTCCTACTTCTGGTCACTCGCGTCTGGTCACCAGCAGTGTGGCAGGACAGGGCAGGGCAGATTATTATCCCACCCGGCTGTAAGGAAACAAAGATTTGGAGCAGAGCTGAAACGCAAACCTGCATCGGCCGTTCCTCTCCCATCTCCAGCCCCCTGAGTTAGTTGGCGACAGCCTGAGTATTTGAAAACTCATCAACTCATTCCTAATGCCAAAGTGTTTCATACGAAGCTGTCACCCCTTGGCAGGCAGCCCCTTAAGTGGAATGCGCACAAAAACCTGTGGCTTTGAAGCTGACGAACCTCTTAAGTTTTACCATTTAAGCTTAATAGGGAGGAATCGACTGTTTGTCCTTACATCTCTACAACAGACGCGGCGTTACCTAATGGTTGCTATGGCTACCCGGAGTCGCCAGCTCTGTTTGGGGGCTATAATTATCTCTGTGACAGCCTTTGACTGGTGGGGCGTGCTGCCTTTCTGTGCAGAACGCTCTGCAGCCTTGCACGCTTGTGTCACACACTCACACGTGCCTGTACACAGAGGCGAGTCAGTTTGCTACCCAATGAGGCAGAAGTGGATCCCAATGGGTCAGGCCCGCCCCCTCCTCTTTTTCCCTTTCATTCCGCAGATTCCTTATCTGAAACTTATAGAATCATCCTCAAGTCTTCAAGTTCTGGAGTCTTGCGATCCCAGAATTAGAATTCTAGGAAGCCAAGGTCTTCAATTTTTCCCACTCTGGCAGCGTGGGTTCTAGATTCCAGAATCACAGAAGGTAGAAAGAGAGAGGTCTAGGATTATACGGCCATAGTATCTTGAAGCTAATAGAGGCCTTACGATGGTATCTTGTCTAAGTTCTCACTAAACAAACACAGGAATTCTTCCTACTAATCATCATCTAGCATCTGCTTGAATACTCCCGGGAGCAGTGAGCTCACTACCTAAAGCTTTAAAGGGTCTTTATATTGAACCAAAATGCATCTTTCTGTCACGCTCACCCCCTCGTCCTGGCTCTGCAGGTTCCTTGGGCATGCAGAGGACCAGCTGAGCACAGGGGAAGCTGCAGGCTGACCTAGTTTTCTTGTCCAGACTAAACATCCCCAGGACTTTAATGTACCCTCCCCTGGCAAGGTAAACCAGAAGCCCATCTGGTGGGAAGAGACTTATTCTGTGATCTTCAATGTCTGGCAACCTGCACCTCTCATCACACACATACGCAGAGAGAACTCCCTAGCAAGGGGCTTCCAGCACCCACCACACAGGTGTGATTCCCCAGGTGGCTCTGCACCAGGCCCCTCTCTTGCAAGGGCAGCTGGTTCAGCCTGTGTCACCTGGGAACTCTGAGCCCTCAGGCAGCCAACAAACCCCCCCGCCCAGTGAATCTGAGGGACTATGCTTTAAGATGCCACAGGAAGGGACCACAGATGGAAAGAGTGAGAGTGCTTTGGCTCTTTAAAGCCCTTGACCTTGACCACTGCTCTTCCCTCTACTCCTGGGAACTTCCCCTTTGGAGGCCGGCCTGGGCTGCGCCTCCCTCCCGCCCCTGCTCAGCTTGCTCCTTCCTGGAAGAGTCTGCCCTCCTGGACCAGGGCCAGGCCAGACTCAGAGCAGGGCTGGGGCCTGGAGCCTGCAGGACCTGCCTGAGGCCCTTGATGGGGCAGCGGAACCCCCAAGCTTGCCTCAGACCCCACACAGGCCCACCATCCACTCCTCCCCAACCCTCTAGCAGACACCATACTGGTCATGTCTCCCCTTCTCCCCAGCTGTCCTCATGGAGCCTCCAGCCAGGTGGCAGGGCTGGGGGTGGGGAGAGGTGTCTTATAGCAGCTGGGGAGAGGCACAGGGAACTAAAAATACGGTTCCACAGCAAGTCCCCACCGCTCCCCGGAGGCCCAGGGGGTTTAACGGAGGAGGTCTGGCAAGAACACAGGATCCCGATCCCAGGCGACAGGTGTAGCCTGGGGACACAGCCCAGCTTTCCCTCCTCTTTACTCCCCAGCCTTGGAATGGCCCCTCCAGCCCCACCGTGCACCTGTCACCTGGATGGAGCCCAGCCCCACCTCCATGGCCTCCCCCCACAACCATGTGCTCCCCCCTCCCTTCCCATCCCACTTCACAGAAAAGGCTCCCCCTCCAGGAGCCCCCCCCTCATTCCATGCCCTTCCCAGCAGGTGTGCCCTCTTCCTCCTCTGCCTTCCTCATCTCTCTCTGCTTCAGGGTGCAGCTCCCCATTTGCTACCCTGTGAGTTTCCTCAGAGGCAGGAATACAAAAGCCTTAGATGCTGTTACTTACTGCACTTCGAGGGCGGGGGGCACGGCCCCTCCCAGCAGCCCTTGCGATAGACACTTTTATAAGCTCCACTTTACACACGAGGAGACTGAGGCACACAGAGAGGTTAAGGAACTTGCCCAAGGTCGCACGGCTAGGAAATGCCAAGCACGAAATTCGAACCCAGGCAGTCCGGTGTCAGAGTTTGTGCTTCGCAGCTGGGAACAAGTCTAACTTTTGGAGCCTTCCTCTTCCCCCTCTCTCCTTCCTGATAGCACATAGCAAAAGGCCAGGTCAGGAAGCTCTTCGAATGTTTACTTTATTGAACCGAGTCATCCAGCGTCTTGAGGGGAAAGGCAAAGACGGTTTGGAAGGCTCTGGGTGGCCCTGCTGCCCTCTAGTGGTGGTAAGGAGAAAAGCCTCCGCCTCTGGCGGGGCCGCTTCTTCTGTGCTCCTTCGCTCACCCACTCACCTTCCCAGCCCGCCGGGACAGGGCCTTCATCCATCTATATACACGTGGCACCGACCAGGGATGGCTTTCCAAGTTATTAAAAGATGAAAAAGACCTTGCTCTCAAGGGACTCCAGGTAGAGTGGAGGAAATGCCCCGAAGGGTTCAGAGAGCAGCAGAGATTGGAGCAAAGGGCGATGGGCGGGCAGAAAGGAAGCTGAGGCCCCCGCGGAGAAAACTCGCTGGCAGAAGCGGCAATCGGGCTGGCTCTCACAGTGTCGGGGGCACTCGGAAGGTTCTCCTAAACAGAGACCGTGTGCAAAAGCCCGAGGGACGCAGGGTGCCCAGGGCCAGGGCTGCTGAAGGAGGCCTGGTCTCCCGGGAGAGCTCTCCATGGCCAGAACCAGGGCGAGGGAACTTGGAGAGGACGGTTCAGTTTCACAAACGCGCATGCTCACGGCTCTGTCTGGGGCGGCGGAGGTGAACGCCACGCAGTCCACGAGCTTTAGGGGGCCATGACAGGGAGGCCTGTGTGAACAGATGCTGGCAGCGCTTTGTGGTAAGGACAGTGACAGAGGCAGCTAAGCATAGGGCTAAAAGCTTTGGAACCAGACACCTGGCTTAGATGCTCGGCCCAACTGTGTGTTTTGATTTTTGTGGTCCGGGAAAAGCATCACAACTTTTAGGGAGCTTTTGTCTTTTTACCTGTAAAATGCAAAGTTTGAAAATAATTACCTCTCTATCTCAAAGGTTGTCATGAAGATTAAAAGAGGGTGTGCATTTACAGGACTCAGCGTGGTGCCTGGTACACAGTATGTGCTCAATAATTGCTCACTGTGATATAAGGAGTGAAGGCATCACAAAGAAGGAAATTATTAATTCTACCAAGGAACATGTAATAGAGAAGGTGATGCCTGAGTAGGAATCTAAAGGATCAACAGGGGTTTCCTACAAGCAAAGTGAGGAAAGGATATTCCAGGCCCAAAGACCAAAACTTTTAAGGACATGGAAGTTAGTATTTTAGGACTAGGTTTGGTTGCAGATGACAGAAAATCCCAAAATAAGAGAATATTTTTTTCCTTTCATATAGAAATCCAGAGGTAGTGATCCAGGGCTGGTATGGAACGCAACACTGTCAGGAACCCAGCCTCAATCTACCTTAGTGCTCTGCCATATTACACAAATGACCTCTGCCTCTTGAACCAAGATGGCTGCTTGAGCTCCAGCCATCGTGTCATCATTCCAACCAGTAGGAAGGCAAAAAGGGTGAAGGAGGTTGTGCCCCCTACCTTTAGAGACACTTTCAGGAAACCATAATCAATACTTTCTCTCACTGCACATCACATAACCACACCTCTGTGCAAGGGAACCTAGAAAAATTAGTGTTTATTTTCATATGACCATATCCCCAGCTAAAAATCAGGCATTCCAAACAAAACAAAAACAAACTCACAGAGACAGACAACAGATTGGTGCTTACGAGAGAAGAAGAGGGGTTGGTATAGAGTGAAATGGGTAAAGGGGGTCAAATATACGGTGACAAATGGAAACTAGACTTTTGGTGGTGAGTACGCTGTGGTGTATACAGATACCAAATTACAATGCTGTACCCCTGAAACTGACTTAATGTTATTAACCAATGTTACCTCAACAAAAATAAATTTCAATAAACTAAATTGAAACTGAAAAAAAAAGGGACTTCTATCACTTAGAAAGAAGGGAAGAATATAAACTAGAAATTTCTGCCACAGGAGCTGTAAAAAGCATGGTCCATGCAGAGAAGCACACATTTTTTGGTGTTTTGGTGATGGAAAAAGTGAGGGCGGGAGCAATGGAAGATGAGGCCAAACGAATAAACAGAGGCCAACCACAGATGGCCCGGGAAGCCATCGGGGGAAAGGCCCCCCGGGAACGCTGAAGGACTTCAAGTAAGGGAGGGCTACCCCCAGATTTGCTGTCCCAGAAACACCACACCAGTTGCAGACGGAAATAACATGATGGAGGGGACAAGTTGGGAGGCAGGAGACATTTCTCCCCATCATTTTATTATACAAATGTTCATGCACGCAGCAAAGCTGAATTTTCGAGTGAACACCGTATGCCCACCACCTAAATTCTACCATTGACATTTTACTAGTCTTATCACATATCTAGCCATCCCTCCGTGCACGTAATTGCAGACGTAAATTGCAGACGTCTCTGTCCAACCTCTGTCTCATAAATACTTCGGTATGCATCTCCTTAACGGGAGTTCAACACTTGCATTTTTTTTCTTTTGATGTAAAATTTCCATCCAATGAAACACACGTGCCTGAAGTGTGTATTTACTGAATTTTGACAAATTCATACACCTGTGTAACCCAACCCCTATCAGGATACAGATCATTCTCATCTCCCCAGAAAGTTCCCCATGCCCCTTCCTGGTCAATCCCGGCTGCCACCACCTCCCAGAGGCAAACACTGCCTTGATGTTTTGGGGTTTTTCAACTGCAGATAGATTCAGAGAAGGGAGACCTTTCGGAACCTGCTGCGGAGCTCACATCTGGGCTGGGGCGGGGGCCTGAGCAGAGGGAGGCAGGGCAGAGGGATGAAGAGGAGAGGGGACGGGCTCTGCGGGGAAGACTGGGGAGAGGGGAGTTGAGTTTCCGGCTGAGGGACTGGGCAGATGGTAGGGTCATTTAGTAAGACAGGCGAGGCAGCCAGGAGGAGATGCATCTCCTTTGGGACAGTAGCATCTGCTGTTCCGAAGGCCACACCCTTGTTTTCCCCAAGGCAGCTGAGTAGGCATGGAGATGGCACGGGCGTGGATACCTCTGGTTGGCAGGGCACAGACAGGAGCCCTCACTCTGAGGGGTAGCGCAGAGGGCAGCCCCTACCTGGCAGCCCCGCCCCCCGCCCATCCTCTCTTCCGAGCATCCTACAGCTCTGCACCCTTCCCACTCTCTACACCACCCACCCCTTTCCTAATACCTCTTCCCTCTAAAATCAATCAAAACCCAGGTCTTAGCCACCCACAGCCCCTCCAGGGAGGAGGACATCAGCTCTGGTCCCCCTGGAGAGGACAGTGGAAGCAGAGACACAAAGTGAATCTGGGACTGTGCCACCACCCGGAGCACGGCTGGGTTTTCCCCAGTCTGCCTAAAATCACGTTTAACTCACCACAGCACAGAGCGATTGCTTCCTCTAAACGCGATTGGTCCTCGTCTTCCCATCAGCAGGACTTGGAGTTTCTCCTGGGGAATGAAAGCCCACCCGGAGTCCCTGAGTGGAGCTGACAACCCGGGGAAGCCGGAGTTTACCCCATCCGCACAGGGCCAGAGTGTGAGTTAGTGCAGGGGAAGCAGCAGAGGTCGCCCAGGAGAGGGTGTCAAGGGAAGAAAAGAAGGACCCTGGGGAGTAGTACCCTGACGTTTCAGAATTGGGAGGGGGAAGAGGAGATGGAGAGGGAAACCTCCAGGGACATTGGGGAGCCCTAAGAGAGTACAAGGAGGGGAGCGATGGGTCAGGTCTGCGCATGGGAGTGAAGGAGAGGCAAGCAGAGTGGGGAGCGAGGATGGGATGACGGACTCCTGTGTGCTAGGCGGGGGTGAGGGCTGAAGCGCAAACACTGGTACCTTTGTCTGAGTTAAAGCGCTAGCTGCTATGACAAACAATCCCCTCTCCAAATCTCGGTGGTCTATTAATTAGCAGTGGCTTCATATGTTTGGTTCTCGTTATGTTTACCTCATAATCCAGTGCAAATTGGGGACGGGGCTCTGCTCCACACAGTGATTCAGGGGCCCAGCTTCATCCCCAAAGACCTGTGGT